>CAKAJA020000128.1:1200000-1635574 GCA_916610235.2 Lasioglossum morio | reverse complement strand
TTATACGTTATACGTTATACGTTATACGTTATACGTTGTACGTTACACGTTATACGTTGTACGTTATACGTTATACGTTGTACGTTATATGTTGTACGTTATATGTTATACGTTACATGTTGTACGATGTACGTTATACGTTATACGTTACACGTTATACGTTATACGTTATACGTTATACGTTGTACGTTACACGTTATACGTTGTACGTTATACGTTGTATGTTATACGTTATACGCTGTACGTTATACGCTGTACGTTATACGTTATACGTTGTACGTTATACGTTATACGTTATACGTTATACGTTACACGTTGTACGTTGTACGTTATACGTTGTACGTTATACGTTATAAGTTACACGTTGTACGTTGTACGTTGTACGTTATACGTTATACGTTATACGTTATACGTTATACGATATACGTTATACGTTATACGTTATACGTTATACGTTATACGCTGTACGTTATACGCTGTACGTTATACGCTGTACGTTATACGTTATACGTTATAAGTTATACGTTATACGTTATACGTTATACGTTATACGTTATACGATATACGTTATACGTTATACGTTATACGTTATACGCTGTACGTTATACGCTGTACGTTATACGATGTACGTTATACGCTGTACGTTATACGTTGTACCTTATACGTTATACGTTATACGTAATACACTGTACGTTATACGCTGTACGTTATAAGTTACACGTTATACGTTATACGTTATACGTTACCCGTTGTACGTTGTACGTTATACGTTGTACATTATACGTTGTACGTTATACGTTATACGCTGTACGTTATACGTTATACGTTACACGTTGTACGTTGTACGTTATACGTTGTACGTTATACGTTGTACATTATACCTTGTACGTTATACGTTATACGCTGTACGTTATACGTTATACGTTACACGTTGTACGTTGTACGTCATACGTTGTACGTTATACGTTATACGCTGTACGTTATACGCTGTACGTTATAAGTTATACGTTATACGTTATACGTTATACGTTATACGTTACCCGTTGTACGTTGTACGTTATACGTTGTACATTATACGTTGTACGTTACACGTTATACGCTGTACGTTACACGTTATACGTTACACGTTGTACGTTGTACGTTATACGTTGTACGTTATACGTTGTACGTTATACGTTGTACGTTATACGTTGTACGTTATACGTTGTATACGTTATACGCTGTACGTTATACGTTATACGTTATACGTTATACGTTGTATGTTATACGTTATACGCTGTACGTTATAAGTTATACGTTATACGTTATACGTTATACGTTATACGTTATACGTTACCCGTTGTACGTTGTACGTTATACGCTGTACGTTATACGTTGTACCTTATACGTTATACGTTATACGTAATACGCTGTACGTTATACGCTGTACGTTATAAGTTATACGTTATACGTTATACGTTACCCGTTGTACGTTGTACGTTATACGTTGTACATTATACGTTGTACGTTATACGTTATACGCTGTACGTTATACGTTATACGTTACACGTTGTACGTTGTACGTTATACGTTGTACGTTATACGTTGTACATTATACCTTGTACGTTATACGTTATACGCTGTACGTTATACGTTATACGTTACACGTTGTTCGTTGTACGTCATACGTTGTACGTTATACGTTATACGCTGTACGTTATACGCTGTACGTTATAAGTTATACGTTATACGTTATACGTTATACGTTACCCGTTGTACGTTGTACGTTATACGTTGTACATTATACGTTGTACGTTATACGTTATACGCTGTACGTTACACGTTATACGATACACGTTGTACGTTGTACGTTATACGTTGTACGTTATACGTTGTACGTTATACGTTGTATGTTATACGTTATACGCTGTACGTTATACGTTATACGTTGTACGTTATACGTTATACGTTATACGTTACACGTTGTACGTTGTACGTTATACGTTGTACGTTATACGTTATAAGTTACACGTTGTACGTTGTACGTTGTACGTTATCCGTTGTACATTATACCTTGTACGTTATACGTTATACGCTGTACGTTATACGTTATACGTTACACGTTGTACGTTGTACGTCATACGTTGTACGTTATACGTTATACGCTGTACGTTATACGTTATACGTTATATGTTATACGTTATACGTTATACGTTATACGTTATACGTTATACGATATACGTTATACGTTATACGTTATACGCTGTACGTTATACGCTGTACGTTATACGCTGTACGTTATACGCTGTACGTTATACGTTGTACCTTATACGTTATACGTTATACGTAATACGCTGTACGTTATACGCTGTACGTTATAAGTTATACGTTATACGTTATACGTTACCCGTTGTACGTTGTACGTTATACGTTGTACATTATACGTTATACGTTATACGTTATACGTTATACGTTATACGCTGTACGTTATACGCTGTACGTTATACGCTGTACGTTATACGTTATACGTTATATGTTATACGTTATACGTTATACGTTATACGTTATACGTTATACGTTATACGATATACGTTATACGTTATACGTTATACGTTATACGCTGTACGTTATACGCTGTACGTTATACGATGTACGTTATACGCTGTACGTTATACGTTGTACCTTATACGTTATACGTTATACGTAATACACTGTACGTTATACGCTGTACGTTATAAGTTACACGTTATACGTTATACGTTATACGTTACCCGTTGTACGTTGTACGTTATACGTTGTACATTATACGTTGTACGTTATACGTTATACGCTGTACGTTATACGTTATACGTTACACGTTGTACGTTGTACGTTATACGTTGTACGTTATACGTTGTACATTATACCTTGTACGTTATACGTTATACGCTGTACGTTATACGTTATACGTTACACGTTGTACGTTGTACGTCATACGTTGTACGTTATACGTTATACGCTGTACGTTATACGCTGTACGTTATAAGTTATACGTTATACGTTATACGTTATACGTTATACGTTATACGTTACCCGTTGTACGTTGTACGTTATACGTTGTACATTATACGTTGTACGTTACACGTTATACGCTGTACGTTACACGTTATACGTTACACGTTGTACGTTGTACGTTATACGTTGTACGTTATACGTTGTACGTTATACGTTGTACGTTATACGTTGTACGTTATACGTTGTATGTTATACGTTATACGCTGTACGTTATACGTTATACGTTGTACGTTATACGTTGTATGTTATACGTTATACGCTGTACGTTATAAGTTATACGTTATACGTTATACGTTATACGTTATACGTTATACGTTACCCGTTGTACGTTGTACGTTATACGCTGTACGTTATACGTTGTACCTTATACGTTATACGTTATACGTAATACGCTGTACGTTATACGCTGTACGTTATAAGTTATACGTTATACGTTATACGTTACCCGTTGTACGTTGTACGTTATACGTTGTACATTATACGTTGTACGTTATACGTTATACGCTGTACGTTATACGTTATACGTTACACGTTGTACGTTGTACGTTATACGTTGTACGTTATACGTTGTACATTATACCTTGTACGTTATACGTTATACGCTGTACGTTATACGTTATACGTTACACGTTGTTCGTTGTACGTCATACGTTGTACGTTATACGTTATACGCTGTACGTTATAGGCTGTACGTTATAAGTTATACGTTATACGTTATACGTTATACGTTACCCGTTGTACGTTGTACGTTATACGTTGTACATTATACGTTGTACGTTATACGTTATACGCTGTACGTTACACGTTATACGATACACGTTGTACGTTGTACGTTATACGTTGTACGTTATACGTTGTACGTTATACGTTGTATGTTATACGTTATACGCTGTACGTTATACGTTATACGTTGTACGTTATACGTTATACGTTATACGTTACACGTTGTACGTTGTACATTATACGTTGTACGTTATACGTTATAAGTTACACGTTGTACGTTGTACGTTGTACGTTATCCGTTGTACATTATACCTTGTACGTTATACGTTATACGCTGTACGTTATACGTTATACGTTACACGTTGTACGTTGTACGTCATACGTTGTACGTTATACGTTATACGCTGTACGTTATACGTTATACGTTATATGTTATACGTTATACGTTATACGTTATACGTTATACGTTATACGATATACGTTATACGTTATACGTTATACGCTGTACGTTATACGCTGTACGTTATACGCTGTACGTTATACGCTGTACGTTATACGTTGTACCTTATACGTTATACGTTATACGTAATACGCTGTACGTTATACGCTGTACGTTATAAGTTATACGTTATACGTTATACGTTATACGTTACCCGTTGTACGTTGTACGTTATACGTTGTACATTATACGTTGTACGTTATACGTTATACGCTGTACGTTATACGTTATACGTTACACGTTGTACGTTGTACGTTATACGTTGTACGTTATACGTTGTACGTTATACGTTGTACGTTATACGTTGTATGTTATACGTTATACGCTGTACGTTATACGTTATACGTTGTACGTTATACGTTATACGTTATACGTTACACGTTGTACGTTGTACGTCATACGTTGTACGTTATACGTTATACGCTGTACGTTATACGTTATACGTTATATGTTATACGTTATACGTTATACGTTATACGTTATACGTTATACGTTATACGATATACGTTATACGTTATACGTTATACGTTATACGTTATACGCTGTACGTTATACGCTGTACGTTATACGCTGTACGTTATACGCTGTACGTTATACGTTGTACCTTATACGTTATACGTTATACGTAATACGCTGTACGTTATACGCTGTACGTTATAAGTTATACGTTATACGTTATACGTTATACGTTACCCGTTGTACGTTGTACGTTATACGTTGTACATTATACGTTGTACGTTATACGTTATACGTTGTACGTTATACGTTATACGTTACACGTTGTACGTTGTACGTTATACGTTGTACGTTATACGTTGTACGTTACACGTTGTATGTTATACGTTATACGCTGTACGTTATACGTTATACGTTGTACGTTATACGTTATACGTTATACGTTATACGTTATACGTTACACGTTGTACGTTGTACGTTATACGTTGTACGTTATACGTTATACGTAACACGTTGTACGTTGTACGTTGTACGTTATCCGTTGTACATTATACGTTGTACGTTATACGTTATACGCTGTACGTTATACGTTATACGTTACACGTTGTACGTTGTACGTCATACGTTGTACGTTATACGTTGTACGTTATACGTTGTACGTTATACGTTGTATGTTATACGTTATACGCTGTACGTTATACGTTATACGTTGTACGTTATACGTTATACGTTATACGTTATACGCTGTACGTTATACGCTGTACGTTATACGTTATACGTTATATGTTGTACGTTATACGCTGTACGTTATACCTTATACGTTATACGTTATACGCTGTACGTTATACGTTATACGTTATACGTTATACGTTATACGTTATACGTTATACGTTATACGTTATACGTTATACGTTATACGTTATACGTTATACGTTATACGTTATACGTTATACGTTATACGTTATACGTTATTCGTTATACGTTATACGTTATACGTTATACGTTATACGTTATACGTTATACGTTATACGTTATACGTTGTACGTTATACGCTGTACGACATACGCTGTACGTTATACGCTGTACGTTATACGTTATACGTTATACGTTACACGTTGTACGTTGTACGTTATACGTTGTACGTTATACGTTATACGTTGTACGTTATATGTTGTACGTTATATGTTATACGTTACACGTTGTACGATGTACGTTATACGTTATACGTTATACGTTATACGTTATACGTTATACGTTATACGTTATACGTTATACGTTATACGTTATACGTTATACGTTATACGTTATACGTTACACGTTGTACGTTGTACGTTATACGTTGTACATTATACGTTGTACGTTATACGTTATACGCTGTACGTTTTACGTTATACGTTACACGTTGTACGTTGTACGTTATACGTTGTACGTTATACGTTGTACGTTATACGTTGTACGTTATACGTTGTATGTTATACGTTATACGCTGTACGTTATACGTTATACGTTGTACGTTATACGTTATTCGTTACACGTTGTACGATGTACGTTATACGTTATACGTTATACGTTATACGTTATACGTTATACGTTATACGTTATACGTTATACGTTATACGTTATACGTTATACGTTATACGTTATACGTTATACGTTATACGTTATACGTTATACGTTATACGTTATACGTTATACGTTATACGTTATACGTTATACGTTATACGTTATACGTTATACGTTATACGTTATACGTTATACGTTATACGTTATACGTTATACGTTATACGTTATACGTTATACGTTATACGTTATACGTTATACGTTATACGTTATACGTTATACGTTGTACGTTATACGCTGTACGACATACGCTGTACGTTATACGCTGTACGTTATACGTTATACGTTATACGTTACACGTTGTACGTTGTACGTTATACGTTGTACGTTATACGTTATACGTTGTACGTTATACGTTACACGTTGTACGTTGTACGTTATACGTTGTACATTATACGTTGTACGTTATACGTTATACGCTGTACGTTATACGTTATACGTTACACGTTGTACGTTGTACGTTATACGTTGTACGTTATACGTTGTACGTTATACGTTGTACGTTATACGTTGTATGTTATACGTTATACGCTGTACGTTATACGTTATACGTTGTACGTTATACGTTATTCGTTACACGTTGTACGTTGTACGTTATACGTTGTACGTTATACGTTGTACGTTATACGTTGTACGTTATACGTTGTATGTTATACGTTATACGCTGTACGTTATACGTTATACGTTGTACGTTATACGTTATTCGTTACACGTTGTACGATGTACGTTATACGTTATACGTTATACGTTATACGTTATACGTTATACGTTATACGTTATACGTTATACGTTGTACGTTATACGTTATACGTTGTATGTTATACGTTATACGTTATACGTTATAGGATATACGTTATACGTTATACGTTGTATGTTATATGTTGTACGTTATATGTTATACGTTACACGTTGTACGATGTACGTTATACGTTATACGTTATACGTTGTACGTTATACGTTGTATGTTATACGTTATACGCTGTACGTTATACGTTATACGTTATATGTTATACGTTATACGTTATACGTTATACGTTATACGTTATACGTTATACGTTATACGTTATACGCTGTACGTTATACGCTGTACGTTATACGCTGTACGTTATACGCTGTACGTTATACGTTGTACGTTATACGTTATACGTTATACGTAATACGCTGTACGTTATACGCTGTACGTTATAAGTTATACGTTATACGTTACCCGTTGTACGTTGTACGTTATACGTTATACGTTATACGTTATACGTTATACGTTATACGTTATACGTTATACGTTATACGTTATACGTTATACGTTATACGTTATACGTTATACGTTATACGTTATACGTTATACGTTATACGTTATACGTTATACGTTATACGTTATACGTTATACGTTATACGTTATACGTTATACGTTATACGTTATACGTTATACGTTATACGTTATACGTTATACGTTATACGTTATACGTTATACGTTATACGTTATACGTTATACGTTATACGTTATACGTTATACGTTATACGATATACGTTATACGTTATACGTTATACGTTATACGTTATACGTTATACGTTATACGTTATACGTTATACGTTATACGTTATACGTTATACGTTATACGTTATACGTTATACGTTATACGTTATACGTTATACGTTATACGTTATACGTTATACGTTATACGTTATACGTTATACGTTATACGTTATACGTTATACGTTATACGTTATACGTTATACGTTATACGTTATACGTTATACGTTATACGATATACGTTATACGATATACGTTATACGTTATACGTTATACGTTATACGTTATACGTTATACGTTATACGTTATACGTTATACGTTATACGTTATACGTTATACGTTATACGTTATACGTTATACGTTATACGTTATACGTTATACGTTATACGTTATACGTTAGACGTTATACGTTATACGTTATACGTTATACGTTATACGTTATACGTTATACGTTATACGTTATACGTTATACGTTATACGTTATACGTTATACGTTATACGTTACACGTTGTACGTTGTACATTATACGTTGTACGTTATACGTTATACGTTATACGCTGTACGTTATACGTTATACGTTACACGTTGTACGTTGTACGTTATACGTTGTACGTTGTACGTTATACGTTGTACGTTATACGTTGTACGTTATACGTTATACGTTATACGTTATACGTTATACGTTATACGTTATACGTTATACGATATACGTTATACGTTATACGTTATACGTTATACGTTATACGTTATACGTTATACGTTATACGTTATACGTTATACGTTATACGTTATACGTTATACGTTATACGTTATACGTTATACGTTATACGTTATACGTTATACGTTATACGTTATACGTTATACGTTATACGTTATACGTTATACGTTATACGTTATACGTTATACGTTATACGTTATACGTTATACGTTATACGTTATACGTTATACGTTATACGTTATACGTTATACGTTATACGTTATACGTTATACGTTATACGTTATACGTTATACGTTATACGTTATACGTTATACGTTATACGTTATACGTTATACGTTATACGTTATACGTTATACGTTATACGTTATACGTTATACGTTATACGTTATACGTTATACGTTATACGTTATACGTTATACGTTATACGTTATACGTTATACGTTGTACGTTATACGCTGTACGTTATATGTTGTACGTTATATGTTATACGTTACACGTTGTACGATGTACGTTATACGTTATACGTTATACCTTATACGTTATACGTTATACGTTATACGTTATACGTTATACGTTATACGTTATACGTTATACGTTATACGTTATACGGTATACGGTATACGTTATACGTTGTACGTTATACGTTATACGTTATACGTTATATGTTATACGTTACACGTTGTACGTTGTACGTTATACGTTGTACGTTATACGTTGTACGTTATACGTTGTACGTTATACGTTGTATGTTATACGTTATACGCTGTACGTTATACGTTATACGTTATACGTTATACGTTATACGTTATACGTTATACGTTGTACGTTATATGTTGTACGTTATATGTTATACGTTACACGTTGTACGATGTACGTTATACGTTATACGCTGTACGTTATACGTTATACGTTATATGTTATACGTTATACGTTATACGTTATACGTTATACGTTATACGATATACGTTATACGTTATACGTTATACGTTATACGTTATACGTTATACGTTATACGCTGTACGTTATACGCTGTACGTTATACGCTGTACGTTATACGCTGTACGTTATACGTTGTACGTTATACGTTATACGTTATACGTAATACGCTGTACGTTATACGCTGTACGTTATAAGTTATACGTTATACGTTATACGTTACCCGTTACACGTTGTACGATGTACGTTATACGTTATACGCTGTACGTTATACGCTGTACGTTATACGCTGTACGTTATACGCTGTACGTTATACGTTGTACGTTATACGTTATAATTATACGTAATACGCTGTACGTTATACGCTGTACGTTATAAGTTATACGTTATACGTTATACGTTACCCGTTGTACGTTGTACGTTATACGTTGTACATTATACGTTGTACGTTATACGTTATACGCTGTACGTTATACGCTGTACGTTATACGTTATACGTTACACGTTGTACGTTGTACGTTATACGTTCTACGTTATACGTTGTACGTTATACGTTACACGATATACGTTATACGTTATACGTTGTACGTTATACGCTGTACGTTATACGTTATACGTTATACGTTGTACGTTATACGCTGTACGTTATACCTTATACGTTATACGTTATACGCTGTACGTTATACGCTGTACGTTATACGTTATACGTTACACGTTATACGTTATACGTTATACGTTATACGCTGTACGTTATACGCTGTACGTTATACGCTGTACGTTATACGTTACACGATATACGTTATACGTTATACGTTATACGTTATACGTTATACGTTATACGTTATACGTTATACGTTATACGTTATACGTTATACGTTATACGTTATACGTTATACGTTATACGTTATACGTTATACGTTATACGTTATACGTTATACGCTGTACGTTATACGCTGTACGTTGTACGCTGTACGTTATACGCTGTACGTTATACGCTGTACGTTATACGTTGTACGTTATACGTTATACGTTATACGCTGTACGTTATACGCTGTACGTTATACGCTGTACGTTATACGCTGTACGTTATACGTTGTACGTTATACGTTATACGTTATACGTAATACGCTGTACGTTATACGCTGTACGTTATACCTTATACGTTATACGTTATACGCTGTACGTTATACGCTGTACGTTATACGTTATACGTTACACGTTATACGTTATACGTTATACGTTATACGCTGTACGTTATACGCTGTACGTTATACGTTATACGTTATACGTTGTACGTTATACGCTGTACGTTATACGTTATACGTTATACGTTATACGCTGTACGTTATACGCTGTACGTTATACGTTATACGCTGTACGTTATACGCTGTACGTTATAAGTTATACGTTATACGTTATACGTTACACGTTGTACGTTGTACGTTATACGTTGTACGTTATACGGTGTACATTATACGTTGTACGTTATACGTTATACGTTATACGTTATACGTTATACGTTATACGTTATACGTTATACGTTATACGTTATACGTTATACGTTATACGTTATACGTTATACGTTATACGTTATACGTTATACGTTATACGTTATACGTTATACGTTATACGTTATACGCTGTACGTTATACGCTGTACGTTATACGCTGTACGTTATACGCTGTACGTTATACGTTGTACGTTATACGTTATACGTTATACGTAATACGCTGTACGTTATACGCTGTACGTTATAAGTTATACGTTATACGTTATACGTTACCCGTTACACGTTGTACGATGTACGTTATACGTTATACGCTGTACGTTATACGCTGTACGTTATACGCTGTACGTTATACGCTGTACGTTATACGTTGTACGTTATACGTTATAATTATACGTAATACGCTGTACGTTATACGCTGTACGTTATAAGTTATACGTTATACGTTATACGTTACCCGTTGTACGTTGTACGTTATACGTTGTACATTATACGTTGTACGTTATACGTTATACGCTGTACGTTATACGCTGTACGTTATACGTTATACGTTACACGTTGTACGTTGTACGTTATACGTTCTACGTTATACGTTGTACGTTATACGTTACACGATATACGTTATACGTTATACGTTGTACGTTATACGCTGTACGTTATACGTTATACGTTATACGTTGTACGTTATACGCTGTACGTTATACCTTATACGTTATACGTTATACGCTGTACGTTATACGCTGTACGTTATACGTTATACGTTACACGTTATACGTTATACGTTATACGTTATACGCTGTACGTTATACGCTGTACGTTATACGCTGTACGTTATACGTTACACGATATACGTTATACGTTATACGTTGTACGTTATACGTTATACGTTATACGTTATACGTTATACGTTATACGTTATACGTTATACGTTATACGTTATACGTTATACGTTATACGTTATACGTTATACGTTATACGTTATACGTTATACGCTGTACGTTATACGCTGTACGTTGTACGCTGTACGTTATACGCTGTACGTTATACGCTGTACGTTATACGTTGTACGTTATACGTTATACGTTATACGCTGTACGTTATACGCTGTACGTTATACGCTGTACGTTATACGCTGTACGTTATACGTTGTACGTTATACGTTATACGTTATACGTAATACGCTGTACGTTATACGCTGTACGTTATACCTTATACGTTATACGTTATACGCTGTACGTTATACGCTGTACGTTATACGTTATACGTTACACGTTATACGTTATACGTTATACGTTATACGCTGTACGTTATACGCTGTACGTTATACGTTATACGTTATACGTTGTACGTTATACGCTGTACGTTATACCTTATACGTTATACGTTATACGCTGTACGTTATACGCTGTACGTTATACGTTATACGCTGTTCGTTATACGCTGTACGTTATACGTTATACGTTATACGTTACACGTTGTACGTTACACGTTGTACGTTGAACGTTATACGTTATACGTTATACGGTGTACATTATACGTTGTACGTTATACGTTATACGTTATACGTTATACGTTATACGTTATACGTTATACGTTATACGTTATACGTTATACGTTATACGTTATACGTTATACGTTATACGTTATACGTTATACGTTATACGTTATACGTTATACGTTATACGTTATACGTTATACGTTATACGTTGTACGTTATATGTTGTACGTTATATGTTATACGTTACACGTTGTACGATGTACGTTATACGTTATACGCTGTACGTTATACGTTATACGTTATATGTTATACGTTATACGTTATACGTTATACGTTATACGTTATACGATATACGTTATACGTTATACGTTATACGTTATACGTTATACGTTATACGTTATACGCTGTACGTTATACGCTGTACGTTATAAGTTATACGTTATACGTTATACGTTACCCGTTGTACGTTGTACGTTATACGTTGTACATTATACGTTATACGTTATACGTTATACGTTATACGTTATACGCTGTACGTTATACGCTGTACGTTATACGCTGTACGTTATACGTTATACGTTATATGTTATACGTTATACGTTATACGTTATACGTTATACGTTATACGTTATACGTTATACGATATATGTTATACGTTATACGTTATACGTTATACGCTGTACGTTATACGCTGTACGTTATACGATGTACGTTATACGCTGTACGTTATACGTTGTACCTTATACGTTATACGTTATACGTAATACACTGTACGTTATACGCTGTACGTTATAAGTTACACGTTATACGTTATACGTTATACGTTACCCGTTGTACGTTGTACGTTATACGTTGTACATTATACGTTGTACGTTATACGTTATACGCTGTACGTTATACGTTATACGTTACACGTTGTACGTTGTACGTTATACGTTGTACGTTATACGTTGTACATTATACCTTGTACGTTATACGTTATACGCTGTACGTTATACGTTATACGTTACACGTTGTACGTTGTACGTCATACGTTGTACGTTATACGTTATACGCTGTACGTTATACGCTGTACGTTATAAGTTATACGTTATACGTTATACGTTATACGTTATACGTTACCCGTTGTACGTTGTACGTTATACGTTGTACATTATACGTTGTACGTTACACGTTATACGCTGTACGTTACACGTTATACGTTACACGTTGTACGTTGTACGTTATACGTTGTACGTTATACGTTGTACGTTATACGTTGTACGTTATACGTTGTACGTTATACGTTGTATGTTATACGTTATACGCTGTACGTTATACGTTATACGTTGTACGTTATACGTTGTATGTTATACGTTATACGCTGTACGTTATAAGTTATACGTTATACGTTATACGTTATACGTTATACGTTATACGTTACCCGTTGTACGTTGTACGTTATACGCTGTACGTTATACGTTGTACCTTATACGTTATACGTTATACGTAATACGCTGTACGTTATACGCTGTACGTTATAAGTTATACGTTATACGTTATACGTTACCCGTTGTACGTTGTACGTTATACGTTGTACATTATACGTTGTACGTTATACGTTATACGCTGTACGTTATACGTTATACGTTACACGTTGTACGTTGTACGTTATACGTTGTACGTTATACGTTGTACATTATACCTTGTACGTTATACGTTATACGCTGTACGTTATACGTTATACGTTACACGTTGTTCGTTGTACGTTATACGTTGTACGTTATACGTTGTACGTTATACGTTGTACGTTATACGTTGTATGTTATACGTTATACGCTGTACGTTATACGTTATACGTTGTACGTTATACGTTATTCGTTACACGTTGTACGATGTACGTTATACGTTATACGTTATACGTTATACGTTATACGTTATACGTTATACGTTATACGTTATACGTTATACGTTATACGTTATACGTTATACGTTATACGTTATACGTTATACGTTATACGTTATACGTTATACGTTATACGTTATACGTTATACGTTATACGTTATACGTTATACGTTATACGTTATACGTTATACGTTATACGTTATACGTTATACGTTATACGTTATACGTTATACGTTATACGTTATACGTTATACGTTATACGTTATACGTTGTACGTTATACGCTGTACGACATACGCTGTACGTTATACGCTGTACGTTATACGTTATACGTTATACGTTACACGTTGTACGTTGTACGTTATACGTTGTACGTTATACGTTATACGTTGTACGTTATACGTTACACGTTGTACGTTGTACGTTATACGTTGTACATTATACGTTGTACGTTATACGTTATACGCTGTACGTTATACGTTATACGTTACACGTTGTACGTTGTACGTTATACGTTGTACGTTATACGTTGTACGTTATACGTTGTACGTTATACGTTGTATGTTATACGTTATACGCTGTACGTTATACGTTATACGTTGTACGTTATACGTTATTCGTTACACGTTGTACGTTGTACGTTATACGTTGTACGTTATACGTTGTACGTTATACGTTGTACGTTATACGTTGTATGTTATACGTTATACGCTGTACGTTATACGTTATACGTTGTACGTTATACGTTATTCGTTACACGTTGTACGATGTACGTTATACGTTATACGTTATACGTTATACGTTATACGTTATACGTTATACGTTATACGTTATACGTTGTACGTTATACGTTATACGTTGTATGTTATACGTTATACGTTATACGTTATAGGATATACGTTATACGTTATACGTTGTATGTTATATGTTGTACGTTATATGTTATACGTTACACGTTGTACGATGTACGTTATACGTTATACGTTATACGTTGTACGTTATACGTTGTATGTTATACGTTATACGCTGTACGTTATACGTTATACGTTATATGTTATACGTTATACGTTATACGTTATACGTTATACGTTATACGTTATACGTTATACGTTATACGCTGTACGTTATACGCTGTACGTTATACGCTGTACGTTATACGCTGTACGTTATACGTTGTACGTTATACGTTATACGTTATACGTAATACGCTGTACGTTATACGCTGTACGTTATAAGTTATACGTTATACGTTATACGTTACCCGTTGTACGTTGTACGTTATACGTTATACGTTATACGTTATACGTTATACGTTATACGTTATACGTTATACGTTATACGTTATACGTTATACGTTATACGTTATACGTTATACGTTATACGTTATACGTTATACGTTATACGTTATACGTTATACGTTATACGTTATACGTTATACGTTATACGTTATACGTTATACGTTATACGTTATACGTTATACGTTATACGTTATACGTTATACGTTATACGTTATACGTTATACGTTATACGTTATACGATATACGTTATACGTTATACGTTATACGTTATACGTTATACGTTATACGTTATACGTTATACGTTATACGTTATACGTTATACGTTATACGTTATACGTTATACGTTATACGTTATACGTTATACGTTATACGTTATACGTTATACGTTATACGTTATACGTTATACGTTATACGTTATACGTTATACGTTATACGTTATACGTTATACGTTATACGTTATACGTTATACGTTATACGATATACGTTATACGATATACGTTATACGTTATACGTTATACGTTATACGTTATACGTTATACGTTATACGTTATACGTTATACGTTATACGTTATACGTTATACGTTATACGTTATACGTTATACGTTATACGTTATACGTTAGACGTTATACGTTATACGTTATACGTTATACGTTATACGTTATACGTTATACGTTATACGTTATACGTTATACGTTATACGTTATACGTTATACGTTATACGTTATACGTTATACGTTACACGTTGTACGTTGTACATTATACGTTGTACGTTATACGTTATACGTTATACGCTGTACGTTATACGTTATACGTTACACGTTGTACGTTGTACGTTATACGTTGTACGTTGTACGTTATACGTTGTACGTTATACGTTGTACGTTATACGTTATACGTTATACGTTATACGTTATACGTTATACGTTATACGTTATACGTTATACGTTATACGTTATACGTTATACGTTATACGTTATACGTTATACGTTATACGTTATACGTTATACGTTATACGTTATACGTTATACGTTATACGTTATACGTTATACGTTATACGTTATACGTTATACGTTATACGTTATACGTTATACGTTATACGTTATACGTTATACGTTATACGTTATACGTTATACGTTATACGTTATACGTTATACGTTATACGTTATACGTTATACGTTATACGTTATACGTTATACGTTATACGTTATACGTTATACGTTATACGTTATACGTTATACGTTATACGTTATACGTTATACGTTATACGTTATACGTTATACGTTATACGTTATACGTTATACGTTATACGTTATACGTTATACGTTATACGTTATACGTTATACGTTATACGTTATACGTTATACGTTATACGTTATACGTTATACGTTGTACGTTATACGCTGTACGTTATATGTTGTACGTTATATGTTATACGTTACACGTTGTACGATGTACGTTATACGTTATACGTTATACCTTATACGTTATACGTTATACGTTATACGTTATACGTTATACGTTATACGTTATACGTTATACGTTATACGTTATACGGTATACGGTATACGTTATACGTTGTACGTTATACGTTATACGTTATACGTTATACGTTCTACGTTATACGTTATACGTTATATGTTATACGTTACACGTTGTACGATGTACGTTATACGTTATACGCTGTACGTTATACGTTATACGTTATATGTTATACGTTATACGTTATACGTTATATGTTATACGTTATACGATATACGTTATACGTTATACGTTATACGTTATACGTTATACGTTATACGTTATACGCTGTACGTTATACGCTGTACGTTATACGCTGTACGTTATACGCTGTACGTTATACGTTGTACGTTATACGTTATACGTTATACGTAATACGCTGTACGTTATACGCTGTACGTTATAAGTTATACGTTATACGTTATACGTTATACGCTATACGTTATACGTTATACGTTACCCGTTACACGTTGTACGATGTACGTTATACGTTATACGCTGTACGTTATACGCTGTACGTTATACGCTGTACGTTATACGCTGTACGTTATACGTTGTACGTTATACGTTATAATTATACGTAATACGCTGTACGTTATACGCTGTACGTTATAAGTTATACGTTATACGTTATACGTTACCCGTTGTACGTTGTACGTTATACGTTGTACATTATACGTTGTACGTTATACGTTATACGCTGTACGTTATACGCTGTACGTTATACGTTATACGTTACACGTTGTACGTTGTACGTTATACGTTCTACGTTATACGTTGTACGTTATACGTTACACGATATACGTTATACGTTATACGTTGTACGTTATACGCTGTACGTTATACGTTATACGTTATACGTTGTACGTTATACGTTACACGTTATACGTTATACGTTATACGTTATACGCTGTACGTTATACGCTGTACGTTATACGCTGTACGTTATACGTTACACGATATACGTTATACGTTATACGTTGTACGTTATACGTTATACGTTATACGTTATACGTTATACGTTATACGTTATACGTTATACGTTATACGTTATACGTTATACGTTATACGTTATACGTTATACGTTATACGTTATACGTTATACGTTATACGCTGTACGTTATACGCTGTACGTTGTACGCTGTACGTTATACGCTGTACGTTATACGCTGTACGTTATACGTTGTACGTTATACGTTATACGTTATACGCTGTACGTTATACGCTGTACGTTATACGCTGTACGTTATACGCTGTACGTTATACGTTGTACGTTATACGTTATACGTTATACGTAATACGCTGTACGTTATACGCTGTACGTTATACGTTATACGTTATACGTTATACGCTGTACGTTATACGCTGTACGTTATACGTTATACGTTACACGTTATACGTTATACGTTATACGTTATACGCTGTACGTTATACGCTGTACGTTATACGTTATACGTTATACGTTGTACGTTATACGCTGTACGTTATACCTTATACGTTATACGTTATACGCTGTACGTTATACGCTGTACGTTATACGTTATACGCTGTTCGTTATACGCTGTACGTTATACGTTATACGTTATACGTTATACGTTACACGTTGTACGTTGAACGTTATACGTTGTACGTTATACGGTGTACATTATACGTTGTACGTTATACGTTATACGTTATACGTTATACGTTATACGTTATACGTTATACGTTATACGTTATACGTTATACGTTATACGTTATACGTTATACGTTATACGTTATACGTTATACGTTATACGTTATACGTTATACGTTATACGTTATACGCTGTACGTTATACGCTGTACGTTATACGCTGTACGTTATACGCTGTACGTTATACGTTGTACGTTATACGTTATACGTTATACGTAATACGCTGTACGTTATACGCTGTACGTTATAAGTTATACGTTATACGTTATACGTTACCCGTTACACGTTGTACGATGTACGTTATACGTTATACGCTGTACGTTATACGCTGTACGTTATACGCTGTACGTTATACGCTGTACGTTATACGTTGTACGTTATACGTTATAATTATACGTAATACGCTGTACGTTATACGCTGTACGTTATAAGTTATACGTTATACGTTATACGTTACCCGTTTTACGTTGTACGTTATACGTTGTACATTATACGTTGTACGTTATACGTTATACGCTGTACGTTATACGCTGTACGTTATACGTTATACGTTACACGTTGTACGTTGTACGTTATACGTTGTACGTTATACGTTGTACGTTATACGTTACACGATATACGTTATACGTTATACGTTGTACGTTATACGCTGTACGTTATACGTTATACGTTATACGTTGTACGTTATACGCTGTACGTTATACCTTATACGTTATACGTTATACGCTGTACGTTATACGCTGTACGTTATACGTTATACGTTACACGTTATACGTTATACGTTATACGTTATACGCTGTACGTTATACGCTGTACGTTATACGCTGTACGTTATACGTTACACGATATACGTTATACGTTATACGTTATACGTTATACGTTATACGTTATACGTTATACGTTATACGTTATACGTTATACGTTATACGTTATACGTTATACGTTATACGTTATACGTTATACGTTATACGTTATACGTTATACGCTGTACGTTATACGCTGTACGTTGTACGCTGTACGTTATACGCTGTACGTTATACGCTGTACGTTATACGTTGTACGTTATACGTTATACGTTATACGCTGTACGTTATACGCTGTACGTTATACGCTGTACGTTATACGCTGTACGTTATACGTTGTACGTTATACGTTATACGTTATACGTAATACGCTGTACGTTATACGCTGTACGTTATACCTTATACGTTATACGTTATACGCTGTACGTTATACGCTGTACGTTATACGTTATACGTTACACGTTATACGTTATACGTTATACGTTATACGCTGTACGTTATACGCTGTACGTTATACGTTATACGTTATACGTTGTACGTTATACGCTGTACGTTATACCTTATACGTTATACGTTATACGCTGTACGTTATACGCTGTACGTTATACGTTATACGCTGTACGTTATACGCTGTACGTTATAAGTTATACGTTATACGTTATACGTTACACGTTGTACGTTGTACGTTATACGTTGTACGTTATACGGTGTACATTATACGTTGTACGTTATACGTTATACGTTATACGTTATACGTTATACGTTATACGTTATACGTTATACGTTATACGTTATACGTTATACGTTATACGTTATACGTTATACGTTATACGTTATACGTTATACGTTATACGTTATACGTTATACGTTATACGTTATACGTTATACGTTATACGTTATACGTTATACGTTGTACGTTATATGTTGTACGTTATATGTTATACGTTACACGTTGTACGATGTACGTTATACGTTATACGCTGTACGTTATACGTTATACGTTATATGTTATACGTTATACGTTATACGTTATACGTTATACGTTATACGATATACGTTATACGTTATACGTTATACGTTATACGTTATACGTTATACGTTATACGCTGTACGTTATACGCTGTACGTTATACGCTGTACGTTATACGCTGTACGTTATACGTTGTACGTTATACGTTATACGTTATACGTTATACGTAATACGCTGTACGTTATACGCTGTACGTTATAAGTTATACGTTATACGTTATACGTTACCCGTTACACGTTGTACGATGTACGTTATACGTTATACGCTGTACGTTATACGCTGTACGTTATACGCTGTACGTTATACGCTGTACGTTATACGTTGTACGTTATACGTTATAATTATACGTAATACGCTGTACGTTATACGCTGTACGTTATACGTTATACGGTATACGGTATACGTTATACGTTATACGTTATACGTTATACGTTATACGTTATACGTTATACGTTATACGTTATACGTTGTACGTTATACGCTGTACGTTATATGTTGTACGTTATATGTTATACGTTACACGTTGTACGATGTACGTTATACGTTATACGTTATACCTTATACGTTATACGTTATACGTTATACGTTATACGTTATACGTTATACGTTATACGTTATACGTTATACGTTATACGGTATACGGTATACGTTATACGTTGTACGTTATACGTTATACGTTATACGTTATATGTTATACGTTACACGTTGTACGTTGTACGTTATACGTTGTACGTTATACGTTGTACGTTATACGTTGTACGTTATACGTTGTATGTTATACGTTATACGCTGTACGTTATACGTTATACGTTATACGTTATACGTTATACGTTATACGTTATACGTTGTACGTTATATGTTGTACGTTATATGTTATACGTTACACGTTGTACGATGTACGTTATACGTTATACGCTGTACGTTATACGTTATACGTTATATGTTATACGTTATACGTTATACGTTATACGTTATACGTTATACGTTATACGTTATACGTTATACGTTATACGTTATACGTTATACGTTATACGTTATACGCTGTACGTTATACGCTGTACGTTATACGCTGTACGTTATACGCTGTACGTTATACGTTGTACGTTATACGTTATACGTTATACGTAATACGCTGTACGTTATACGCTGTACGTTATAAGTTATACGTTATACGTTATACGTTACCCGTTACACGTTGTACGATGTACGTTATACGTTATACGCTGTACGTTATACGCTGTACGTTATACGCTGTACGTTATACGCTGTACGTTATACGTTGTACGTTATACGTTATAATTATACGTAATACGCTGTACGTTATACGCTGTACGTTATAAGTTATACGTTATACGTTATACGTTACCCGTTGTACGTTGTACGTTATACGTTGTACATTATACGTTGTACGTTATACGTTATACGCTGTACGTTATACGCTGTACGTTATACGTTATACGTTACACGTTGTACGTTGTACGTTATACGTTCTACGTTATACGTTGTACGTTATACGTTACACGATATACGTTATACGTTATACGTTGTACGTTATACGCTGTACGTTATACGTTATACGTTATACGTTGTACGTTATACGCTGTACGTTATACCTTATACGTTATACGTTATACGCTGTACGTTATACGCTGTACGTTATACGTTATACGTTACACGTTATACGTTATACGTTATACGTTATACGCTGTACGTTATACGCTGTACGTTATACGCTGTACGTTATACGTTACACGATATACGTTATACGTTGTACGTTATACGTTATACGTTATACGTTATACGTTATACGTTATACGTTATACGTTATACGTTATACGTTATACGTTATACGTTATACGTTATACGCTGTACGTTATACGCTGTACGTTGTACGCTGTACGTTATACGCTGTACGTTATACGCTGTACGTTATACGTTGTACGTTATACGTTATACGTTATACGCTGTACGTTATACGCTGTACGTTATACGCGGTACGTTATACGCTGTACGTTATACGTTGTACGTTATACGTTATACGTTATACGTAATACGCTGTACGTTATACGCTGTACGTTATACCTTATACGTTATACGTTATACGCTGTACGTTATACGCTGTACGTTATACGTTATACGTTACACGTTATACGTTATACGTTATACGTTATACGTTATACGCTGTACGTTATACGCTGTACGTTATACGTTATACGTTATACGTTGTACGTTATACGCTGTACGTTATACCTTATACGTTATACGTTATACGCTGTACGTTATACGCTGTACGTTATACGTTATACGCTGTACGTTATACGCTGTACGTTATAAGTTATACGTTATACGTTATACGTTACACGTTGTACGTTGTACGTTATACGTTGTACGTTATACGGTGTACATTATACGTTGTACGTTATACGTTATACGTTATACGTTATACGTTATACGTTATACGTTATACGTTATACGTTATACGTTATACGTTATACGTTATACGTTATACGTTATACGTTATACGTTATACGTTATACGTTATACGTTATACGTTATACGTTATACGTTATACGTTATACGTTATACGTTGTACGTTATATGTTGTACGTTATACGTTATACGTTATACGTTATACGCTGTACGTTATACGCTGTACGTTGTACGCTGTACGTTATACGCTGTACGTTATACGCTGTACGTTATACGTTGTACGTTATACGTTATACGTTATACGCTGTACGTTATACGCTGTACGTTATACGCTGTACGTTATACGCTGTACGTTATACGTTGTACGTTATACGTTATACGTTATACGTAATACGCTGTACGTTATACGCTGTACGTTATACGCTGTACGTTATACGCTGTACGTTATACGTTACACGATATACGTTATACGTTATACGTTGTACGTTATACGTTATACGTTATACGTTATACGTTATACGTTATACGTTATACGTTATACGTTATACGTTATACGTTATACGTTATACGTTATACGTTATACGTTATACGTTATACGCTGTACGTTATACGCTGTACGTTGTACGCTGTACGTTATACGCTGTACGTTATACGCTGTACGTTATACGTTGTACGTTATACGTTATACGTTATACGCTGTACGTTATACGCTGTACGTTATACGCTGTACGTTATACGCTGTACGTTATACGTTGTACGTTATACGTTATACGTTATACGTAATACGCTGTACGTTATACGCTGTACGTTATACCTTATACGTTATACGTTATACGCTGTACGTTATACGCTGTACGTTATACGTTATACGTTACACGTTATACGTTATACGTTATACGTTATACGCTGTACGTTATACGCTGTACGTTATACGTTATACGTTATACGTTGTACGTTATACGCTGTACGTTATACCTTATACGTTATACGTTATACGCTGTACGTTATACGCTGTACGTTATACGTTATACGCTGTACGTTATACGCTGTACGTTATAAGTTATACGTTATACGTTACACGTTGTACGTTACACGTTGTACGTTGAACGTTATACGTTATACGTTATACGCTGTACATTATACGTTGTACGTTATACGTTATACGTTATACGTTATACGTTATACGTTATACGTTATACGTTATACGTTATACGTTATACGTTATACGTTATACGTTATACGTTATACGTTATACGTTATACGTTATACTTTATACGTTATACGTTATACGTTATACGTTATACGCTGTACGTTATACGCTGTACGTTATACGCTGTACGTTATACGTTACACGATATACGTTATACGTTATACGTTGTACGTTATACGCTGTACGTTATACGTTATACGTTATACGTTGTACGTTATACGCTGTACGTTATACCTTATACGTTATACGTTATACGCTGTACGTTATACGCTGTACGTTATACGTTATACGTTACACGTTATACGTTATACGTTATACGTTATACGCTGTACGTTATACGCTGTACGTTATACGCTGTACGTTATACGTTACACGATATACGTTATACGTTATACGTTGTACGTTATACGTTATACGTTATACGTTATACGTTATACGTTATACGTTATACGTTATACGTTATACGTTATACGTTATACGTTATACGTTATACGTTATACGCTGTACGTTATACGCTGTACGTTATACGCTGTACGTTATACGCTGTACGTTATACGCTGTACGTTATACGTTGTACGTTATACGTTATACGTTATACGCTGTACGTTATACGCTGTACGTTATACGCTGTACGTTATACGCTGTACGTTATACGTTGTACGTTATACGTTATACGTTATACGTAATACGCTGTACGTTATACGCTGTACGTTATAAGTTATACGTTATACGTTATACGTTACCCGTTGTACGTTGTACGTTATACGTTGTACATTATACGTTGTACGTTATACGTTATACGCTGTACGTTATACGCTGTACGTTATACGTTATACGTTACACGATGTACGTTGTACGTTGTACGTTCTACGTTATACGTTGTACGTTATACGTTACACGATATACGTTATACGTTATACGTTGTACGTTGTACGCTGTACGTTATACGTTATACGTTATACGTTGTACGCTGTACGTTATACGTTGTACGTTATACGTTATACGTTATACGTAATACGCTGTACGTTATACGCTGTACGTTATACCTTATACGTTATACGTTATACGCTGTACGTTATACGCTGTACGTTATACGTTATACGTTACACGTTATACGTTATACGTTATACGTTATACGCTGTACGTTATACGCTGTACGTTATACGTTATACGTTATACGTTGTACGTTATACGCTGTACGTTATACCTTATACGTTATACGTTATACGCTGTACGTTATACGCTGTACGTTATACGTTATACGCTGTACGTTATACGCTGTACGTTATAAGTTATACGTTATACGTTATACGTTACACGTTGTACGTTGTACGTTATACGTTGTACGTTATACGGTGTACATTATACGTTGTACGTTATACGTTATACGTTATACGTTATACGTTATACGTTATACGTTATACGTTATACGTTATACGTTATACGTTATACGTTATACGTTATACGTTATACGTTATACGTTATACGTTATACGTTATACGTTATACGCTGTACGTTATACGCTGTACGTTATACGCCGTACGTTATACGTTACACGATATACGTTATACGTTATACGTTGTACGTTATACGCTGTACGTTATACGTTATACGTTATACGTTGTACGTTATACGCTGTACGTTATACCTTATACGTTATACGTTATACGCTGTACGTTATACGCTGTACGTTATACGTTATACGTTACACGTTATACGTTATACGTTATACGTTATACGCTGTACGTTATACGCTGTACGTTATACGCTGTACGTTATACGTTACACGATATACGTTATACGTTATACGTTGTACGTTATACGTTATACGTTATACGTTATACGTTATACGTTATACGTTATACGTTATACGTTATACGTTATACGTTATACGTTATACGTTATACGTTATACGCTGTACGTTATACGCTATACGTTATACGCTGTACGTTATACGCTGTACGTTATACGCTGTACGTTATACGTTGTACGTTATACGTTGTACGTTATACGCTGTACGTTATACGCTGTACGTTATACGCTGTACGTTATACGCTCTACGTTATACGTTGTACGTTATACGTTATACGTTATACGTAATACGCTGTACGTTATACGCTGTACGTTATAAGTTATATATTATACGTTATACGTTACCCGTTGTACCTTGTACGTTATACGTTGTACATTATACGTTGTACGTTATACGTTATACGCTGTACGTTATACGCTGTACGTTATAAGTTATACGTTATACGTTGTACGTTGTACGTTATACGTTCTACGTTATACGTTGTACGTTATACGTTACACGATATACGTTATACGTTATACGTTGTACGTTATACGCTGTACGTTATACGTTATACGTTATACGTTGTACGTTATACGCTGTACGTTATACCTTATACGTTATACGTTATACGCTGTACGTTATACGCTGTACGTTATACGTTATACGTTACACGTTATACGTTATACGTTATACGTTATACGCTGTACGTTATACGCTGTACGTTATACGTTATACGTTATACGTTGTACGTTATACGCTGTACGTTATACCTTATACGTTATACGTTATACGCTGTACGTTATACGCTGTACGTTATACGTTATACGCTGTACGTTATACGCTGTACGTTATAAGTTATACGTTATACGTTATACGTTACACGTTGTACGTTGTACGTTATACGTTGTACGTTATACGGTGTACATTATACGTTGTACGTTATACGTTATACGTTATACGTTATACGTTATACGTTATACGTTATACGTTATACGTTATACGTTATACGTTATACGTTATACGTTATACGTTATACGTTATACGTTATACGTTATACGTTATACGTTATACGTTATACGTTATACGTTATACGTTATACGTTATACGTTATACGTTATACGTTATACGTTATACGTTATACGTTATACGTTATACGTTATACGTTATACGTTATACGTTATACGTTATACGTTATACGTTATACGTTATACGTTATACGTTATACGTTATACGTTATACGTTATACGTTATACGTTATACGTTATACGTTATACGTTATACGTTATACGTTATACGTTATACGTTATACGTTATACGTTATACGTTATACGTTATACGTTATACGTTATACGTTATACGTTATACGTTATACGTTATACGTTATACGTTATACGTTATACGTTATACGTTATACGTTATACGTTATACGTTATACGTTATACGTTATACGTTATACGTTATACGTTATACGTTATACGTTATACGTTATACGTTATACGTTATACGTTATACGTTATACGTTATACGTTATACGTTATACGTTATACGTTATACGTTATACGTTATACGTTATACGTTATACGTTATACGTTATACGTTATACGTTATACGTTATACGTTATACGTTATACGTTATACGTTATACGTTATACGTTATACGTTATACGTTATACGTTATACGTTATACGTTATACGTTATACGTTATACGTTATACGTTATACGTTATACGTTATACGTTATACGTTATACGTTATACGTTATACGTTATACGTTATACGTTATACGTTATACGTTATACGTTATACGTTATACGTTATACGTTATACGTTATACGTTATACGTTATACGTTATACGTTATACGTTATACGTTATACGTTATACGTTATACGTTATACGTTATACGTTATACGTTATACGTTATACGTTATACGTTATACGTTATACGTTATACGTTATACGTTATACGTTATACGTTATACGTTATACGTTATACGTTATACGTTATACGTTATACGTTATACGTTATACGTTATACGTTATACGTTATACGTTATACGTTACACGATATACGTTATACGTTATACGTTATACGTTATACGTTATACGTTATACGTTATACGTTATACGTTATACGTTATACGTTATACGTTATACGTTATACGTTATACGTTCTACGTTATACGTTGTACGTTATACGTTACACGATATACGTTATACGTTATACGTTGTACGTTATACGCTGTACGTTATACGTTATACGTTATACGTTGTACGTTATACGCTGTACGTTATACCTTATACGTTATACGTTATACGCTGTACGTTATACGCTGTACGTTATACGTTATACGTTACACGTTATACGTTATACGTTATACGTTATACGCTGTACGTTATACGCTGTACGTTATACGTTATACGTTATACGTTGTACGTTATACGCTGTACGTTATACCTTATACGTTATACGTTATACGCTGTACGTTATACGCTGTACGTTATACGTTATACGCTGTACGTTATACGCTGTACGTTATACGTTATACTTTATACGTTACACGTTGTACGTTACACGTTGTACGTTGAACGTTATACGTTATACGTTATACGCTGTACATTATACGTTGTACGTTATACGTTATACGTTATACGTTATACGTTATACGTTATACGTTATACGTTATACGTTATACGTTATACGTTATACGTTATACGTTATACGTTATACGTTATACGTTATACGTTATACGTTATACGTTATACGTTATACGTTATACGTTATACGTTATACGTTATACGTTATACGTTATACGTTATACGTTATACGTTATACGTTATACGTTATACGTTATACGTTATACGTTATACGTTATACGTTATACGTTATACGTTATACGTTATACGTTATACGTTATACGTTATACGTTATACGTTATACGTTATACGTTATACGTTATACGTTATACGTTATACGTTATACGTTATACGTTATACGTTATACGTTATACGTTATACGTTATACGTTATACGTTATACGTTATACGTTATACGTTATACGTTATACGTTATACGTTATACGTTATACGTTATACGTTATACGTTATACGTTATACGTTATACGTTATACGTTATACGTTATACGTTATACGTTATACGTTATACGTTATACGTTATACGTTATACGTTATACGTTATACGTTATACGTTATACGTTATACGTTATACGTTATACGTTATACGTTATACGTTATACGTTATACGTTATACGTTATACGTTATACGTTATACGTTATACGTTATACGTTATACGTTATACGTTATACGTTATACGTTATACGTTATACGTTATACGTTATACGTTATACGTTATACGTTATACGTTATACGTTATACGTTATACGTTATACGTTATACGTTATACGTTATACGTTATACGTTATACGTTATACGTTATACGTTATACGTTATACGTTATACGTTATACGTTATACGTTATACGTTATACGTTATACGTTATACGTTATACGTTATACGTTATACGTTATACGTTATACGTTATACGTTATACGTTATACGTTATACGTTATACGTTATACGTTATACGTTATACGTTATACGTTATACGTTATACGTTATACGTTATACGTTATACGTTATACGTTATACGTTATACGTTATACGTTATACGTTATACGTTATACGTTATACGTTATACGTTATACGTTATACGTTATACGTTATACGTTATACGTTATACGTTATACGTTATACGTTATACGTTATACGTTATACGTTATACGTTATACGTTATACGTTATACGTTATACGTTATACGTTATACGTTATACGTTATACGTTATACGTTATACGTTATACGTTATACGTTATACGTTATACGTTATACGTTATACGTTATACGTTATACGTTATACGTTATACGTTATACGTTATACGTTATACGTTACACGTTATACGTTACACGTTGTACGTTGTACGTTGTACGTTCTACGTTGTACATTATACGTTGTACGTTATACGTTATACGTTATACGCTGTACGTTATACGCTGTACGTTATACGTTATACGTTACACGTTATACGTTATACGTTATACGTTATACGCTGTACGTTATACGCTGTACGTTATACGCTGTACGTTATACGTTACACGATATACGTTATACGTTATACGTTGTACGTTATACGTTATACGTTATACGTTATACGTTATACGTTATACGTTATACGTTATACGTTATACGTTATACGTTATACGTTATACGTTATACGCTGTACGTTATACGCTGTACGTTATACGCTGTACGTTATACGCTGTACGTTATACGCTGTACGTTATACGTTGTACGTTATACGTTATACGTTATACGCTGTACGTTATACGCTGTACGTTATACGCTGTACGTTATACGCTGTACGTTATACGTTGTACGTTATACGTTATACGTTATACGTAATACGCTGTACGTTATACGTTACACGATATACGTTATACGTTATACGTTGTACGTTATACGCTGTACGTTATACGTTATACGTTATACGTTGTACGCTGTACGTTATACGTTGTACGTTATACGTTGTACATTATACGTTGTACGTTATACGTTATACGCTGTACGTTATACGCTGTACGTTATACGTTATACGTTACACGTTGTACGTTGTACGTTATACGTTCTACGTTATACGTTGTACGTTATACGTTACACGATATACGTTATACGTTATACGTTGTACGTTATACGCTGTACGTTATACGTTATACGTTATACGTTGTACGCTGTACGTTATACGTTGTACGTTATACGTTATACGTTATACGTAATACGCTGTACGTTATACGCTGTACGTTATACCTTATACGTTATACGTTATACGCTGTACGTTATACGCTGTACGTTATACGTTATACGTTACACGTTATACGTTATACGTTATACGTTATACGCTGTACGTTATACGCTGTACGTTATACGTTATACGTTATACGTTGTACGTTATACGCTGTACGTTATACCTTATACGTTATACGTTATACGCTGTACGTTATACGCTGTACGTTATACGTTATACGCTGTACGTTATACGCTGTACGTTATAAGTTATACGTTATACGTTATACGTTACACGTTGTACGTTGTACGTTATACGTTGTACGTTATACGGTGTACATTATACGTTGTACGTTATACGTTATACGTTATACGTTATACGTTATACGTTATACGTTATACGTTATACGTTATACGTTATACGTTATACGTTATACGTTATACGTTATACGTTATACGTTATACGTTATACGTTATACGTTATACGTTATACGTTATACGCTGTACGTTATACGCTGTACGTTATACGCTGTACGTTATACGTTACACGATATACGTTATACGTTATACGATGTACGTTATACGCTGTACGTTATACGTTATACGTTATACGTTGTACGTTATACGCTGTACGTTATACCTTATACGTTATACGTTATACGCTGTACGTTATACGCTGTACGTTATACGTTATACGTTACACGTTATACGTTATACGTTATACGTTATACGCTGTACGTTATACGCTGTACGTTATACGCTGTACGTTATACGTTACACGATATACGTTATACGTTATACGTTGTACGTTATACGTTATACGTTATACGTTATACGTTATACGTTATACGTTATACGTTATACGTTATACGTTATACGCTGTACGTTATACGCTGTACGTTATACGCTGTACGTTATACGCTGTACGTTATACGCTGTACGTTATACGTTGTACGTTATACGTTATACGTTATACGCTGTACGTTATACGCTGTACGTTATACGCTGTACGTTATACGTTATACGCTGTACGTTATACGCTGTACGTTATACGTTATACGTTACACGTTGTACGTTGTACGTTATACGTTCTACGTTATACGTTGTACGTTATACGTTACACGATATACGTTATACGTTATACGTTGTACGTTATACGCTGTACGTTATACGTTATACGTTATACGTTGTACGCTGTACGTTATACGTTGTACGTTATACGTTATACGTTATACGTTGTACGCTGTACGTTATACGTTGTACGTTATACGTTATACGTTATACGTAATACGCTGTACGTTATACGCTGTACGTTATACCTTATACGTTATACGTTATACGCTGTACGTTATACGCTGTACGTTATACGTTATACGTTATACGTTATACGTTATACGTTATACGTTATACGTTATACGTTATACGTTATACGTTATACGTTATACGTTATACGTTATACGTTATACGTTATACGTTATACGTTATACGTTATACGTTATACGTTATACGTTATACGTTATACGTTATACGTTATACGTTATACGTTATACGTTATACGTTATACGTTATACGTTATACGTTATACGTTATACGTTATACGTTATACGTTATACGTTATACGTTATACGTTATACGTTATACGTTATACGTTATACGTTATACGTTATACGTTACACGTTATACGTTACACGTTGTACGTTGTACGTTGTACGTTCTACGTTGTACATTATACGTTGTACGTTATACGTTGTACGCTGTACGTTATACGTTATACGTTACACGTTGTACGTTGTACGTTATACGTTGTACGTTATACGTTATACGCTGTACGTTATACGTTATACGTTATACGTTATACGTTATACGTTATACGTTATACGTTATACGTTATACGTTATACGTTATACGTTATACGTTATACGTTATACGTTATACGTTATACGTTATACGTTATACGTTATACGTTATACGTTATACGTTATACGTTATACGTTATACGTTATACGTTATACGTTATACGTTATACGTTATACGTTATACGTTATACGTTATACGTTATACGTTATACGTTATACGTTATACGTTATACGTTATACGTTATACGTTATACGTTATACGTTGTACGTTATACGCTGTACGTTATATGTTGTACGTTATATGTTATACGTTACACGTTGTACGATGTACGTTATACGTTATACGTTATACGTTATACGTTATACGTTATACGTTATACGTTATACGTTATACGTTATACGTTATACGGTATACGGTATACGTTATACGTTGTACGTTATACGTTATACGTTATACGTTATACGTTATACGATATTCGTTATACGTTATACGTTATACGTTATACGTTATAGGCTGTACGTTATACGCTGTACGTTATACGCTGTACGTTATACGTTATATGTTATACGTTACACGTTGTACGTTGTACGTTATACGTTGTACGTTATACGTTGTACGTTATACGTTGTACGTTATACGTTGTATGTTATACGTTATACGCTGTACGTTATGCGTTATACGTTATACGTTATACGTTATACGTTATATGTTATACGTTATACGTTATACGCTGTACGTTATACGCTGTACGTTATACGTTATACGTTATACGTTGTACGTTATACGCTGTACGTTATACCTTATACGTTATACGCTGTACGTTATACGCTGTACGTTATACGTTATACGTTACACGTTACACGTTATACGTTATACGTTATACGTTATACGTTATACGTTATACGTTATACGTTATACGTTATACGTTATACGTTATACGTTATACGCTGTACGTTATACGCTGTACGTTATACGTTATACGTTACACGTTATACGTTATACGTTATACGCTGTACGTTATACGCTGTACGTTATACGCTGTACGTTATACGTTACACGATATACGTTATACGTTATACGTTATACGTTATACGTTATACGTTATACGTTATACGTTATACGCTGTACGTTATACGCTGTACGTTATACGCTGTACGTTATACGTTATACGTTATACGTTATACGTTATACGTTATACGTTATACGTTATACGTTATACGTTATACGTTATACGTTATACGTTATACGTTATACGTTATACGTTATACGTTATACGTTATACGTTATACGTTATACGTTATACGTTATACGTTATACGTTATACGTTATACGTTATACGTTATACGTTATACGTTATACGTTATACGTTATACGTTATACGTTATACGTTATACGTTATACGTTATACGTTATACGTTATACGTTATACGTTATACGTTATACGTTATACGTTATACGTTATACGTTATACGTTATACGTTATACGTTATACGTTATACGTTATACGTTATACGTTATACGTTATACGTTATACGTTATACGTTATACGTTATACGTTATACGTTATACGTTATACGTTATACGTTATACGTTATACGTTATACGTTATACGTTATACGTTATACGTTATACGTTATACGTTATACGTTATACGTTATACGTTATACGTTATACGTTATACGTTATACGTTATACGTTATACGTTATACGTTATACGTTATACGTTATACGTTATACGTTATACGTTATACGTTATACGTTATACGTTATACGTTATACGTTATACGTTATACGTTATACGTTATACGTTATACGTTATACGTTATACGTTATACGTTATACGTTATACGTTATACGTTATACGTTATACGTTATACGTTATACGTTATACGTTATACGTTATACGTTATACGTTATACGTTATACGTTATACGTTATACGTTATACGTTATACGTTATACGTTATACGTTATACGTTATACGTTATACGTTATACGTTATACGTTATACGTTATACGTTATACGTTATACGTTATACGTTATACGTTATACGTTATACGTTATACGTTATACGTTATACGTTATACGTTATACGTTATACGTTATACGTTATACGTTATACGTTATACGTTATACGTTATACGTTATACGTTATACGTTATACGTTATACGTTATACGTTATACGTTATACGTTATACGTTATACGTTATACGTTATACGTTATACGTTATACGTTATACGTTATACGTTATACGTTATACGTTATACGTTATACGTTATACGTTATACGTTATACGTTATACGTTATACGTTATACGTTATACGTTATACGTTATACGTTATACGTTATACGTTATACGTTATACGTTATACGTTATACGTTATACGTTATACGTTATACGTTATACGTTATACGTTATACGTTATACGTTATACGTTATACGTTATACGTTATACGTTATACGTTATACGTTATACGTTATACGTTATACGTTATACGTTATACGTTATACGTTATACGTTATACGTTATACGTTATACGTTATACGTTATACGTTATACGTTATACGTTATACGTTATACGTTATACGTTATACGTTATACGTTATACGTTATACGTTATACGTTATACGTTATACGTTATACGTTATACGTTATACGTTATACGTTATACGTTATACGTTATACGTTATACGTTATACGTTATACGTTATACGTTATACGTTATACGTTATACGTTATACGTTATACGTTATACGTTATACGTTATACGTTATACGTTATACGTTATACGTTATACGTTATACGTTATACGTTATACGTTATACGTTATACGTTATACGTTATACGTTATACGTTATACGTTATACGTTATACGTTATACGTTATACGTTATACGTTATACGTTATACGTTATACGTTATACGTTATACGTTATACGTTATACGTTATACGTTATACGTTATACGTTATACGTTATACGTTATACGTTATACGTTATACGTTACACGTTATACGTTACACGTTGTACGTTGTACGTTGTACGTTCTACGTTGTACATTATACGTTGTACGTTATACGTTGTACGCTGTACGTTATACGTTATACGTTACACGTTGTACGTTGTACGTTATACGTTGTACGTTATACGTTATACGCTGTACGTTATACGTTATACGTTATACGTTATACGTTATACGTTATACGTTATACGTTATACGTTATACGTTATACGTTATACGTTATACGTTATACGTTATACGTTATACGTTATACGTTATACGTTATACGTTATACGTTATACGTTATACGTTATACGTTATACGTTATACGTTATACGTTATACGTTATACGTTATACGTTATACGTTATACGTTATACGTTATACGTTATACGTTATACGTTATACGTTATACGTTATACGTTATACGTTATACGTTATACGTTATACGTTATACGTTATACGTTATACGTTATACGTTATACGTTATACGTTATACGTTATACGTTATACGTTATACGTTATACGTTATACGTTATACGTTATACGTTATACGTTATACGTTATACGGTATACGGTATACGTTATACGTTGTACGTTATACGTTATACGTTATACGTTATACGTTATACGATATTCGTTATACGTTATACGTTATACGTTATACGTTATAGGCTGTACGTTATACGCTGTACGTTATACGCTGTACGTTATACGTTATATGTTATACGTTACACGTTGTACGTTGTACGTTATACGTTGTACGTTATACGTTGTACGTTATACGTTGTACGTTATACGTTGTATGTTATACGTTATACGCTGTACGTTATGCGTTATACGTTATACGTTATACGTTATACGTTATATGTTATACGTTATACGTTATACGCTGTACGTTATACGCTGTACGTTATACGTTATACGTTATACGTTGTACGTTATACGCTGTACGTTATACCTTATACGTTATACGCTGTACGTTATACGCTGTACGTTATACGTTATACGTTACACGTTACACGTTATACGTTATACGTTATACGCTGTACGTTATACGCTGTACGTTATACGCTGTATGTTATACCTTATACGTTATACGTTATACGCTGTACGTTATACGCTGTACGTTATACGTTATACGTTACACGTTATACGTTATACGTTATACGCTGTACGTTATACGCTGTACGTTATACGCTGTACGTTATACGTTACACGATATACGTTATACGTTATACGTTATACGATATACGTTATACGTTATACGTTATACGTTATACGCTGTACGTTATACGCTGTACGTTATACGCTGTACGTTATACGTTATACGTTATACGTTATACGTTATACGTTATACGTTATACGTTATACGTTATACGTTATACGTTATACGTTATACGTTATACGTTATACGTTATACGTTATACGTTATACGTTATACGTTATACGTTATACTTTATACGTTATACGTTATACGTTATACGTTATACGTTATACGTTATACGTTATACGTTATACGTTATACGTTATACGTTATACGTTATACGTTATACGTTATACGTTATACGTTATACGTTATACGTTATACGTTATACGTTATACGTTATACGTTATACGTTATACGTTATACGTTATACGTTATACGTTATACGTTATACGTTATACGTTATACGTTATACGTTATACGTTATACGTTATACGTTATACGTTATACGTTATACGTTATACGTTATACGTTATACGTTATACGTTATACGTTATACGTTATACGTTATACGTTATACGTTATACGTTATACGTTATACGTTATACGTTATACGTTATACGTTATACGTTATACGTTATACGTTATACGTTATACGTTATACGTTATACGTTATACGTTATACGTTATACGTTATACGTTATACGTTATACGTTATACGTTATACGTTATACGTTATACGTTATACGTTATACGCTGTACGTTATACGTTATACGTTATACGTTATACGTTATACGTTATACGTTATACGCTGTACGTTATACGTTATACGTTATACGTTATACGTTATACGTTATACGTTATACGTTATACGTTATACGTTATACGTTATACGTTATACGTTGTACGTTGTACGTTATACGTTATACGTTATACGTTATACGTTATACGTTATACGTTATACGTTATACGTTATACGTTATACGTTATACGTTATACGTTATACGTTATACGTTATACGTTATACGTTATACGTTATACGTTATACGTTATACGTTATACGTTATACGTTATACGTTATACGCTGTACGTTATACGCTGTACGCTATCCGCTGTATGTTATAAGTTATACGTTATACGTTATACGTTACACGTTGTACGTTGTACGTTATACGTTGTACGTTATACGTTGTACATTATACGTTGTAGGTTATACGTTATACGCTGTACGTTATACGTTATACGTTATACGTTATACGTTATACGTTATACGTTATACGTTATACGTTATACGTTATACGTTATACGTTATACGTTATACGTTATACGTTATACGTTATACGTTACACGTTATACGTTATACGTTATACGTTATACGTTATACGTTATACGTTATACGTTATACGTTATACGTTATACGTTATACGTTATACGTTATACGTTACCCGTTGTACGTTGTACGTTATACGTTGTACATTATACGTTGTACGTTATACGTTATACGCTGTACGTTACACGTTATACGTTACACGTTGTACGTTGTACGTTATACGTTGTACGTTATACGTTGTACGTTATACGTTATACGTTATACGTTATACGTTATACGTTATACGTTATACGTTATACGTTATACGTTATACGTTATACGTTATACGTTATACGTTATACGTTATACGTTATACGTTATACGTTATACGTTGTACGTTACACGTTATACGTTGTACGTTATACGTTATACGTTGTACGTTATATGTTGTACGTTATATGTTATACGTTACATGTTGTACGATGTACGTTATACGTTATACGTTACACGTTATACGCTGTACGTTATACGCTGTATGTTATAAGTTATACGTTATACGTTATACGTTACACGTTGTACGTTGTACGTTATACGTTGTACGTTATACGTTGTACATTATACCTTGTACGTTATACGTTATACGCTGTACGTTATACGTTATACGTTATACGCTGTACGTTTTACGCTGTACGTTATAAGTTATACGTTATACGTTATACGTTACACGTTGTACGTTGTACGTTATACGTTGTACGTTATACGTTGTACATTATACGTTGTACGTTATACGTTATACGCTGTACGTTATACGTTATACGTTATACGTTATACGTTATACGTTATACGTTATACGTTATACGTTATACGTTATACGTTATACGTTATACGTTATACGTTATACGTTATACGTTATACGTTATACGTTATACTTTATACGTTATACGTTATACGTTATACGTTATACGTTATACGTTATACGTTATACGTTATACGTTATACGTTATACGTTATACGTTGTACGTTATACGTTATACGTTGTACGTTATATGTTGTACGTTATATGTTATACGTTACACGTTGTACGATGTACGTTATACGTTATACGTTACACGTTATACGTTATACGTTATACGTTATACGTTATACGTTGTACGTTACACGTTATACGTTGTACGTTATACGTTATACGTTATACGTTATACGTTATACGTTATACGTTATACTTTATACGTTATACGTTATACGTTATACGTTATACGTTATACGTTATACGTTATACGTTATACGTTATACGTTATACGTTATACGTTATACGTTATACGTTATACGTTATACGTTATACGTTATACGTTATACGTTATACGTTATACGTTATACGTTATACGTTATACGTTATACGTTATACGTTATACGTTATACGTTATACGTTATACGTTATACGTTATACGTTATACGTTATACGTTATACGTTATACGTTATACGTTATACGTTATACGTTATACGTTATACGTTATACGTTATACGTTATACGTTATACGTTATACGTTATACGTTATACGTTATACGTTATACGTTATACGTTATACGTTATACGTTATACGTTATACGTTATACGTTATACGTTATACGTTATACGTTATACGTTATACGTTATACGTTATACGTTATACGTTATACGTTATACGTTATACGCTGTACGTTATACGTTATACGTTATACGTTATACGTTATACGTTATACGTTATACGCTGTACGTTATACGTTATACGTTATACGTTATACGTTATACGTTATACGTTATACGTTATACGTTATACGTTATACGTTATACGTTATACGTTATACGTTGTACGTTGTACGTTATACGTTATACGTTATACGTTATACGTTATACGTTATACGTTATACGTTATACGTTATACGTTATACGTTATACGTTATACGTTATACGTTATACGTTATACGTTATACGTTATACGTTATACGTTATACGTTATACGTTATACGTTATACGTTATACGTTATACGCTGTACGTTATACGCTGTACGCTATCCGCTGTATGTTATAAGTTATACGTTATACGTTATACGTTACACGTTGTACGTTGTACGTTATACGTTGTACGTTATTCGTTGTACATTATACGTTGTAGGTTATACGTTATACGCTGTACGTTATACGTTATACGTTATACGTTATACGTTATACGTTATACGTTATACGTTATACGTTATACGTTATACGTTATACGTTATACGTTATACGTTATACGTTATACGTTACACGTTATACGTTATACGTTATACGTTATACGTTATACGTTATACGTTATACGTTATACGTTATACGTTATACGTTATACGTTATACGTTATACGTTATACGTTATACGTTGTACGTTATACGTTATACGTTGTACGTTATATGTTGTACGTTATATGTTATACGTTACACGTTGTACGATGTACGTTATACGTTATACGTTACACGTTATACGTTATACGTTATACGTTATACGTTATACGTTGTACGTTACACGTTATACGTTGTACGTTATACGTTATACGTTATACGTTATACGTTATACGTTATACGTTATACTTTATACGTTATACGTTATACGTTATACGTTATACGTTATACGTTATACGTTATACGTTATACGTTATACGTTATACGTTATACGTTATACGTTATACGTTATACGTTATACGTTATACGTTATACGTTATACGTTATACGTTATACGTTATACGTTATACGTTATACGTTATACGTTATACGTTATACGTTATACGTTATACGTTATACGTTATACGTTATACGTTATACGTTATACGTTATACGTTATACGTTATACGTTATACGTTATACGTTATACGTTATACGTTATACGTTATACGTTATACGTTATACGTTATACGTTATACGTTATACGTTATACGTTATACGTTATACGTTATACGTTATACGTTATACGTTATACGTTATACGTTATACGTTATACGTTATACGTTATACGTTATACGTTATACGTTATACGTTATACGTTATACGTTATACGTTATACGTTATACGTTATACGTTATACGCTGTACGTTATACGTTATACGTTATACGTTATACGTTATACGTTATACGTTATACGCTGTACGTTATACGTTATACGTTATACGTTATACGTTATACGTTATACGTTATACGTTATACGTTATACGTTATACGTTATACGTTATACGTTATACGTTGTACGTTGTACGTTATACGTTATACGTTATACGTTATACGTTATACGTTATACGTTATACGTTATACGTTATACGTTATACGTTATACGTTATACGTTATACGTTATACGTTATACGTTATACGTTATACGTTATACGTTATACGTTATACGCTGTACGTTATACGCTGTACGCTATCCGCTGTATGTTATAAGTTATACGTTATACGTTATACGTTACACGTTGTACGTTGTACGTTATACGTTGTACGTTATTCGTTGTACATTATACGTTGTAGGTTATACGTTATACGCTGTACGTTATACGTTATACGTTATACGTTATACGTTATACGTTATACGTTATACGTTATACGTTATACGTTATACGTTATACGTTATACGTTATACGTTATACGTTACACGTTATACGTTATACGTTATACGTTATACGTTATACGTTATACGTTATACGTTATACGTTATACGTTATACGTTATACGTTATACGTTATACGTTATACGTTATACGTTATACGTTATACGTTATACGTTATACGTTATACGTTATACGTTATACGTTATACGTTATACGTTATACGTTATACGTTATACGTTATACGCTGTACGTTATACGTTATACGTTATACGTTATACGTTATACGTTATACGTTATACGCTGTACGTTATACGTTATACGTTATACGTTATACGTTATACGTTATACGTTATACGTTATACGTTATACGTTATACGTTATACGTTATACGTTGTACGTTGTACGTTATACGTTATACGTTATACGTTATACGTTATACGTTATACGTTATACGTTATACGTTATACGTTATACGTTATACGTTATACGTTATACGTTATACGTTATACGTTATACGTTATACGTTATACGTTATACGTTATACGTTATACGTTATACGTTATACGTTATACGTTATACGCTGTACGTTATACGCTGTACGCTATCCGCTGTATGTTATAAGTTATACGTTATACGTTATACGTTACACGTTGTACGTTGTACGTTATACGTTGTACGTTATTCGTTGTACATTATACGTTGTAGGTTATACGTTATACGCTGTACGTTATACGTTATACGTTATACGTTATACGTTATACGTTATACGTTATACGTTATACGTTATACGTTATACGTTATACGTTATACGTTATACGTTATACGTTATACGTTATACGTTATACGTTACACGTTATACGTTATACGTTATACGTTATACGTTATACGTTATACGTTATACGTTATACGTTATACGTTATACGTTATACGTTATACGTTATACGTTATACGTTACCCGTTGTACGTTGTACGTTATACGTTGTACATTATACGTTGTACGTTATACGTTATACGCTGTACGTTACACGTTATACGTTACACGTTGTACGTTGTACGTTATACGTTGTACGTTATACGTTGTACGTTATACGTTGTACGTTATACGTTATACGTTATACGTTATACGTTATACGTTATACGTTATACGTTATACGTTATACGTTATACGTTATACGTTATACGTTATACGTTATACGTTATACGTTATACGTTATACGTTGTACGTTACACGTTATACGTTGTACGTTATACGTTATACGTTGTACGTTATATGTTGTACGTTATATGTTATACGTTACATGTTGTACGATGTACGTTATACGTTATACGTTACACGTTATACGCTGTACGTTATACGCTGTATGTTATAAGTTATACGTTATACGTTATACGTCACACGTTGTACGTTGTACGTTATACGTTGTACGTTATACGTTGTACATTATACCTTGTACGTTATACGTTATACGCTGTACGTTATACGTTATACGTTATACGCTGTACGTTTTACGCTGTACGTTATAAGTTATACGTTATACGTTATACGTTACACGTTGTACGTTGTACGTTATACGTTGTACGTTATACGTTGTACATTATACGTTGTACGTTATACGTTATACGCTGTACGTTATACGTTATACGTTATACGTTATACGTTATACGTTATACGTTATACGTTATACGTTATACGTTATACGTTATACGTTATACGTTATACGTTATACGTTATACGTTATACGTTATACTTTATACGTTATACGTTATACGTTATACGTTATACGTTATACGTTATACGTTATACGTTATACGTTATACGTTATACGTTATACGTTGTACGTTATACGTTATACGTTGTACGTTATATGTTGTACGTTATATGTTATACGTTACACGTTGTACGATGTACGTTATACGTTATACGTTACACGTTATACGTTATACGTTATACGTTATACGTTATACGTTATACGTTGTACGTTACACGTTATACGTTGTACGTTATACGTTATACGTTGTACGTTATATGTTGTACGTTATATGTTATACGTTACATGTTGTACGATGTACGTTATACGTTATACGTTACACGTTATACGTTATACGTTATACGTTATACGTTGTACGTTACACGTTATACGTTGTACGTTATACGTTGTATGTTATACGTTATACGCTGTAAGTTATACGCTGTACGTTATACGTTATACGTTGTACGTTATACGTTATACGTTATACGTTATACGTTACACGTTGTACGTTGTACGTTATACGTTGTACGTTATACGTTATAAGTTACACGTTGTACGTTGTACGTTGTACGTTATACGTTATACGTTATACGTTGTACGTTATACGTTATACGCTGTACGTTATACGTTATACGTTACACGTTGTACGTTGTACGTTATACGTTGTACGTTATACGTTGTACATTATACCTTGTACGTTATACGTTATACGCTGTACGTTATACGTTATACGTTACACGTTGTACGTTGTACGTCATACGTTGTACGTTATACGTTATACGCTGTACGTTATACGCTGTACGTTATAAGTTATACGTTATACGTTATACGTTATACGTTATACGTTACCCGTTGTACGTTGTACGTTGTACGTTGTACATTATACGTTGTACGTTACACGTTATACGCTGTACGTTACACGTTATACGTTACACGTTGTACGTTGTACGTTATACGTTGTACGTTATACGTTGTACGTTATACGTTGTACGTTATACGTTGTACGTTATACGTTGTATGTTATACGTTATACGCTGTACGTTATACGTTATACGTTGTACGTTATACGTTGTATGTTATACGTTATACGCTGTACGTTATAAGTTATACGTTATACGTTATACGTTATACGTTATACGTTATACGTTATACGTTACCCGTTGTACGTTGTACGTTATACGCTGTACGTTATACGTTGTACCTTATACGTTATACGTTATACGTAATACGCTGTACGTTATACGCTGTACGTTATAAGTTATACGTTATACGTTATACGTTACCCGTTGTACGTTGTACGTTATACGTTGTACATTATACGTTGTACGTTATACGTTATACGCTGTACGTTATACGTTATACGTTACACGTTGTACGTTGTACGTTATACGTTGTACGTTATACGTTGTACATTATACCTTGTACGTTATACGTTATACGCTGTACGTTATACGTTATACGTTGTACGTTACACGTTATACGTTGTACGTTATACGTTATACGTTGTACGTTATATGTTGTACGTTATATGTTATACGTTACATGTTGTACGATGTACGTTATACGTTATACGTTACACGTTATACGTTATACGTTATACGTTATACGTTGTACGTTACACGTTATACGTTGTACGTTATACGTTGTATGTTATACGTTATACGCTGTACGTTATACGCTGTACGTTATACGTTATACGTTGTACGTTATACGTTATACGTTATACGTTATACGTTACACGTTGTACGTTGTACGTTATACGTTGTACGTTATACGTTATAAGTTACACGTTGTACGTTGTACGTTGTACGTTATACGTTATACGTTATACGTTGTACGTTATACGTTATACGCTGTACGTTATACGTTATACGTTACACGTTGTACGTTGTACGTTATACGTTGTACGTTATACGTTGTACATTATACCTTGTACGTTATACGTTATACGCTGTACGTTATACGTTATACGTTACACGTTGTACGTTGTACGTCATACGTTGTACGTTATACGTTATACGCTGTACGTTATACGCTGTACGTTATAAGTTATACGTTATACGTTATACGTTATACGTTATACGTTACCCGTTGTACGTTGTACGTTGTACGTTGTACATTATACGTTGTACGTTACACGTTATACGCTGTACGTTACACGTTATACGTTACACGTTGTACGTTGTACGTTATACGTTGTACGTTATACGTTGTACGTTATACGTTGTACGTTATACGTTGTACGTTATACGTTGTATGTTATACGTTATACGCTGTACGTTATACGTTATACGTTGTACGTTATACGTTGTATGTTATACGTTATACGCTGTACGTTATAAGTTATACGTTATACGTTATACGTTATACGTTATACGTTATACGTTACCCGTTGTACGTTGTACGTTATACGCTGTACGTTATACGTTGTACCTTATACGTTATACGTTATACGTAATACGCTGTACGTTATACGCTGTACGTTATAAGTTATACGTTATACGTTATACGTTACCCGTTGTACGTTGTACGTTATACGTTGTACATTATACGTTGTACGTTATACGTTATACGCTGTACGTTATACGTTATACGTTACACGTTGTACGTTGTACGTTATACGTTGTACGTTATACGTTGTACATTATACCTTGTACGTTATACGTTATACGCTGTACGTTATACGTTATACGTTACACGTTGTTCGTTGTACGTCATACGTTGTACGTTATACGTTATACGCTGTACGTTATACGCTGTACGTTATAAGTTATACGTTATACGTTATACGTTATACGTTACCCGTTGTACGTTGTACGTTATACGTTGTACATTATACGTTGTACGTTATACGTTATACGCTGTACGTTACACGTTATACGATACACGTTGTACGTTGTACGTTATACGTTGTACGTTATACGTTGTACGTTATACGTTGTACGTTATACGTTGTATGTTATACGTTATACGCTGTACGTTATACGTTATACGTTGTACGTTATACGTTATACGTTATACGTTAAACGTTGTACGTTGTACGTTATACGTTGTACGTTATACGTTATAAGTTACACGTTGTACGTTGTACGTTGTACGTTATCCGTTGTACATTATACCTTGTACGTTATACGTTATACGCTGTACGTTATACGTTATACGTTACACGTTGTACGTTGTACGTCATACGTTGTACGTTATACGTTATACGCTGTACGTTATACGTTATACGTTATATGTTATACGTTATACGTTATACGTTATACGTTATACGTTATACGATATACGTTATACGTTATACGTTATACGCTGTACGTTATACGCTGTACGTTATACGCTGTACGTTATACGCTGTACGTTATACGTTGTACCTTATACGTTATACGTTATACGTAATACGCTGTACGTTATACGCTGTACGTTAAACGCTGTACGTTATACGTTATACGTTATACGTTACCCGTTGTACGTTGTACGTTATACGTTGTACATTATACGTTGTACGTTATACGTTATACGCTGTACGTTATACGTTATACGTTACACGTTGTACGTTGTACGTTATACGTTGTACGTTATACGTTGTACGTTATACGTTGTACGTTATACGTTGTATGTTATACGTTATACGCTGTACGTTATACGTTATACGTTGTACGTTATACGTTATACGTTATACGTTACACGTTGTACGTTGTACGTCATACGTTGTACGTTATACGTTATACGCTGTACGTTATACGTTATACGTTATATGTTATACGTTATACGTTATACGTTATACGTTATACGTTATACGATATACGTTATACGTTATACGTTATACGTTATACGCTGTACGTTATACGCTGTACGTTATACGCTGTACGTTATACGCTGTACGTTATACGTTGTACCTTATACGTTATACGTTATACGTAATACGCTGTACGTTATACGCTGTACGTTATAAGTTATACGTTATACGTTATACGTTATACGTTACCCGTTGTACGTTGTACGTTATACGTTGTACATTATACGTTGTACGTTATACGTTATACGTTGTACGTTATACGTTATACGTTACACGTTGTACGTTGTACGTTATACGTTGTACGTTATACGTTGTACGTTACACGTTGTATGTTATACGTTATACGCTGTACGTTATACGTTATACGTTGTACGTTATACGTTATACGTTATACGTTATACGTTACACGTTGTACGTTGTACGTTATACGTTGTACGTTATACGTTATACGTAACACGTTGTACGTTGTACGTTGTACGTTATCCGTTGTACATTATACGTTGTACGTTATACGTTATACGCTGTACGTTATACGTTATACGTTACACGTTGTACGTTGTACGTCATACGTTGTACGTTATACGTTGTACGCTATACGTTGTACGTTATACGTTGTATGTTATACGTTATACGCTGTACGTTATACGTTATACGTTGTACGTTATACGTTATACGTTATACGTTATACGCTGTACGTTATACGCTGTACGTTATACGTTATACGTTATATGTTGTACGTTATACGCTGTACGTTATACCTTATACGTTATACGTTATACGCTGTACGTTATACGTTATACGTTATACGTTATACGTTATACGTTATACGTTATACGTTATACGTTATACGTTATACGTTATACGTTATACGTTATACGTTATTCGTTATACGTTATACGTTATACGTTATACGTTATACGTTATACGTTATACGTTATACGTTATACGTTATACGTTGTACGTTATACGCTGTACGACATACGCTGTACGTTATACGCTGTACGTTATACGTTATACGTTATACGTTACACGTTGTACGTTGTACGTTATACGTTGTACGTTATACGTTATACGTTGTACGTTATATGTTGTACGTTATATGTTATACGTTACACGTTGTACGATGTACGTTATACGTTATACGTTATACGTTATACGTTATACGTTATACGTTATACGTTATACGTTATACGTTATACGTTATACGTTATACGTTACACGTTGTACGTTGTACGTTATACGTTGTACATTATACGTTGTACGTTATACGTTATACGCTGTACGTTATACGTTATACGTTACACGTTGTACGTTGTACGTTATACGTTGTACGTTATACGTTGTACGTTATACGTTGTACGTTGTACGTTATACGTTATACGTTACACGTTGTACGTTGTACGTTATACGTTGTACGTTATACGTTGTACGTTATACCTTGTACGTTATACGTTATACGCTGTACGTTATACGTTATACGTTACACGTTGTACGTTGTACGTCATACGTTGTACGTTATACGTTATACGCTGTACGTTATACGCTGTACGTTATAAGTTATACGTTATACGTTATACGTTATACGTTATACGTTACCCGTTGTACGTTGTACGTTGTACGTTGTACATTATACGTTGTACGTTACACGTTATACGCTGTACGTTACACGTTATACGTTACACGTTGTACGTTGTACGTTATACGTTGTACGTTATACGTTGTACGTTATACGTTGTACGTTATACGTTGTACGTTATACGTTGTATGTTATACGTTATACGCTGTACGTTATACGTTATACGTTGTACGTTATACGTTGTATGTTATACGTTATACGCTGTACGTTATAAGTTATACGTTATACGTTATACGTTATACGTTATACGTTATACGTTATACGTTACCCGTTGTACGTTGTACGTTATACGCTGTACGTTATACGTTGTACCTTATACGTTATACGTTATACGTAATACGCTGTACGTTATACGCTGTACGTTATAAGTTATACGTTATACGTTATACGTTACCCGTTGTACGTTGTACGTTATACGTTGTACATTATACGTTGTACGTTATACGTTATACGCTGTACGTTATACGTTATACGTTACACGTTGTACGTTGTACGTTATACGTTGTACGTTATACGTTGTACATTATACCTTGTACGTTATACGTTATACGCTGTACGTTATACGTTATACGTTGTACGTTACACGTTATACGTTGTACGTTATACGTTATACGTTGTACGTTATATGTTGTACGTTATATGTTATACGTTACATGTTGTACGATGTACGTTATACGTTATACGTTACACGTTATACGTTATACGTTATACGTTATACGTTGTACGTTACACGTTATACGTTGTACGTTATACGTTGTATGTTATACGTTATACGCTGTACGTTATACGCTGTACGTTATACGTTATACGTTGTACGTTATACGTTATACGTTATACGTTATACGTTACACGTTGTACGTTGTACGTTATACGTTGTACGTTATACGTTATAAGTTACACGTTGTACGTTGTACGTTGTACGTTATACGTTATACGTTATACGTTGTACGTTATACGTTATACGCTGTACGTTATACGTTATACGTTACACGTTGTACGTTGTACGTTATACGTTGTACGTTATACGTTGTACATTATACCTTGTACGTTATACGTTATACGCTGTACGTTATACGTTATACGTTACACGTTGTACGTTGTACGTCATACGTTGTACGTTATACGTTATACGCTGTACGTTATACGCTGTACGTTATAAGTTATACGTTATACGTTATACGTTATACGTTATACGTTACCCGTTGTACGTTGTACGTTGTACGTTGTACATTATACGTTGTACGTTACACGTTATACGCTGTACGTTACACGTTATACGTTACACGTTGTACGTTGTACGTTATACGTTGTACGTTATACGTTGTACGTTATACGTTGTACGTTATACGTTGTACGTTATACGTTGTATGTTATACGTTATACGCTGTACGTTATACGTTATACGTTGTACGTTATACGTTGTATGTTATACGTTATACGCTGTACGTTATAAGTTATACGTTATACGTTATACGTTATACGTTATACGTTATACGTTACACGTTGTACGTTGTACGTTATACGCTGTACGTTATACGTTGTACCTTATACGTTATACGTTATACGTAATACGCTGTACGTTATACGCTGTACGTTATAAGTTATACGTTATACGTTATACGTTACCCGTTGTACGTTGTACGTTATACGTTGTACGTTATACGTTGTACGTTATACGTTATACGCTGTACGTTATACGTTATACGTTACACGTTGTACGTTGTACGTTATACGTTGTACGTTATACGTTGTACATTATACCTTGTACGTTATACGTTATACGCTGTACGTTATACGTTATACGTTACACGTTGTTCGTTGTACGTCATACGTTGTACGTTATACGTTATACGCTGTACGTTATACGCTGTACGTTATAAGTTATACGTTATACGTTATACGTTATACGTTACCCGTTGTACGTTGTACGTTATACGTTGTACATTATACGTTGTACGTTATACGTTATACGCTGTACGTTACACGTTATACGATACACGTTGTACGTTGTACGTTATACGTTGTACGTTATACGTTGTACGTTATACGTTGTACGTTATACGTTGTATGTTATACGTTATACGCTGTACGTTATACGTTATACGTTGTACGTTATACGTTATACGTTATACGTTACACGTTGTACGTTGTACGTTATACGTTGTACGTTATACGTTATAAGTTACACGTTGTACGTTGTACGTTGTACGTTATCCGTTGTACATTATACCTTGTACGTTATACGTTATACGCTGTACGTTATACGTTATACGTTACACGTTGTACGTTGTACGTCATACGTTGTACGTTATACGTTATACGCTGTACGTTATACGTTATACGTTATATGTTATACGTTATACGTTATACGTTATACGTTATACGTTATACGATATACGTTATACGTTATACGTTATACGCTGTACGTTATACGCTGTACGTTATACGCTGTACGTTATACGCTGTACGTTATACGTTGTACCTTATACGTTATACGTTATACGTAATACGCTGTACGTTATACGCTGTACGTTATAAGTTATACGTTATACGTTATACGTTATACGTTACCCGTTGTACGTTGTACGTTATACGTTGTACATTATACGTTGTACGTTATACGTTATACGCTGTACGTTATACGTTATACGTTACACGTTGTACGTTGTACGTTATACGTTGTACGTTATACGTTGTACGTTATACGTTGTACGTTATACGTTGTATGTTATACGTTATACGCTGTACGTTATACGTTATACGTTGTACGTTATACGTTATACGTTATACGTTACACGTTGTACGTTGTACGTCATACGTTGTACGTTATACGTTATACGCTGTACGTTATACGTTATACGTTATATGTTATACGTTATACGTTATACGTTATACGTTATACGTTATACGATATACGTTATACGTTATACGTTATACGTTATACGCTGTACGTTATACGCTGTACGTTATACGCTGTACGTTATACGCTGTACGTTATACGTTGTACCTTATACGTTATACGTTATACGTAATACGCTGTACGTTATACGCTGTACGTTATAAGTTATACGTTATACGTTATACGTTATACGTTACCCGTTGTACGTTGTACGTTATACGTTGTACATTATACGTTGTACGTTATACGTTATACGTTGTACGTTATACGTTATACGTTACACGTTGTACGTTGTACGTTATACGTTGTACGTTATACGTTGTACGTTACACGTTGTATGTTATACGTTATACGCTGTACGTTATACGTTATACGTTGTACGTTATACGTTATACGTTATACGTTATACGTTACACGTTGTACGTTGTACGTTATACGTTGTACGTTATACGTTATACGTAACACGTTGTACGTTGTACGTTGTACGTTATCCGTTGTACATTATACGTTGTACGTTATACGTTATACGCTGTACGTTATACGTTATACGTTACACGTTGTACGTTGTACGTCATACGTTGTACGTTATACGTTGTACGCTATACGTTGTACGTTATACGTTGTATGTTATACGTTATACGCTGTACGTTATACGTTATACGTTGTACGTTATACGTTATACGTTATACGTTATACGCTGTACGTTATACGCTGTACGTTATACGTTATACGTTATATGTTGTACGTTATACGCTGTACGTTATACCTTATACGTTATACGTTATACGCTGTACGTTATACGTTATACGTTATACGTTATACGTTATACGTTATACGTTATACGTTATACGTTATACGTTATACGTTATACGTTATACGTTATACGTTATTCGTTATACGTTATACGTTATACGTTATACGTTATACGTTATACGTTATACGTTATACGTTATACGTTATACGTTGTACGTTATACGCTGTACGACATACGCTGTACGTTATACGCTGTACGTTATACGTTATACGTTATACGTTACACGTTGTACGTTGTACGTTATACGTTGTACGTTATACGTTATACGTTGTACGTTATATGTTGTACGTTATATGTTATACGTTACACGTTGTACGATGTACGTTATACGTTATACGTTATACGTTATACGTTATACGTTATACGTTATACGTTATACGTTATACGTTATACGTTATACGTTATACGTTACACGTTGTACGTTGTACGTTATACGTTGTACATTATACGTTGTACGTTATACGTTATACGCTGTACGTTATACGTTATACGTTACACGTTGTACGTTGTACGTTATACGTTGTACGTTATACGTTGTACGTTATACGTTGTACGTTATACGTTGTATGTTATACGTTATACGCTGTACGTTATACGTTATACGTTGTACGTTATACGTTATTCGTTACACGTTGTACGATGTACGTTATACGTTATACGTTATACGTTATACGTTATACGTTATACGTTATACGTTATACGTTATACGTTATACGTTATACGTTATACGTTATACGTTATACGTTATACGTTATACGTTATACGTTATACGTTATACGTTATACGTTATACGTTATACGTTATACGTTATACGTTATACGTTATACGTTATACGTTATACGTTATACGTTATACGTTATACGTTATACGTTATACGTTATACGTTATACGTTATACGTTATACGTTATACGTTATACGTTATACGTTATACGTTATACGTTATACGTTGTACGTTATACGCTGTACGACATACGCTGTACGTTATACGCTGTACGTTATACGTTATACGTTATACGTTACACGTTGTACGTTGTACGTTATACGTTGTTCGTTATACGTTATACGTTGTACGTTATATGTTGTACGTTATATGTTATACGTTACACGTTGTACGATGTACGTTATACGTTATACGTTATACGTTATACGTTATACGTTATACGTTATACGTTATACGTTATACGTTATACGTTATACGTTACACGTTGCACGTTGTACGTTATACGTTGTACATTATACGTTGTACGTTATACGTTATACGCTGTACGTTATACGTTATACGTTACACGTTGTACGTTGTACGTTATACGTTGTACGTTATACGTTGTACGTTATACGTTGTACGTTATACGTTGTACGTTATACGTTGTATGTTATACGTTATACGCTGTACGTTATACGTTATACGTTGTACGTTATACGTTATTCGTTACACGTTGTACGATGTACGTTATACGTTATACGTTATACGTTATACGTTATACGTTATACGTTATACGTTATACGTTATACGTTATACGTTATACGTTATACGTTATACGTTATACGTTATACGTTATACGATATACGTTATACGTTATACGTTGTATGTTATATGTTGTACGTTATATGTTATACGTTACACGTTGTACGATGTACGTTATACGTTATACGTTATACGTTGTACGTTATACGTTGTATGTTATACGTTATACGCTGTACGTTATACGTTATACGTTATACGTTATACGTTATACGTTATACGTTATACGTTATACGTTATACGTTATACGTTGTACGTTATATGTTGTACGTTATATGTTATACGTTACACGTTGTACGATGTACGTTATACGTTATACGCTGTACGTTATACGTTATACGTTATATGTTATACGTTATACGTTATACGTTATACGTTATACGTTATACGTTATACGATATACGTTATACGTTATACGTTATACGCTGTACATTATACGCTGTACGTTATACGCTGTACGTTATACGCTGTACGTTATACGTTGTACGTTATACGTTATACGTTATACGTAATACGCTGTACGTTATACGCTGTACGTTATAAGTTATACGTTATACGTTATACGTTACCCGTTGTACGTTGTACGTTATACGTTATACGTTATACGTTATACGTTATACGTTATACGTTATACGTTATACGTTATACGTTATACGTTATACGTTATACGTTATACGTTATACGTTATACGTTATACGTTATACGTTATACGTTATACGTTATACGTTATACGTTATACGTTATACGTTATACGTTATACGTTATACGTTATACGTTATACGTTATACGTTATACGTTATACGTTATACGTTATACGTTATACGTTGTACGTTATACGCTGTACGTTATATGTTGTACGTTATATGTTATACGTTACACGTTGTACGATGTACGTTATACGTTATACGTTATACCTTATACGTTATACGTTATACGTTATACGTTATACGTTATACGTTATACGTTATACGTTATACGTTATACGTTATACGGTATACGGTATACGTTATACGTTGTACGTTATACGTTATACGTTATACGTTATATGTTATACGTTACACGTTGTACGTTGTACGTTATACGTTGTACGTTATACGTTGTACGTTATACGTTGTACGTTATACGTTGTATGTTATACGTTATACGCTGTACGTTATACGTTATACGTTATACGTTATACGTTATACGTTATACGTTATACGTTATACGTTGTACGTTATATGTTGTACGTTATATGTTATACGTTACACGTTGTACGATGTACGTTATACGTTATACGCTGTACGTTATACGTTATACGTTATATGTTATACGTTATACGTTATACGTTATACGTTATACGTTATACGATATACGTTATACGTTATACGTTATACGTTATACGTTATACGTTATACGTTATACGCTGTACGTTATACGCTGTACGTTATACGCTGTACGTTATACGCTGTACGTTATACGTTGTACGTTATACGTTATACGTTATACGTAATACGCTGTACGTTATACGCTGTACGTTATAAGTTATACGTTATACGTTATACGTTACCCGTTGTACGTTGTACGTTATACGTTGTACATTATACGTTGTACGTTATACGTTATACGCTGTACGTTATACGCTGTACGTTATACGTTATACGTTACACGTTGTACGTTGTACGTTATACGTTCTACGTTATACGTTGTACGTTATACGTTACACGATATACGTTATACGTTATACGTTGTACGTTATACGCTGTACGTTATACGTTATACGTTATACGTTGTACGTTATACGCTGTACGTTATACCTTATACGTTATACGTTATACGCTGTACGTTATACGCTGTACGTTATACGTTATACGTTACACGTTATACGTTATACGTTATACGCTGTACGTTATACGCTGTACGTTATACGCTGTACGTTATACGTTACACGATATACGTTATACGTTATACGTTGTACGTTATACGTTATACGTTATACGTTATACGTTATACGTTATACGTTATACGTTATACGCTGTACGTTATACGTTATACGCTGTACGTTATACGCTGTACGTTATAAGTTATACGTTATACGTTATACGTTACACGTTGTACGTTGTACGTTATACGTTGTACGTTATACGGTGTACATTATACGTTATACGTTATACGTTATACGTTATACGTTATACGTTATACGTTATACGTTATACGTTATACGTTATACGTTATACGTTATACGTTATACGTTATACGTTATACGTTATACGTTATACGTTATACGCTGTACGTTATACGCTGTACGTTATACGCTGTACGTTATACGTTACACGATATACGTTATACGTTATACGTTGTACGTTATACGCTGTACGTTATACGTTATACGTTATACGTTGTACGTTATACGCTGTACGTTATACCTTATACGTTATACGTTATACGCTGTACGTTATACGCTGTACGTTATACGTTATACGTTACACGTTATACGTTATACGTTATACGTTATACGCTGTACGTTATACGCTGTACGTTATACGCTGTACGTTATACGTTACACGATATACGTTATACGTTATACGTAATACGCTGTACGTTATACGCTGTACGTTATAAGTTATACGTTATACGTTATACGTTACCCGTTGTACGTTGTACGTTATACGTTATACGTTATACGTTATACGTTATACGTTATACGTTATACGTTATACGTTATACGTTATACGTTATACGTTATACGTTATACGTTATACGTTATACGTTATACGTTATACGTTATACGTTATACGTTATACGTTATACGTTATACGTTATACGTTATACGTTATACGTTATACGTTATACGTTATACGTTATACGTTATACGTTATACGTTATACGTTATACGTTATACGTTATACGTTATACGTTATACGTTATACGTTATACGTTATACGTTATACGTTATACGTTATACGTTATACGTTATACGTTATACGTTATACGTTATACGTTATACGTTATACGTTATACGTTATACGTTATACGTTATACGTTATACGTTATACGTTATACGTTATACGTTATACGTTATACGTTATACGTTATACGTTATACGTTATACGTTATACGTTATACGTTATACGTTATACGTTATACGTTATACGTTATACGTTATACGTTATACGTTATACGTTACACGTTGTACGTTGTACATTATACGTTGTACGTTATACGTTATACGTTATACGTTATACGTTATACGTTATACGTTATACGTTATACGTTATACGTTATACGTTATACGTTATACGTTATACGTTATACGTTATACGTTATACGTTATACGTTATACGTTATACGTTATACGTTATACGTTATACGTTATACGTTATACGTTATACGTTATACGTTATACGTTATACGTTATACGTTATACGTTATACGTTATACGTTATACGTTATACGTTATACGTTATACGTTATACGTTATACGTTATACGTTATACGTTATACGTTATACGTTATACGTTATACGTTATACGTTATACGTTATACGTTATACGTTATACGTTATACGTTATACGTTATACGTTATACGTTATACGTTATACGTTATACGTTATACGTTATACGTTATACGTTATACGTTATACGTTATACGTTATACGTTATACGTTATACGTTATACGTTATACGTTATACGTTATACGTTATACGTTATACGTTATACGTTATACGTTATACGTTATACGTTATACGTTATACGTTATACGTTATACGTTATACGTTATACGTTATACGTTATACGTTATACGTTATACGTTATACGTTATACGTTATACGTTATACGTTATACGTTATACGTTATACGTTATACGTTATACGTTATACGTTATACGTTATACGTTATACGTTATACGTTATACGTTATACGTTATACGTTATACGTTATACGTTATACGTTATACGTTATACGTTATACGCTGTACGTTATACGTTATACGTTATACGTTATACGTTATACGTTATACGTTATACGTTATACGTTATACGTTATACGTTATACGTTATACGTTATACGTTATACGTTATACGTTATACGTTATACGTTATACGTTATACGTTATACGTTATACGTTATACGTTATACGTTATACGTTATACGTTATACGTTATACGTTATACGTTATACGTTATACGTTGTACGTTATACGCTGTACGACATACGCTGTACGTTATACGCTGTACGTTATACGTTATAAGTTATACGTTACACGTTGTACGTTGTACGTTATACGTTGTACGTTATACGTTATACGTTGTACGTTATATGTTGTACGTTATATGTTATACGTTACACGTTGTACGATGTACGTTATACGTTATACGTTATACGTTATACGTTATACGTTATACGTTATACGTTATACGTTATACGTTATACGTTATACGTTACACGTTGTACGTTGTACGTTATACGTTGTACATTATACGTTGTACGTTATACGTTATACGCTGTACGTTATACGTTATACGTTACACGTTGTACGTTGTACGTTATACGTTGTACGTTATACGTTGTACGTTATACGTTGTACGTTATACGTTGTATGTTATACGTTATACGCTGTACGTTATACGTTATACGTTGTACGTTATACGTTATTCGTTACACGTTGTACGATGTACGTTATACGTTATACGTTATACGTTATACGTTATACGTTATACGTTATACGTTATACGTTATACGTTATACGTTATACGTTATACGTTATACGTTATACGATATACGTTATACGTTATACGTTGTATGTTATATGTTGTACGTTATATGTTATACGTTACACGTTGTACGATGTACGTTATACGTTATACGTTATACGTTGTACGTTATACGTTGTATGTTATACGTTATACGCTGTACGTTATACGTTATACGTTATACGTTATACGTTATACGTTATACGTTATACGTTATACGTTATACGTTATACGTTATACGTTGTACGTTATATGTTGTACGTTATATGTTATACGTTACACGTTGTACGATGTACGTTATACGTTATACGCTGTACGTTATACGTTATACGTTATATGTTATACGTTATACGTTATACGTTATACGTTATACGTTATACGTTATACGATATACGTTATACGTTATACGTTATACGCTGTACGTTATACGCTGTACGTTATACGCTGTACGTTATACGCTGTACGTTATACGTTGTACGTTATACGTTATACGTTATACGTTATACGTTATACGTTGTACGATGTACGTTATACGTTATATGTTGTACGTTATATGTTATACGTTACACGTTGTACGATGTACGTTATACGTTATACGTTATACCTTATACGTTATACGTTATACGTTATACGTTATACGTTATACGTTATACGTTATACGTTATACGTTATACGTTATACGTTATACGGTATACGGTATACGTTATACGTTGTACGTTATACGTTATACGTTATACGTTATATGTTATACGTTACACGTTGTACGTTGTACGTTATACGTTGTACGTTATACGTTGTACGTTATACGTTGTACGTTATACGTTGTATGTTATACGTTATACGCTGTACGTTATACGTTATACGTTATACGTTATACGTTATACGTTATACGTTATACGTTGTACGTTATATGTTGTACGTTATATGTTATACGTTACACGTTGTACGATGTACGTTATACGTTATACGCTGTACGTTATACGTTATACGTTATATGTTATACGTTATACGTTATACGTTATACGTTATACGTTATACGATATACGTTATACGTTATACGTTATACGTTATACGTTATACGTTATACGTTATACGCTGTACGTTATACGCTGTACGTTATACGCTGTACGTTATACGCTGTACGTTATACGTTGTACGTTATACGTTATACGTTATACGTAATACGCTGTACGTTATACGCTGTACGTTATAAGTTATACGTTATACGTTATACGTTACCCGTTACACGTTGTACGATGTACGTTATACGTTATACGCTGTACGTTATACGCTGTACGTTATACGCTGTACGTTATACGCTGTACGTTATACGCTGTACGTTATACGTTGTACGTTATACGTTATACGTTATACGTAATACGCTGTACGTTATACGCTGTACGTTATAAGTTATACGTTATACGTTATACGTTACCCGTTGTACGTTGTACGTTATACGTTGTACATTATACGTTGTACGTTATACGTTATACGCTGTACGTTATACGCTGTACGTTATACGTTATACGTTACACGTTGTACGTTGTACGTTATACGTTCTACGTTATACGTTGTACGTTATACGTTACACGATATACGTTATACGTTATACGTTGTACGTTATACGCTGTACGTTATACGTTATACGTTATACGTTGTACGTTATACGCTGTACGTTATACCTTATACGTTATACGTTATACGCTGTACGTTATACGCTGTACGTTATACGTTATACGTTACACGTTATACGTTATACGTTATACGTTATACGCTGTACGTTATACGCTGTACGTTATACGCTGTACGTTATACGTTACACGATATACGTTATACGTTATACGTTGTACGTTATACGTTATACGTTATACGTTATACGTTATACGTTATACGTTATACGTTATACGTTATACGTTATACGTTATACGTTATACGTTATACGTTATACGTTATACGTTATACGCTGTACGTTATACGCTGTACGTTGTACGCTGTACGTTATACGCTGTACGTTATACGCTGTACGTTATACGTTGTACGTTATACGTTATACGTTATACGCTGTACGTTATACGCTGTACGTTATACGCTGTACGTTATACGCTGTACGTTATACGTTGTACGTTATACGTTATACGTTATACGTAATACGCTGTACGTTATACGCTGTACGTTATACCTTATACGTTATACGTTATACGCTGTACGTTATACGCTGTACGTTATACGTTATACGTTACACGTTATACGTTATACGTTATACGTTATACGCTGTACGTTATACGCTGTACGTTATACGTTATACGTTACACGTTATACGTTATACGTTATACGTTATACGCTGTACGTTATACGCTGTACGTTATACGCTGTACGTTATACGTTACACGATATACGTTATACGTTATACGCTGTACGTTATACGTTATACGCTGTACGTTATACGCTGTACGTTATAAGTTATACGTTATACGTTATACGTTACACGTTGTACGTTGTACGTTATACGTTGTACGTTATACGCTGTACGTTATACGTTATACGTTATACGTTATACGTTATACGTTATACGTTATACGTTATACGTTATACGTTATACGTTATACGTTATACGTTATACGTTATACGTTATACGTTATACGTTATACGTTATACGTTATACGTTATACGTTATACGTTATACGTTATACGCTGTACGTTATACGCTGTACGTTATACGCTGTACGTTATACGTTACACGATATACGTTATACGTTATACGTTGTACGTTATACGCTGTACGTTATACGTTATACGTTATACGTTGTACGTTATACGCTGTACGTTATACCTTATACGTTATACGTTATACGCTGTACGTTATACGCTGTACGTTATACGTTATACGTTACACGTTATACGTTATACGTTATACGTTATACGCTGTACGTTATACGCTGTACGTTATACGCTGTACGTTATACGTTACACGATATACGTTGTACGTTATACGTTGTACGTTATACGTTATACGTTATACGTTATACGTTATACGTTATACGTTATACGTTATACGTTATACGTTATACGTTATACGTTATACGTTATACGTTATACGCTGTACGTTATACGCTGTACGTTATACGCTGTACGTTATACGCTGTACGTTATACGCTGTACGTTATACGTTGTACGTTATACGTTATACGTTATACGCTGTACGTTATACGCTGTACGTTATACGCTGTACGTTATACGCTGTACGTTATACGTTGTACGTTATACGTTATACGTTATACGTAATACGCTGTGCGTTATACGCTGTACGTTATAAGTTATACGTTATACGTTATACGTTACCCGTTGTACGTTGTACGTTATACGTTGTACATTATACGTTGTACGTTATACGTTATACGCTGTACGTTATACGCTGTACGTTATACGTTATACGTTACACGTTGTACGTTGTACGTTATACGTTCTACGTTATACGTTGTACGTTATACGTTACACGATATACGTTATACGTTATACGTTGTACGTTATACGCTGTACGTTATACGTTATACGTTATACGTTGTACGTTATACGCTGTACGTTATACCTTATACGTTATACGTTATACGCTGTACGTTATACGCTGTACGTTATACGTTATACGTTACACGTTATACGTTATACGTTATACGTTATACGCTGTACGTTATACGCTGTACGTTATACGTTATACGTTATACGTTGTACGTTATACGCTGTACGTTATACCTTATACGTTATACGTTATACGCTGTACGTTATACGCTGTACGTTATACGTTATACGCTGTACGTTATACGCTGTACGTTATAAGTTATACGTTATACGTTATACGTTACACGTTGTACGTTGTACGTTATACGTTGTACGTTATACGTTATACGTTATACGTTATACGTTATACGTTATACGTTATACGTTATACGTTATACGTTATACGTTATACGTTATACGTTATACGTTATACGTTATACGTTATACGTTATACGTTATACGTTATACGTTATACGTTATACGTTATACGTTATACGTAATACGTTATACGTTATACGTTATACGTTATACGTTATACGTTATACGTTATACGTTATACGTTATACGTTATACGTTATACGTTATACGTTATACGTTATACGTTATACGTTATACGTTATACGTTATACGTTATACGTTATACGTTATACGTTATACGTTATACGTTATACGTTATACGTTATACGTTATACGTTATACGTTATACGTTATACGTTATACGTTATACGTTATACGTTATACGTTATACGTTATACGTTATACGTTATACGTTATACGTTATACGTTATACGTTATACGTTATACGTTATACGTTATACGTTATACGTTATACGTTATACGTTATACGTTATACGTTATACGTTATACGTTATACGTTATACGTTATACGTTATACGTTATACGTTATACGTTATACGTTATACGTTATACGTTATACGTTATACGTTATACGTTATACGTTATACGTTGTACGTTATACGTTGTATGTTATACGTTATACGCTGTACGTTATACGTTATACGTTATACGTTATACGTTATACGTTATACGTTATACGTTATACGTTATACGTTAGACGTTATACGTTATACGTTATACGTTATACGTTATACGTTATACGTTATACGTTATACGTTATACGTTATACGTTATACGTTATACGTTATACGTTATACGTTATACGTTATACGTTATACGTTATACGTTATACGTTATACGTTATACGTTATACGTTATACGTTATACGTTATACGTTATACGTTATACGTTATACGTTATACGTTATACGTTATACGTTATACGTTATACGTTATACGTTATACGTTATACGTTATACGTTATACGTTATACGTTATACGTTGTACGTTATACGTTATACGTTATACGTTATACGTTATACGTTATACGTTATACGTTATACGTTATACGTTATACGTTATACGTTATACGTTATACGTTATACGTTATACGTTATACGTTATACGTTATACGTTATACGCTGTACGTTATACGCTGTACGTTATACGCTGTACGTTATACGCTGTACGTTATACGCTGTACGTTATACGTTGTACGTTATACGTTATACGTTATACGCTGTACGTTATACGCTGTACGTTATACGCTGTACGTTATACGCTGTACGTTATACGTTGTACGTTATACGTTATACGTTATACGTTACACGTTATACGTTATACGTTATACGTTATACGCTGTACGTTATACGCTGTACGTTATACGTTATACGTTATACGTTGTACGTTATACGCTGTACGTTATACCTTATACGTTATACGTTATACGCTGTACGTTATACGCTGTACGTTATACGTTATACGCTGTACGTTATACGCTGTACGTTATAAGTTATACGTTATACGTTATACGTTATACGTTACACGTTGTACGTTGTACGTTATACGTTGTACGTTATACGGTGTACATTATACGTTGTACGTTATACGTTATACGTTATACGTTATACGTTATACGTTATACGTTATACGTTATACGTTATACGTTATACGTTATACGTTATACGTTATACGTTATACGTTATACGTTATACGTTATACGTTATACGTTATACGTTATACGTTATACGTTATACGTTATACGTTATACGTTATACGTTATACGTTATACGTTATACGTTATACGTTATACGTTATACGTTATACGTTATACGTTATACGTTATACGTTATACGTTATACGTTATACGTTATACGTTATACGTTATACGTTATACGTTATACGTTATACGTTATACGTTATACGTTATACGTTATACGTTATACGTTATACGTTATACGTTATACGTTATACGTTATACGTTATACGTTATACGTTATACGTTATACGTTATACGTTATACGTTATACGTTATACGTTATACGTTATACGTTATACGTTATACGTTATACGTTATACGTTATACGTTATACGTTATACGTTATACGTTATACGTTATACGTTATACGTTATACGTTATACGTTATACGTTATACGTTATACGTTATACGTTATACGTTATACGTTATACGTTATACGTTATACGTTATACGTTATACGTTATACGTTATACGTTATACGTTATACGTTATACGTTATACGTTATACGTTATACGTTATACGTTATACGTTATACGTTATACGTTATACGTTATACGTTATACGTTATACGTTATACGTTATACGTTATACGTTATACGTTATACGTTATACGTTATACGTTATACGTTATACGTTATACGTTATACGTTATACGTTATACGTTATACGTTATACGTTATACGTTATACGTTATACGTTATACGTTATACGTTATACGTTATACGTTATACGTTATACGTTATACGTTATACGTTATACGTTATACGTTATACGTTATACGTTATACGTTATACGTTATACGTTATACGTTATACGTTATACGTTATACGTTATACGTTATACGTTATACGTTATACGTTATACGTTATACGTTATACGTTATACGTTATACGTTATACGTTATACGTTATACGTTATACGTTATACGTTATACGTTATACGTTATACGTTATACGTTATACGTTATACGTTATACGTTATACGTTATACGTTATACGTTATACGTTATACGTTATACGTTATACGTTATACGTTATACGTTATACGTTATACGTTATACGTTATACGTTATACGTTATACGTTATACGTTATACGTTATACGTTATACGTTATACGTTATACGTTATACGTTATACGTTATACGTTATACGTTATACGTTATACGTTATACGTTATACGTTATACGTTATACGTTATACGTTATACGTTATACGTTATACGTTATACGTTATACGTTATACGTTATACGTTATACGTTATACGTTATACGTTATACGTTATACGTTATACGTTATACGTTATACGTTATACGTTATACGTTATACGTTATACGTTATACGTTATACGTTATACGTTATACGTTATACGTTATACGTTATACGTTATACGTTATACGTTATACGTTATACGTTATACGTTATACGTTATACGTTATACGTTATACGTTATACGTTATACGTTATACGTTATACGTTATACGTTATACGTTATACGTTATACGTTATACGTTATACGTTATACGTTATACGTTATACGTTATACGTTATACGTTATACGTTATACGTTATACGTTATACGTTATACGTTATACGTTATACGTTATACGTTATACGTTATACGTTATACGTTATACGTTATACGTTATACGTTATACGTTGTACGTTATACGCTGTACGACATACGCTGTACGTTATACGCTGTACGTTATACGTTATAAGTTATACGTTACACGTTGTACGTTGTACGTTATACGTTGTACGTTATACGTTATACGTTGTACGTTATATGTTGTACGTTATATGTTATACGTTACACGTTGTACGATGTACGTTATACGTTATACGTTATACGTTATACGTTATACGTTATACGTTATACGTTATACGTTATACGTTATACGTTATACGTTACACGTTGTACGTTGTACGTTATACGTTGTACATTATACGTTGTACGTTATACGTTATACGCTGTACGTTATACGTTATACGTTACACGTTGTACGTTGTACGTTATACGTTGTACGTTATACGTTGTACGTTATACGTTGTACGTTATACGTTGTATGTTATACGTTATACGCTGTACGTTATACGTTATACGTTGTACGTTATACGTTATTCGTTACACGTTGTACGATGTACGTTATACGTTATACGTTATACGTTATACGTTATACGTTATACGTTATACGTTATACGTTATACGTTATACGTTATACGTTATACGGTATACGGTATACGTTATACGTTGTACGTTATACGTTATACGTTATACGTTATATGTTATACGTTACACGTTGTACGTTGTACGTTATACGTTGTACGTTATACGTTGTACGTTATACGTTGTACGTTATACGTTGTATGTTATACGTTATACGCTGTACGTTATACGTTATACGTTATACGTTATACGTTATACGTTATACGTTATACGTTGTACGTTATATGTTGTACGTTATATGTTATACGTTACACGTTGTACGATGTACGTTATACGTTATACGCTGTACGTTATACGTTATACGTTATATGTTATACGTTATACGTTATACGTTATACGTTATACGTTATACGATATACGTTATACGTTATACGTTATACGTTATACGTTATACGTTATACGTTATACGCTGTACGTTATACGCTGTACGTTATACGCTGTACGTTATACGCTGTACGTTATACGTTGTACGTTATACGTTATACGTTATACGTAATACGCTGTACGTTATACGCTGTACGTTATAAGTTATACGTTATACGTTATACGTTACCCGTTACACGTTGTACGATGTACGTTATACGTTATACGCTGTACGTTATACGCTGTACGTTATACGCTGTACGTTATACGCTGTACGTTATACGTTGTACGTTATACGTTATACGTTATACGTAATACGCTGTACGTTATACGCTGTACGTTATAAGTTATACGTTATACGTTATACGTTACCCGTTGTACGTTGTACGTTATACGTTGTACATTATACGTTGTACGTTATACGTTATACGCTGTACGTTATACGCTGTACGTTATACGCTATACGTTACACGTTGTACGTTGTACGTTATACGTTCTACGTTATACGTTGTACGTTATACGTTACACGATATACGTTATACGTTATACGTTGTACGTTATACGCTGTACGTTATACGTTATACGTTATACGTTGTACGTTATACGCTGTACGTTATACCTTATACGTTATACGTTATACGCTGTACGTTATACGCTGTACGTTATACGTTATACGTTACACGTTATACGTTATACGTTATACGTTATACGCTGTACGTTATACGCTGTACGTTATACGCTGTACGTTATACGTTACACGATATACGTTATACGTTATACGTTGTACGTTATACGTTATACGTTATACGTTATACGTTATACGTTATACGTTATACGTTATACGTTATACGTTATACGTTATACGTTATACGTTATACGTTATACGTTATACGCTGTACGTTATACGCTGTACGTTGTACGCTGTACGTTATACGCTGTACGTTATACGCTGTACGTTATACGTTATACGTTATACGTTATACGTTATACGCTGTACGTTATACGCTGTACGTTATACGCTGTACGTTATACGCTGTACGTTATACGTTGTACGTTATACGTTATACGTTATACGTAATACGCTGTACGTTATACGCTGTACGTTATACCTTATACGTTATACGTTATACGCTGTACGTTATACGCTGTACGTTATACGTTATACGTTACACGTTATACGTTATACGTTATACGTTATACGCTGTACGTTATACGCTGTACGTTATACGTTATACGTTACACGTTATACGTTATACGTTATACGTTATACGCTGTACGTTATACGCTGTACGTTATACGCTGTACGTTATACGTTACACGATATACGTTATACGTTATACGCTGTACGTTATACGTTATACGCTGTACGTTATACGCTGTACGTTATAAGTTATACGTTATACGTTATACGTTACACGTTGTACGTTGTACGTTATACGTTGTACGTTATACGGTGTACATTATACGTTATACGTTATACGTTATACGTTATACGTTATACGTTATACGTTATACGTTATACGTTATACGTTATACGTTATACGTTATACGTTATACGTTATACGTTATACGTTATACGTTATACGTTATACGTTATACGTTATACGTTATACGCTGTACGTTATACGCTGTACGTTATACGCTGTACGTTATACGTTACACGATATACGTTATACGTTATACGTTGTACGTTATACGTTGTACGTTATACGTTATACGTTATACGTTGTACGTTATACGCTGTACGTTATACCTTATACGTTATACGTTATACGCTGTACGTTATACGCTGTACGTTATACGTTATACGTTACACGTTATACGTTATACGTTATACGTTATACGCTGTACGTTATACGCTGTACGTTATACGCTGTACGTTATACGTTACACGATATACGTTATAGGTTATACGTTGTACGTTATACGTTATACGTTATACGTTATACGTTATACGTTATACGTTATACGTTATACGTTATACGTTATACGTTATACGTTATACGTTATACGTTATACGTTATACGCTGTACGTTATACGCTGTACGTTATACGCTGTACGTTATACGCTGTACGTTATACGCTGTACGTTATACGTTGTACGTTATACGTTATACGTTATACGCTGTACGTTATACGCTGTACGTTATACGCTGTACGTTATACGCTGTACGTTATACGTTGTACGTTATACGTTATACGTTATACGTAATACGCTGTGCGTTATACGCTGTACGTTATAAGTTATACGTTATACGTTATACGTTACCCGTTGTACGTTGTACGTTATACGTTGTACATTATACGTTGTACGTTATACGTTATACGCTGTACGTTATACGCTGTACGTTATACGTTATACGTTATACGTTGTACGTTGTACGTTATACGTTCTACGTTATACGTTGTACGTTATACGTTACACGATATACGTTATACGTTATACGTTCTACGTTATACGCTGTACGTTATACGTTATACGTTATACGTTGTACGTTATACGCTGTACGTTATACCTTATACGTTATACGTTATACGCTGTACGTTATACGCTGTACGTTATACGTTATACGTTACACGTTATACGTTATACGTTATACGTTATACGCTGTACGTTATACGCTGTACGTTATACGTTATACGTTATACGTTGTACGTTATACGCTGTACGTTATACCTTATACGTTATACGTTATACGCTGTACGTTATACGCTGTACGTTATACGTTATACGCTGTACGTTATACGCTGTACGTTATAAGTTATACGTTATACGTTATACGTTACACGTTGTACGTTGTACGTTATACGTTGTACGTTATACGGTGTACATTATACGTTGTACGTTATACGTTATACGTTATACGTTATACGTTATACGTTATACGTTATACGTTATACGTTATACGTTATACGTTATACGTTATACGTTATACGTTATACGTTATACGTTATACGTTATACGTTATACGTTATACGTTATACGTTATACGTTATACGTTATACGTTATACGTTATACGTTATACGTTATACGTTATACGTTATACGTTATACGTTATACGTTATACGTTATACGTTATACGCTGTACGTTATACGTTATACGCTGTACGTTATACGCTGTACGTTATAAGTTATACGTTATACGTTATACGTTACACGTTGTACGTTGTACGTTATACGTTGTACGTTATACGGTGTACATTATACGTTATACGTTATACGTTATACGTTATACGTTATACGTTATACGTTATACGTTATACGTTATACGTTATACGTTATACGTTATACGTTATACGTTATACGTTATACGTTATACGTTATACGTTATACGTTATACGTTATACGTTATACGCTGTACGTTATACGCTGTACGTTATACGCTGTACGTTATACGTTACACGATATACGTTATACGTTATACGTTGTACGTTATACGCTGTACGTTATACGTTATACGTTATACGTTGTACGTTATACGCTGTACGTTATACCTTATACGTTATACGTTATACGCTGTACGTTATACGCTGTACGTTATACGTTATACGTTACACGTTATACGTTATACGTTATACGTTATACGCTGTACGTTATACGCTGTACGTTATACGCTGTACGTTATACGTTACACGATATACGTTATACGTTATACGTTGTACGTTATACGTTATACGTTATACGTTATACGTTATACGTTATACGTTATACGTTATACGTTATACGTTATACGTTATACGTTATACGTTATACGTTATACGTTATACGCTGTACGTTATACGCTGTACGTTATACGCTGTACGTTATACGCTGTACGTTATACGCTGTACGTTATACGTTGTACGTGTTACGTTATACGTTATACGCTGTACGTTATACGCTGTACGTTATACGCTGTACGTTATACGCTGTACGTTATACGTTGTACGTTATACGTTATACGTTATACGTAATACGCTGTGCGTTATACGCTGTACGTTATAAGTTATACGTTATACGTTATACGTTACCCGTTGTACGTTGTACGTTATACGTTGTACATTATACGTTGTACGTTATACGTTATACGCTGTACGTTATACGCTGTACGTTATACGTTATACGTTACACGTTGTACGTTGTACGTTATACGTTCTACGTTATACGTTGTACGTTATACGTTACACGATATACGTTATACGTTATACGTTGTACGTTATACGCTGTACGTTATACGTTATACGTTATACGTTGTACGTTATACGCTGTACGTTATACCTTATACGTTATACGTTATACGCTGTACGTTATACGCTGTACGTTATACGTTATACGTTACACGTTATACGTTATACGTTATACGTTATACGCTGTACGTTATACGCTGTACGTTATACGTTATACGTTATACGTTGTACGTTATACGCTGTACGTTATACCTTATACGTTATACGTTATACGCTGTACGTTATACGCTGTACGTTATACGTTATACGCTGTACGTTATACGCTGTACGTTATAAGTTATACGTTATACGTTATACGTTACACGTTGTACGTTGTACGTTATACGTTGTACGTTATACGGTGTACATTATACGTTGTACGTTATACGTTGTACGTTATACGTTATACGTTATACGTTATACGTTATACGTTATACGTTATACGTTATACGTTATACGTTATACGTTATACGTTATACGTTATACGTTATACGTTATACGTTATACGTTATACGTTATACGTTATACGTTATACGTTATACGTTATACGTTATACGTTATACGTTATACGTTATACGTTATACGTTATACGTTATACGTTATACGTTATACGTTATACGTTATACGTTATACGTTATACGTTATACGTTATACGTTATACGTTATACGTTATACGTTATACGTTATACGTTATACGTTATACGTTATACGTTATACGTTATACGTTATACGTTATACGTTATACGTTATACGTTATACGTTATACGTTATACGTTATACGTTATACGTTATACGTTATACGTTATACGTTATACGTTATACGTTATACGTTATACGTTATACGTTATACGTTATACGTTATACGTTATACGTTATACGTTATACGTTATACGTTATACGTTATACGTTACACGTTACACGTTACACGTTACACGTTACACGTTACACGTTACACGTTACACGTTACACGTTACACGTTACACGTTACACGTTACACGTTATACGTTACACGTTACACGTTACACGTTACACGTTACACGTTACACGTTATACGTTATACGTTATACGTTATACGTTATACGTTATACGTTATACGTTATACGTTATACGTTATACGTTATACGTTATACGTTATACGTTATACGTTATACGTTATACGTTATACGTTATACGTTATACGTTATACGTTATACGTTATACGTTATACGTTATACGTTATACGTTATACGTTATACGTTATACGTTATACGTTATACGTTATACGTTATACGTTATACGTTATACGTTATACGTTATACGTTATACGTTATACGTTATACGTTATACGTTATACGTTATACGTTATACGTTATACGTTATACGTTATACGTTATACGTTATACGTTATACGTTATACGTTATACGTTATACGTTATACGTTATACGTTATACGTTATACGTTATACGTTATACGTTATACGTTATACGTTATACGTTATACGTTATACGTTATACGTTATACGTTATACGTTGTACGATGTACGTTATACGTTATACGTTATACGTTATACGTTATACGTTATACGTTATACGTTATACGTTATACGTTATACGTTATACGGTATACGGTATACGTTATACGTTGTACGTTATACGTTATACGTTATACGTTATACGTTATACGATATTCGTTATACGTTATACGTTATACGTTATACGTTATAGGCTGTACGTTATACGCTGTACGTTATACGCTGTACGTTATACGTTATATGTTATACGTTACACGTTGTACGTTGTACGTTATACGTTGTACGTTATACGTTGTACGTTATACGTTGTACGTTATACGTTGTATGTTATACGTTATACGCTGTACGTTATGCGTTATACGTTATACGTTATACGTTATACGTTATATGTTATACGTTATACGTTATACGCTGTACGTTATACGCTGTACGTTATACGTTATACGTTATACGTTGTACGTTATACGCTGTACGTTATACCTTATACGTTATACGCTGTACGTTATACGCTGTACGTTATACGTTATACGTTACACGTTACACGTTATACGTTATACGTTATACGCTGTACGTTATACGCTGTACGTTATACGCTGTATGTTATACCTTATACGTTATACGTTATACGCTGTACGTTATACGCTGTACGTTATACGTTATACGTTACACGTTATACGTTATACGTTATACGCTGTACGTTATACGCTGTACGTTATACGCTGTACGTTATACGTTACACGATATACGTTATACGTTATACGTTATACGTTATACGTTATACGTTATACGTTATACGTTATACGCTGTACGTTATACGCTGTACGTTATACGCTGTACGTTATACGTTATACGTTATACGTTATACGTTATACGTTATACGTTATACGTTATACGTTATACGTTATACGTTATACGTTATACGTTATACGTTATACGTTATACGTTATACGTTATACGTTATACGTTATACGTTATACGTTATACGTTATACGTTATACGTTATACGTTATACGTTATACGTTATACGTTATACGTTATACGTTATACGTTATACGTTATACGTTATACGTTATACGTTATACGTTATACGTTATACGTTATACGTTATACGTTATACGTTATACGTTATACGTTATACGTTATACGTTATACGTTATACGTTATACGTTATACGTTATACGTTATACGTTATACGTTATACGTTATACGTTATACGTTATACGTTATACGTTATACGTTATACGTTATACGTTATACGTTATACGTTATACGTTATACGTTATACGTTATACGTTATACGTTATACGTTATACGTTATACGTTATACGTTATACGTTATACGTTATACGTTATACGTTATACGTTATACGTTATACGTTATACGTTATACGTTATACGTTATACGTTATACGTTATACGTTATACGTTATACGTTATACGTTATACGTTATACGTTATACGTTATACGTTATACGTTATACGTTATACGTTATACGTTATACGTTATACGTTATACGTTATACGTTATACGTTATACGTTATACGTTATACGTTATACGTTATACGTTATACGTTATACGTTATACGTTATACGTTATACGATATACGTTATACGTTATACGTTGTATGTTATATGTTGTACGTTATATGTTATACGTTACACGTTGTACGATGTACGTTATACGTTATACGTTATACGCTGTACGTTATACGTTATACGTTATACGTTATACGTTATACGTTATACGTTATACGTTATACGTTATACGTTATACGTTATACGTTATACGTTATACGTTATACGTTATACGTTGTACGTTATATGTTGTACGTTATATGTTATACGTTACACGTTGTACGATGTACGTTATACGTTATACGCTGTACGTTATACGTTATACGTTATATGTTATACGTTATACGTTATACGTTATACGTTATACGTTATACGTTATACGATATACGTTATACGTTATACGTTATACGCTGTACGTTATACGCTGTACGTTATACGCTGTACGTTATACGCTGTACGTTATACGTTGTACGTTATACGTTATACGTTATACGTTATACGTTATACGTTGTACGATGTACGTTATACGTTATATGTTGTACGTTATATGTTATACGTTATACGTTATACGTTATACGTTATACGTTATACGTTATACGTTATACGTTATACGTTATACGTTATACGTTACACGTTATACGTTATACGTTATACGTTATACGTTATACGTTATACGTTATACGTTATACGTTATACGTTATACGTTATACGTTATACGTTATACGTTACCCGTTGTACGTTGTACGTTATACGTTGTACATTATACGTTGTACGTTATACGTTATACGCTGTACGTTACACGTTATACGTTACACGTTGTACGTTGTACGTTATACGTTGTACGTTATACGTTGTACGTTATACGTTGTACGTTATACGTTGTACGTTATACGTTGTATGTTATACGTTATACGCTGTACGTTATACGTTATACGTTATACGTTATACGTTATACGTTATACGTTATACGTTATACGTTATACGTTATACGTTATACGTTATACGTTATACGTTATACGTTATACGTTATACGTTATACGTTATACGTTATACGTTATACGTTATACGTTATACGTTATACGTTATACGTTATACGTTATACGTTATACGTTATACGTTATACGTTATACGTTATACGTTATACGTTATACGTTATACGTTATACGTTATACGTTATACGTTATACGTTATACGTTATACGTTATACGTTATACGTTATACGTTATACGTTATACGTTATACGTTATACGTTATACGTTATACGTTATACGTTATACGTTATACGTTATACGTTATACGTTATACGTTATACGTTATACGTTATACGTTATACGTTATACGTTATACGTTATACGTTATACGTTATACGTTATACGTTATACGTTATACGTTATACGTTATACGTTATACGTTATACGTTATACGCTGTACGTTATACGCTGTACGTTATACGCTGTACGTTATACGCTGTACGTTATACGCTGTACGTTATACGTTGTACGTTATACGTTATACGTTATACGCTGTACGTTATACGCTGTACGTTATACGCTGTACGTTATACGCTGTACGTTATACGTTGTACGTTATACGTTATACGTTATACGTAATACGCTGTACGTTATACGCTGTACGTTATAAGTTATACGTTATACGTTATACGTTACACGTTGTACGTTGTACGTTATACGTTGTACATTATACGTTGTACGTTATACGTTATACGCTGTACGTTATACGCTGTACGTTATACGTTATACGTTACACGTTGTACGTTGTACGTTATACGTTCTACGTTATACGTTGTACGTTATACGTTACACGATATACGTTATACGTTATACGTTGTACGTTATACGCTGTACGTTATACGTTATACGTTATACGTTGTACGTTATACGCTGTACGTTATACCTTATACGTTATACGTTATACGCTGTACGTTATACGCTGTACGTTATACGTTATACGTTACACGTTATACGTTATACGTTATACGTTATACGCTGTACGTTATACGCTGTACGTTATACGTTATACGTTATACGTTGTACGTTATACGCTGTACGTTATACCTTATACGTTATACGTTATACGCTGTACGTTATACGCTGTACGTTATACGTTATACGCTGTACGTTATACGCTGTACGTTATAAGTTATACGTTATACGTTATACGTTATACGTTACACGTTGTACGTTGTACGTTATACGTTGTACGTTATACGGTGTACATTATACGTTGTACGTTATACGTTATACGTTATACGTTATACGTTATACGTTATACGTTATACGTTATACGTTATACGTTATACGTTATACGTTATACGTTATACGTTATACGTTATACGTTATACGTTATACGTTATACGTTATACGTTATACGTTATACGTTATACGTTATACGTTATACGTTATACGTTATACGTTATACGTTATACGTTATACGTTATACGTTATACGTTATACGTTATACGTTATACGTTATACGTTATACGTTATACGTTATACGTTATACGTTATACGTTATACGTTATACGTTATACGTTATACGTTATACGTTATACGTTATACGTTATACGTTATACGTTATACGTTATACGTTATACGTTATACGTTATACGTTATACGTTATACGTTATACGTTATACGTTATACGTTATACGTTATACGTTATACGTTATACGTTATACGTTATACGTTATACGTTATACGTTATACGTTATACGTTATACGTTATACGTTATACGTTATACGTTATACGTTATACGTTATACGTTATACGTTATACGTTATACGTTATACGTTATACGTTATACGTTATACGTTATACGTTATACGTTATACGTTATACGTTATACGTTATACGTTATACGTTATACGTTATACGTTATACGTTATACGTTATACGTTATACGTTATACGTTATACGTTATACGTTATACGTTATACGTTATACGTTATACGTTATACGTTATACGTTATACGTTATACGTTATACGTTATACGTTATACGTTATACGTTATACGTTATACGTTATACGTTATACGTTATACGTTATACGTTATACGTTATACGTTATACGTTATACGTTATACGTTATACGTTATACGTTATACGTTATACGTTATACGTTATACGTTATACGTTATACGTTATACGTTATACGTTATACGTTATACGTTATACGTTATACGTTATACGTTATACGTTATACGTTATACGTTATACGTTATACGTTATACGTTATACGTTATACGTTATACGTTATACGTTATACGTTATACGTTATACGTTATACGTTATACGTTATACGTTATACGTTATACGTTATACGTTATACGTTATACGTTATACGTTATACGTTATACGTTATACGTTATACGTTATACGTTATACGTTATACGTTATACGTTATACGTTATACGTTATACGTTATACGTTATACGTTATACGTTATACGTTATACGTTATACGTTATACGTTATACGTTATACGTTATACGTTATACGTTATACGTTATACGTTATACGTTATACGTTATACGTTATACGTTATACGTTATACGTTATACGTTATACGTTATACGTTATACGTTATACGTTATACGTTATACGTTATACGTTATACGTTATACGTTATACGTTATACGTTATACGTTATACGTTATACGTTATACGTTATACGTTATACGTTATACGTTATACGTTATACGTTATACGTTATACGTTATACGTTATACGTTATACGTTATACGTTATACGTTGTACGTTATACGCTGTACGATATACGCTGTACGTTATACGCTGTACGTTATACGTTATAAGTTATACGTTACACGTTGTACGTTGTACGTTATACGTTGTACGTTATACGTTATACGTTGTACGTTATATGTTGTACGTTATATGTTATACGTTACACGTTGTACGATGTACGTTATACGTTATACGTTATACGTTATACGTTATACGTTATACGTTATACGTTATACGTTATACGTTATACGTTATACGTTACACGTTGTACGTTGTACGTTATACGTTGTACATTATACGTTGTACGTTATACGTTATACGCTGTACGTTATACGTTATACGTTACACGTTGTACGTTGTACGTTATACGTTGTACGTTATACGTTGTACGTTATACGTTGTACGTTATACGTTGTATGTTATACGTTATACGCTGTACGTTATACGTTATACGTTGTACGTTATACGTTATTCGTTACACGTTGTACGATGTACGTTATACGTTATACGTTATACGTTATACGTTATACGTTATACGTTATACGTTATACGTTATACGTTATACGTTATACGTTATACGGTATACGGTATACGTTATACGTTGTACGTTATACGTTATACGTTATACGTTATATGTTATACGTTACACGTTGTACGTTGTACGTTATACGTTGTACGTTATACGTTGTACGTTATACGTTGTACGTTATACGTTATACGTTATACGTTATACGTTATACGATATACGTTATACGTTATACGTTATACGTTATACGTTATACGTTATACGTTATACGCTGTACGTTATACGCTGTACGTTATACGCTGTACGTTATACGCTGTACGTTATACGTTGTACGTTATACGTTATACGTTATACGTAATACGCTGTACGTTATACGCTGTACGTTATAAGTTATACGTTATACGTTATACGTTACCCGTTACACGTTGTACGATGTACGTTATACGTTATACGCTGTACGTTATACGCTGTACGTTATACGCTGTACGTTATACGCTGTACGTTATACGTTGTACGTTATACGTTATACGTTATACGTTATACGTAATACGCTGTACGTTATACGCTGTACGTTATAAGTTATACGTTATACGTTATACGTTACCCGTTGTACGTTGTACGTTATACGTTGTACATTATACGTTGTACGTTATACGTTATACGCTGTACGTTATACGCTGTACGTTATACGTTATACGTTACACGTTGTACGTTGTACGTTATACGTTCTACGTTATACGTTGTACGTTATACGTTACACGATATACGTTATACGTTATACGTTGTACGTTATACGCTGTACGTTATACGTTATACGTTATACGTTGTACGTTATACGCTGTACGTTATACCTTATACGTTATACGTTATACGCTGTACGTTATACGCTGTACGTTATACGTTATACGTTACACGTTATACGTTATACGTTATACGTTATACGCTGTACGTTATACGCTGTACGTTATACGTTATACGCTGTACGTTATACGTTATACGTTACACGTTGTACGTTGTACGTTATACGTTGTACGTTATACGTTGTACGTTATACGTTGTACGTTATACGTTGTATGTTATACGTTATACGCTGTACGTTATACGTTATACGTTGTACGTTATACGTTATTCGTTACACGTTGTACGATGTACGTTATACGTTATACGTTATACGTTATACGTTATACGTTATACGTTATACGTTATACGTTATACGTTATACGTTATACGTTATACGGTATACGGTATACGTTATACGTTGTACGTTATACGTTATACGTTATACGTTATATGTTATACGTTACACGTTGTACGTTGTACGTTATACGTTGTACGTTATACGTTGTACGTTATATGTTATACGTTATACGTTATACGTTATACGTTATACGTTATACGATATACGTTATACGTTATACGTTATACGTTATACGTTATACGTTATACGTTATACGCTGTACGTTATACGCTGTACGTTATACGCTGTACGTTATACGCTGTACGTTATACGTTGTACGTTATACGTTATACGTTATACGTAATACGCTGTACGTTATACGCTGTACGTTATAAGTTATACGTTATACGTTATACGTTACCCGTTACACGTTGTACGATGTACGTTATACGTTATACGCTGTACGTTATACGCTGTACGTTATACGCTGTACGTTATACGCTGTACGTTATACGTTGTACGTTATACGTTATACGTTATACGTTATACGTAATACGCTGTACGTTATACGCTGTACGTTATAAGTTATACGTTATACGTTATACGTTACCCGTTGTACGTTGTACGTTATACGTTATACGCTGTACGTTATACGCTGTACGTTATACGCTGTACGTTATACGCTGTACGTTATACGTTGTACGTTATACGTTATACGTTATACGTTATACGTAATACGCTGTACGTTATACGCTGTACGTTATAAGTTATACGTTATACGTTATACGTTACCCGTTGTACGTTGTACGTTATACGTTGTACATTATACGTTGTACGTTATACGTTATACGCTGTACGTTATACGCTGTACGTTATACGTTATACGTTACACGTTGTACGTTGTACGTTATACGTTCTACGTTATACGTTGTACGTTATACGTTACACGATATACGTTATACGTTATACGTTGTACGTTATACGCTGTACGTTATACGTTATACGTTATACGTTGTACGTTATACGCTGTACGTTATACCTTATACGTTATACGTTATACGCTGTACGTTATACGCTGTACGTTATACGTTATACGTTACACGTTATACGTTATACGTTATACGTTATACGCTGTACGTTATACGCTGTACGTTATACGCTGTACGTTATACGTTACACGATATACGTTATACGTTATACGTTGTACGTTATACGTTATACGTTATACGTTATACGTTATACGTTATACGTTATACGTTATACGTTATACGTTATACGTTATACGTTATACGTTATACGTTATACGTTATACGTTATACGCTGTACGTTATACGCTGTACGTTGTACGCTGTACGTTATACGCTGTACGTTATACGCTGTACGTTATACGTTGTACGTTATACGTTATACGTTATACGCTGTACGTTATACGCTGTACGTTATACGCTGTACGTTATACGCTGTACGTTATACGTTGTACGTTATACGTTATACGTTATACGTAATACGATGTACGTTATACGCTGTACGTTATACCTTATACGTTATACGTTATACGCTGTACGTTATACGCTGTACGTTATACGTTATACGTTACACGTTATACGTTATACGTTATACGTTATACGCTGTACGTTATACGCTGTACGTTATACGTTATACGTTACACGTTATACGTTATACGTTATACGTTATACGCTGTACGTTATACGCTGTACGTTATACGCTGTACGTTATACGTTACACGATATACGTTATACGTTATACGCTGTACGTTATACGTTATACGCTGTACGTTATACGCTGTACGTTATAAGTTATACGTTATACGTTATACGTTACACGTTGTACGTTGTACGTTATACGTTGTACGTTATACGGTGTACATTATACGTTATACGTTATACGTTATACGTTATACGTTATACGTTATACGTTATACGTTATACGTTATACGTTATACGTTATACGTTATACGTTATACGTTATACGTTATACGTTATACGTTATACGTTATACGTTATACGTTATACGCTGTACGTTATACGCTGTACGTTATACGCTGTACGTTATACGTTACACGATATACGTTATACGTTATACTTTGTACGTTATACGCTGTACGTTTTACGTTATACGTTATACGTTTTACGTTATACGCTGTACGTTATACCTTATACGTTATACGTTATACGCTGTACGTTATACGCTGTACGTTATACGTTATACGTTATACGTTATACGTTATACGTTATACGTTATACGCTGTACGTTATACGCTGTACGTTATACGCTGTACGTTATACGTTACACGATATACGTTATACGTTATACGCTGTACGTTATACGTTATACGTTATACGTTATACGTTATACGTTATACGTTATACGTTATACGTTATACGTTATACGTTATACGTTATACGTTATACGTTATACGCTGTACGTTATACGCTGTACGTTATACGCTGTACGTTATACGCTGTACGTTATACGCTGTACGTTATACGTTGTACGTTATACGTTATACGTTATACGCTGTACGTTATACGCTGTACGTTATACGCTGTACGTTATACGCTGTACGTTATACGTTGTACGTTATACGTTATACGTTATACGTAATACGCTGTGCGTTATACGCTGTACGTTATAAGTTATACGTTATACGTTATACGTTACCCGTTGTACGTTGTACGTTATACGTTGTACATTATACGTTGTACGTTATACGTTATACGCTGTACGTTATACGCTGTACGTTATACGTTATACGTTACACGTTGTACGTTGTACGTTATACGTTCTACGTTATACGTTGTACGTTATACGTTACACGATATACGTTATACGTTATACGTTCTACGTTATACGCTGTACGTTATACGTTATACGTTATACGTTGTACGTTATACGCTGTACGTTATACCTTATACGTTATACGTTATACGCTGTACGTTATACGCTGTACGTTATACGTTATACGTTACACGTTATACGTTATACGTTATACGTTATACGCTGTACGTTATACGCTGTACGTTATACGTTATACGTTATACGTTGTACGTTATACGCTGTACGTTATACCTTATACGTTATACGTTATACGCTGTACGTTATACGCTGTACGTTATACGTTATACGCTGTTCGTTATACGCTGTACGTTATACGTTATACTTTATACGTTATACGTTACACGTTGTACGTTGAACGTTATACGTTATACGTTATACGCTGTACGTTATACGTTGTACGTTATACGTTATACGTTATACGTTATACGTTATACGTTATACGTTATACGTTATACGTTATACGTTATACGTTATACGTTATACGTTATACGTTATACGTTATACGTTATACGTTATACGTTATACGTTATACGTTATACGTTATACGTTATACGTTATACGTTATACGTTATACGTTATACGTTATACGTTATACGTTATACGTTATACGTTATACGTTATACGTTATACGTTATACGTTATACGTTATACGCTGTACGTTATACGTTATACGCTGTACGTTATACGCTGTACGTTATAAGTTATACGTTATACGTTATACGTTACACGTTGTACGTTGTACGTTATACGTTGTACGTTATACGGTGTACATTATACGTTATACGTTATACGTTATACGTTATACGTTATACGTTATACGTTATACGTTATACGTTATACGTTATACGTTATACGTTATACGTTATACGTTATACGTTATACGTTATACGTTATACGTTATACGTTATACGTTATACGCTGTACGTTATACGCTGTACGTTATACGCTGTACGTTATACGTTACACGATATACGTTATACGTTATACGTTGTACGTTATACGCTGTACGTTATACGTTATACGTTATACGTTGTACGTTATACGCTGTACGTTATACCTTATACGTTATACGTTATACGCTGTACGTTATACGCTGTACGTTATACGTTATACGTTACACGTTATACGTTATACGTTATACGTTATACGCTGTACGTTATACGCTGTACGTTATACGCTGTACGTTATACGTTACACGATATACGTTATACGTTATACGTTGTACGTTATACGTTATACGTTATACGTTATACGTTATACGTTATACGTTATACGTTATACGTTATACGTTATACGTTATACGTTATACGTTATACGTTATACGTTATATGCTGTACGTTATACGCTGTACGTTATACGCTGTACGTTATACGCTGTACGTTATACGCTGTACGTTATACGTTGTACGTTATACGTTATACGTTATACGCTGTACGTTATACGCTGTACGTTATACGCTGTACGTTATACGCTGTACGTTATACGTTGTACGTTATACGTTATACGTTATACGTAATACGCTGTGCGTTATACGCTGTACGTTATAAGTTATACGTTATACGTTATACGTTACCCGTTGTACGTTGTACGTTATACGTTGTACATTATACGTTGTACGTTATACGTTATACGCTGTACGTTATACGCTGTACGTTATACGTTATACGTTACACGTTGTACGTTGTACGTTATACGTTCTACGTTATACGTTGTACGTTATACGTTACACGATATACGTTATACGTTATACGTTGTACGTTATACGCTGTACGTTATACGTTATACGTTATACGTTGTACGTTATACGCTGTACGTTATACCTTATACGTTATACGTTATACGCTGTACGTTATACGCTGTACGTTATACGTTATACGTTACACGTTATACGTTATACGTTATACGTTGTACGCTGTACGTTATACGCTGTACGTTATACGTTATACGTTATACGTTGTACGTTATACGCTGTACGTTATACCTTATACGTTATACGTTATACGCTGTACGTTATACGCTGTACGTTATACGTTATACGCTGTACGTTATACGCTGTACGTTATAAGTTATACGTTATACGTTATACGTTACACGTTGTACGTTGTACGTTATACGTTGTACGTTATACGGTGTACATTATACGTTATACGTTATACGTTATACGTTATACGTTATACGTTATACGTTATACGTTATACGTTATACGTTATACGTTATACGTTATACGTTATACGTTATACGTTATACGTTATACGTTATACGTTATACGTTATACGTTATACGTTATACGTTATACGTTATACGTTATACGTTATACGTTATACGTTATACGTTATACGTTATACGTTATACGTTACACGTTACACGTTATACGTTACACGTTATACGTTACACGTTACACGTTATACGTTATACGTTATACGTTATACGTTATACGTTATACGTTATACGTTATACGTTATACGTTATACGTTATACGTTATACGTTATACGTTATACGTTATACGTTATACGTTATACGTTATACGTTATACGTTATACGTTATACTTTATACGTTATACGTTATACGTTATACGTTATACGTTATACGTTATACGTTATACGTTATACGTTATACGTTATACGTTATACGTTATACGTTATACGTTATACGTTATACGTTATACGTTATACGTTATACGTTATACGTTATACGTTATACGTTATACGTTATACGTTATACGTTATACGTTATACGTTATACGTTATACGTTATACGTTATACGTTATACGTTATACGTTATACGTTATACGTTATACGTTATACGTTATACGTTATACGTTATACGTTATACGTTATACGTTATACGTTATACGTTATACGTTATACGTTATACGTTATACGTTATACGTTATACGTTATACGTTATACGTTATACGTTATACGTTATACGTTATACGTTATACGTTATACGTTATACGTTATACGTTATACGTTATACGTTATACGTTATACGTTATACGTTATACGTTATACGTTATACGTTATACGTTATACGTTATACGTTATACGTTATACGTTATACGTTATACGTTATACGTTATACGTTATACGTTATACGTTATACGTTATACGTTATACGTTATACGTTATACGTTATACGTTATACGTTATACGTTATACGTTATACGTTATACGTTATACGTTATACGTTATACGTTATACGTTATACGTTATACGTTATACGTTATACGTTATACGTTATACGTTATACGTTATACGTTATACGTTATACGTTATACGTTATACGTTATACGTTATACGTTATACGTTATACGTTATACGTTATACGTTATACGTTATACGTTATACGTTATACGTTATACGTTATACGTTATACGTTATACGTTATACGTTATACGTTGTACGATGTACGTTATACGTTATACGTTATACGTTATACGTTATACGTTATACGTTATACGTTATACGTTATACGTTATACGTTATACGTTATACGTTATACGGTATACGGTATACGTTATACGTTGTACGTTATACGTTATACGTTATACGTTATACGTTATACGATATTCGTTATACGTTATACGTTATACGTTATACGTTATAGGCTGTACGTTATACGCTGTACGTTATACGCTGTACGTTATACGTTATATGTTATACGTTACACGTTGTACGTTGTACGTTATACGTTGTACGTTATACGTTGTACGTTATACGTTGTACGTTATACGTTGTATGTTATACGTTATACGCTGTACGTTATGCGTTATACGTTATACGTTATACGTTATACGTTATATGTTATACGTTATACGTTATACGCTGTACGTTATACGCTGTACGTTATACGTTATACGTTATACGTTGTACGTTATACGCTGTACGTTATACCTTATACGTTATACGCTGTACGTTATACGCTGTACGTTATACGTTATACGTTACACGTTACACGATATACGTTATACGTTATACGCTGTACGTTATACGCTGTACGTTATACGCTGTATGTTATACCTTATACGTTATACGTTATACGCTGTACGTTATACGCTGTACGTTATACGTTATACGTTACACGTTATACGTTATACGTTATACGCTGTACGTTATACGCTGTACGTTATACGCTGTACGTTATACGTTACACGATATACGTTATACGTTATACGTTATACGTTATACGTTATACGTTATACGTTATACGTTATACGCTGTACGTTATACGCTGTACGTTATACGCTGCACGTTATACGTTATACGTTATACGTTATACGTTATACGTTATACGTTATACGTTATACGTTATACGTTATACGTTATACGTTATACGTTATACGTTATACGTTATACGTTATACGTTATACGTTATACGTTATACGTTATACGTTATACGTTATACGTTATACGTTATACGTTATACGTTATACGTTATACGTTATACGTTATACGTTATACGTTATACGTTATACGTTATACGTTATACGTTATACGTTATACGTTATACGTTATACGTTATACGTTATACGTTATACGTTATACGTTATACGTTATACGTTATACGTTATACGTTATACGTTATACGTTATACGTTATACGTTATACGTTATACGTTATACGTTATACGTTATACGTTATACGTTATACGTTATACGTTATACGTTATACGTTATACGTTATACGTTATACGTTATACGTTATACGTTATACGTTATACGTTATACGTTATACGTTATACGTTATACGTTATACGTTATACGTTATACGTTATACGTTATACGTTATACGTTATACGTTATACGTTATACGTTATACGTTATACGTTATACGTTATACGTTATACGTTATACGTTATACGTTATACGTTATACGTTATACGTTATACGTTATACGTTATACGTTATACGTTATACGTTATACGTTATACGTTATACGTTATACGTTATACGTTATACGATATACGTTATACGTTATACGTTGTATGTTATATGTTGTACGTTATATGTTATACGTTACACGTTGTACGATGTACGTTATACGTTATACGTTATACGCTGTACGTTATACGTTATACGTTATACGTTATACGTTATACGTTATACGTTATACGTTATACGTTATACGTTATACGTTATACGTTATACGTTATACGTTATACGTTATACGTTATACGTTGTACGTTATATGTTGTACGTTATATGTTATACGTTACACGTTGTACGATGTACGTTATATGTTATACGCTGTACGTTATACGTTATACGTTATATGTTATACGTTATACGTTATACGTTATACGTTATACGTTATACGTTATACGATATACGTTATACGTTATACGTTATACGCTGTACGTTATACGCTGTACGTTATACGCTGTACGTTATACGCTGTACGTTATACGTTGTACGTTATACGTTATACGTTATACGTTATACGTTATACGTTGTACGATGTACGTTATACGTTATATGTTGTACGTTATATGTTATACGTTACACGTTATACGTTATACGTTATACGTTATACGTTATACGTTATACGTTATACGTTATACGTTATACGTTACACGTTATACGTTATACGTTATACGTTATACGTTATACGTTATACGTTATACGTTATACGTTATACGTTATACGTTATACGTTATACGTTATACGTTACCCGTTGTACGTTGTACGTTATACGTTGTACATTATACGTTGTACGTTATACGTTATACGCTGTACGTTACACGTTATACGTTACACGTTGTACGTTGTACGTTATACGTTGTACGTTATACGTTGTACGTTATACGTTGTACGTTATACGTTGTACGTTATACGTTGTATGTTATACGTTATACGCTGTACGTTATACGTTATACGTTATACGTTATACGTTATACGTTATACGTTATACGTTATACGTTATACGTTATACGTTATACGTTATACGTTATACGTTATACGTTATACGTTATACGTTATACGTTATACGTTATACGTTATACGTTATACGTTATACGTTATACGTTATACGTTATACGTTATACGTTATACGTTATACGTTATACGTTATACGTTATACGTTATACGTTATACGTTATACGTTATACGTTATACGTTATACGTTATACGTTATACGTTATACGTTATACGTTATACGTTATACGTTATACGTTATACGTTATACGTTATACGTTATACGTTATACGTTATACGTTATACGTTATACGTTATACGTTATACGTTATACGTTATACGTTATACGTTATACGTTATACGTTATACGTTATACGTTATACGTTATACGTTATACGTTATACGTTATACGTTATACGTTATACGTTATACGCTGTACGTTATACGCTGTACGTTATACGCTGTACGTTATACGCTGTACGTTATACGCTGTACGTTATACGTTGTACGTTATACGTTATACGTTATACGCTGTACGTTATACGCTGTACGTTATACGCTGTACGTTATACGCTGTACGTTATACGTTGTACGTTATACGTTATACGTTATACGTAATACGCTGTACGTTATACGCTGTACGTTATAAGTTATACGTTATACGTTATACGTTACACGTTGTACGTTGTACGTTATACGTTGTACATTATACGTTGTACGTTATACGTTATACGCTGTACGTTATACGCTGTACGTTATACGTTATACGTTACACGTTGTACGTTGTACGTTATACGTTCTACGTTATACGTTGTACGTTATACGTTACACGATATACGTTATACGTTATACGTTGTACGTTATACGCTGTACGTTATACGTTATACGTTATACGTTGTACGTTATACGCTGTACGTTATACCTTATACGTTATACGTTATACGCTGTACGTTATACGCTGTACGTTATACGTTATACGCTGTACGTTATACGTTATACGTTATACGTTGTACGTTATACGCTGTACGTTATACCTTATACGTTATACGTTATACGCTGTACGTTATACGCTGTACGTTATACGTTATACGCTGTACGTTATACGCTGTACGTTATAAGTTATACGTTATACGTTATACGTTATACGTTACACTTGTACGTTGTACGTTATACGTTGTACGTTATACGGTGTACATTATACGTTGTACGTTATACGTTATACGTTATACGTTATACGTTATACGTTATACGTTATACGTTATACGTTATACGTTATACGTTATACGTTATACGTTATACGTTATACGTTATACGTTATACGTTATACGTTATACGTTATACGTTATACGTTATACGTTATACGTTATACGTTATACGTTATACGTTATACGTTATACGTTATACGTTATACGTTATACGTTATACGTTATACGTTATACGTTATACGTTATACGTTATACGTTATAACGTTACGTTATACGTTATACGTTATGCGTTATGCGTTATACGTTATACGTTATACGTTTATACGTTATACGTTATACGTTATACGTTATACGTTATACGTTATACGTTATACGTTATACGTTATACGTTATACGTTATACGTTATACGTTATACGTTATACGTTATACGTTATACGTTATACGTTATACGTTATACGTTATACGTTATACGTTATACGTTATACGTTATACGTTATACGTTATACGTTATACGTTATACGTTATACGTTATACGTTATACGTTATACGTTATACGTTATACGTTATACGTTATACGTTATACGTTATACGTTATACGTTATACGTTATACGTTATACGTTATACGTTATACGTTATACGTTATACGTTATACGTTATACGTTATACGTTATACGTTATACGTTATACGTTATACGTTATACGTTATACGTTATACGTTATACGTTATACGTTATACGTTATACGTTATACGTTATACGTTATACGTTATACGTTATACGTTATACGTTATACGTTATACGTTATACGTTATACGTTATACGTTATACGTTATACGTTATACGTTATACGTTATACGTTATACGTTATACGTTATACGTTATACGTTATACGTTATACGTTATACGTTATACGTTATACGTTATACGTTATACGTTATACGTTATAACGTTATACGTTATACGTTATACGTTTAACGTATAACGTAGCCCTTTATACGTTATACGTTATACGTTATACGTTATACGTTATACGTTATACCGTTATACGTTATACGTTATACGTTATACGTTATACGTTATACGTTATACGTTATACGTTATACGTTATACGTTATACGTTATACGTTATACGTTATACGTTATACGTTATACGTTATACGTTATACGTTATACGTTATACGTTATACGTTATACGTTATACGTTATACGTTATACGTTATACGTTATACGTTTACGTTATACGTTATACGTTATACGTTATACGTTATACGTTATACGTTATACGTTATACGTTATACGTTATACGTTATACGTTATACGTTATACGTTATACGTTATACGTTATACGTTATACGTTATACGTTATACGTTATCGTTATACGTTATACGTTATACGTTATACGTTATACGTTATACGTTATACGTTATACGTTATACGTTATACGTTATACGTTATACGTTATACGTTATACGTTATACGTTATACGTTATACGTTATACGTTATACGTTATACGTTATACGTTATACGTTATACGTTATACGTTATACGTTATACGTTATACGTTATACGTTATACGTTATACGTTATACGTTATACGTTATACGTTATACGTTATACGTTTATACGTTATACGTTATACGTTATACGTTATACGTTATACGTTATACGTTATACGTTATACGTTATACGTTATACGTTATACGTTATACGTTATACGTTATACGTTATACGTTATACGTTATACGTTATACGTTATACGTTATACGTTATACGTTATACGTTATACGTTATACGTTATACGTTATATACGTTATACGTTATACGTTATACGTTATACGTTATACGTTATACGTTATACGTTATACGTTAATACGTTATACGTTATACGTTATACGTTATACGTTATACGTTATACGTTATACGTTATACGTTATACGTTATACGTTATACGTTATACGTTATACGTTATATACGTTATACGTTATACGTTATACGTTATACGTTATACGTTATACGTTATACGTTATACGTTATACGTTATACGTTATACGTTATACGTTATACGTTATACGTTATACGTTATACGTTATACGTTATACGTTATACGTTATACGTTATACGTTATACGTTATACGTTATACGTTATACGTTATACGTTATACGTTATACGTTATACGTTATACGTTATACGTTATACGTTATACGTTATACGTTATACGTTATACGTTATACGTTATACGTTATACGTTATACGTTATACGTTATACGTTATACGTTTTACGTTATACGTTATACGTTATACGTTATACGTTATACGTTATACGTTATACGTTATACGTTATACGTTGTACGATGTACGTTATACGTTATACGTTATACGTTATACGTTATACGTTATACGTTATACGTTATACGTTATACGGTATACGGTATACGTTATACGGTATACGGTATACGTTATACGTTGTACGTTATACGTTATACGTTATACGTTATACGTTATACGATATTCGTTATACGTTATACGTTATACGTTATACGTTATAGGCTGTACGTTATACGCTGTACGTTATACGCTGTACGTTATACGTTATATGTTATACGTTACACGTTGTACGTTGTACGTTATACGTTGTACGTTATACGTTGTACGTTATACGTTGTACGTTATACGTTGTATGTTATACGTTATACGCTGTACGTTATGCGTTATACGTTATACGTTACACGTTATACGTTATACGTTATACGCTGTACGTTATACGCTGTACGTTATACGCTGTATGTTATACCTTATACGTTATACGTTATACGCTGTACGTTATACGCTGTACGTTATACGTTATACGTTACACGTTATACGTTATACGTTATACGCTGTACGTTATACGCTGTACGTTATACGTTATACGTTATACGTTATACGTTATACGTTATACGTTATACGTTATACGTTATACGTTATACGTTATACGTTATACGTTATACGTTATACGTTATACGTTATACGTTATACGTTATACTTTATACGTTATACGTTATACGTTTATACGTTATACGTTATACGTTATACGTTATACGTTATACGTTATACGTTATACGTTATACGTTATACGTATACGTTATACGTTATACGTTATACGTTATACGTTACGTTATACGTTATACGTTATACGTTATACGTTATACGTTATACGTTATACGTTATACGTTATACGTTATACGTTATACGTTATACGTTATACGTTATACGTTATACGTTATACGTTATACGTTATACGTTATACGTTATACGTTATACGTTATACGTTATACGTTATACGTTATACGTTATACGTTATACGTTATACGTTATACGTTATACGTTATACGTTATACGTTTATACGTTATACGTTATACGTTATACGTTATACGTTATACGTTATACGTTCTACGTTATACGTTATACGCTGTACGTTATACGTTATACGTTATACGTTATACGTTATACGTTATACGTTATACGTTATACGCTGTACGTTATACGTTATACGTTATACGTTATACGTTATACGCTGTACGTTGTACGTTATACGTTATACGTTATACGTTATACGTTATACGTTATACGTTATACGTTATACGTTATACGTTATACGTTATACGTTATACGTTGTACGTTGTACGTTATACGTTATACGTTATACGTTATACGTTATACGTTATACGTTATACGTTATACGTTATACGTTATACGTTATACGTTATACGTTATACGTTATACGTTATACGTTATACGTTATACGTTATACGTTATACGTTATACGTTATACGTTATACGTTATACGTTATACGTTATACGTTATACGTTATACGTTATACGTTATACGCTGTACGTTATACGCTGTACGCTATACGCTGTATGTTATAAGTTATACGTTATACGTTATACGTTACACGTTGTACGTTGTACGTTATACGTTGTACGTTATACGTTGTACATTATACGTTGTAGGTTATACGTTATACGCTGTACGTTATACGTTATACGTTATACGTTATACGTTATACGTTATACGTTATACGTTATACGTTATACGTTATACGTTACACGTTATACGTTACACGTTATACGTTATACGTTATACGTTATACGTTATACGTTATACGTTATACGTTATACGTTATACGTTATACGTTATACGTTATACGTTATACGTTACCCGTTGTACGTTGTACGTTATACGTTGTACATTATACGTTGTACGTTATACGTTATACGCTGTACGTTACACGTTATACGTTACACGTTGTACGTTACACGTTGTACGTTGTACGTTATACGTTGTACGTTATACGTTGTACGTTATACGTTGTACGTTATACGTTGTACGTTATACGTTGTATGTTATACGTTATACGCTGTACGTTATACGTTATACGTTATACGTTATACGTTATACGTTATACGTTATACGTTATACGTTATACGTTATACGTTATACGTTATACGTTATACGTTATACGTTATACGTTATACGTTATACGTTATACGTTATACGTTATACGTTATACGTTATACGTTATACGTTATACGTTATACGTTATACGTTATACGTTATACGTTATACGTTATACGTTATACGTTATACGTTATACGTTATACGTTATACGTTATACGTTATACGTTATACGTTATACGTGATACGTTATACGTTATACGTTATACGTTATACGTTATACGTTATACGTTATACGTTATACGTTATACGTTATACGTTATACGTTATACGTTATACGTTATACGTTATACGTTATACGTTATACGTTATACGTTATACGTTATACGTTATACGTTATACGTTATACGTTATACGTTATACGTTATACGTTATACGTTATACGTTATACGTTATACGTTATACGTTATACGTTATACGTTATACGTTATACGTTATACGTTATACGTTATACGTTATACGTTATACGTTATACGTTATACGTTATACGTTATACGTTATACGTTATACGTTATACGTTATACGTTATACGTTATACGTTATACGTTATACGTTATACGTTATACGTTATACGTTATACGTTTACGTTATACGTTATACGTTATACGTTATACGTTATACGTTATACGTTATACGTTATACGTTATACGTTATACGTTATACGTTATACGTTATACGTTATACGTTATACGTTATACGTTATACGTTATACGTTATACGTTATACGTTATACGTTATACGTTATACGTTGTACGTTATACGCTGTACGTTATACGTTGTACGTTATACGTTGTACGTTATACGCTGTACGTTATACGTTGTACGTTATACGTTATACGTTATACGTTATACGTTATACGTTATACGTTATACGTTATACGTTATACGTTATACGTTATACGTTATACGTTATACGTTATACGTTATACGTTATACGTTATACGTTATACGTTATACGTTATACGTTATACGTTATACGTTATACGTTATACGTTATACGTTATACGTTATACGTTATACGTTATACGTTATACGTTATACGTTATACGTTATACGTTATACGTTATACGTTATACGTTATACGTTATACGTTATACGTTATACGTTATACGTTATACGTTATACGTTATACGTTATACGTTATACGTTATACGTTATACGTTATACGTTATACGTTATACGTTATACGTTATACGTTATACGTTATACGTTATACGTTATACGTTATACGTTATACGTTATACGTTATACGTTATACGTTATACGTTATACGTTATACGTTATACGTTATACGTTATACGTTATACGTTATACGTTATACGTTATACGTTATACGTTATACGTTATACGTTATACGTTATACGTTATACGTTATACGTTATACGTTATACGTTATACGTTATACGTTATACGTTATACGTTATACGTTATACGTTATACGTTATACGTTGTACGTTATACGTTGTACGTTATACGTTGTACGTTATACGTTGTACGTTATACGTTATACGTTACACGTTGTACGTTATACGTTACACGTTGTACGTTGTACGTTATACGTTGTACGTTGTACGTCATACGTTGTACGTTATACGTTGTACGTTATACGTTATACGTTATACGTTATACGTTATACGCTATACGTTATACGTTATACGTTATACGTTATACGTTATACGTTATACGTTATACGTTATACGATATACGTTATACGTTATACGTTATACGTTATACGTTACACGTTGTACGTTGTACGTTATACGTTATACGTTATACGTTATACGTTATACGTTATACGTTATACGTTATACGTTATACGTTATACGTTATACGTTATACGTTATACGTTATACGTTATACGTTATACGTTATACGTTATACGTTATACGTTATACGTTATACGTTATACGTTATACGTTATACGTTATACGTTATACGTTATACGTTATACGTTATACGTTATACGTTATACGTTATACGTTATACGTTATACGTTATACGTTATACGTTATACGTTATACGTTCTACGTTATACGTTATACGTTATACGTTATACGTTATACGTTATACGTTATACGTTATACGTTATACGTTATACGTTATACGTTATACGTTATACGTTATACGTTATACGTTATACGTTATACGTTATACGTTATACGTTATACGTTATACGTTATACGTTATACGTTATACGTTATACGTTATACGTTATACGTTATACGTTATACGTTATACGTTATACGTTATACGTTATACGTTATACGTTATACGTTATACGTTATACGTTATACGTTATACGTTATACGTTATACGTTATACGTTATACGTTATACGTTATACGTTATACGTTATACGTTATACGTTATACGTTATACGTTATACGTTATACGTTATACGTTATACGTTATACGTTATACGTTATACGTTATACGTTATACGTTATACGTTATACGTTATACGTTATACGTTATACGTTATACGTTATACGTTATACGTTATACGTTATACGTTTATACGTTATACGTTATACGTTATACGTTATACGTTATACGTTATACGTTATACGTTATACGTTATACGTTATACGTTATACGTTATACGTTATACGTTATACGTTATACGTTATACGTTATACGTTATACGTTATACGTTATACGTTATACGTTATACGTTATACGTTATACGTTATACGTTATACGTTATACGTTATACGTTATACGTTATACGTTATACGTTATACGTTATACGTTATACGTTATACGTTATACGTTATACGTTATACGTTATACGTTATACGTTATACGTTATACGTTATACGTTATACGTTATACGTTATACGTTATACGTTATACGTTATACGTTATACGTTATACGTTATACGTTATACGTTATACGTTATACGTTATACGTTATACGTTATACGTTATACGTTATACGTTATACGTTATACGTTATACGTTATACGTTATACGTTATACGTTATACGTTATACGTTGTACGATGTACGTTATACGTTATACGTTATACGTTATACGTTATACGTTATACGTTATACGTTATACGTTATACGGTATACGGTATACGTTATACGGTATACGGTATACGTTATACGTTGTACGTTATACGTTATACGTTATACGTTATACGTTATACGATATTCGTTATACGTTATACGTTATACGTTATACGTTATAGGCTGTACGTTATACGCTGTACGTTATACGCTGTACGTTATACGTTATATGTTATACGTTACACGTTGTACGTTGTACGTTATACGTTGTACGTTATACGTTGTACGTTATACGTTGTACGTTATACGTTGTATGTTATACGTTATACGCTGTACGTTATGCGTTATACGTTATACGTTACACGTTATACGTTATACGTTATACGCTGTACGTTATACGCTGTACGTTATACGCTGTATGTTATACCTTATACGTTATACGTTATACGCTGTACGTTATACGCTGTACGTTATACGTTATACGTTATACGCTGTACGTTATACGCTGTACGTTATACGTTATACGTTATACGTTATACGTTATACGTTATACGTTATACGTTATACGTTATACGTTTACGTTATACGTTATACGTTATACGTTATACGTTATTACGTTATACGTTATACGTTATACTTTATACGTTATACGTTATACGTTATACGTTATACGTTATACGTTATACGTTATACGTTATACGTTATACGTTATACGTTATACGTTATACGTTATACGTTATACGTTATACGTTATACGTTATACGTTATACGTTATACGTTATACGTTATACGTTATAGTTATACGTTATACGTTATACGTTATACGTTATACGTTATACGTTATACGTTATACGTTATACGTTATACGTTATACGTTATACGTTATACGTTATACGTTATACGTTATACGTTATACGTTATACGTTATACGTTATACGTTATACGTTATACGTTATACGTTATACGTTATACGTTATACGTTATACGTTATACGTTATACGTTATACGTTATACGTTATACGTTATACGTTATACGTTATACGTTATACGTTATACGTTCTACGTTATACGTTATACGCTGTACGTTATACGTTATACGTTATACGTTATACGTTATACGTTATACGTTATACGTTATACGCTGTACGTTATACGTTATACGTTATACGTTATACGTTATACGCTGTACGTTGTACGTTATACGTTATACGTTATACGTTATACGTTATACGTTATACGTTATACGTTATACGTTATACGTTATACGTTATACGTTATACGTTATACGTTGTACGTTGTACGTTATACGTTATACGTTATACGTTATACGTTATACGTTATACGTTATACGTTATACGTTATACGTTATACGTTATACGTTATACGTTATACGTTATACGTTATACGTTATACGTTATACGTTATACGTTATACGTTATACGTTATACGTTATACGTTATACGTTATACGTTATACGTTATACGTTATACGTTATACGTTATACGTTATACGTTATACGCTGTACGTTATACGCTGTACGCTATACGCTGTATGTTATAAGTTATACGTTATACGTTATACGTTACACGTTGTACGTTGTACGTTATACGTTGTACGTTATACGTTGTACATTATACGTTGTAGGTTATACGTTATACGCTGTACGTTATACGTTATACGTTATACGTTATACGTTATACGTTATACGTTATACGTTATACGTTATACGTTATACGTTATACGTTATACGTTACACGTTATACGTTATACGTTATACGTTATACGTTATACGTTATACGTTATACGTTATACGTTATACGTTATACGTTATACGTTATACGTTATACGTTACCCGTTGTACGTTGTACGTTATACGTTGTACATTATACGTTGTACGTTATACGTTATACGCTGTACGTTACACGTTATACGTTACACGTTGTACGTTACACGTTGTACGTTGTACGTTATACGTTGTACGTTATACGTTGTACGTTATACGTTGTACGTTATACGTTGTACGTTATACGTTGTATGTTATACGTTATACGCTGTACGTTATACGTTATACGTTATACGTTATACGTTATACGTTATACGTTATACGTTATACGTTATACGTTATACGTTATACGTTATACGTTATACGTTATACGTTATACGTTATACGTTATACGTTATACGTTATACGTTATACGTTATACGTTATACGTTATACGTTATACGTTATACGTTATACGTTATACGTTATACGTTATACGTTATACGTTATACGTTATACGTTATACGTTATACGTTATACGTTATACGTTATACGTTATACGTTATACGTTATACGTTATACGTGATACGTTATACGTTATACGTTATACGTTATACGTTATACGTTATACGTTATACGTTATACGTTATACGTTATACGTTATACGTTATACGTTATACGTTATACGTTATACGTTATACGTTATACGTTATACGTTATACGTTATACGTTATACGTTATACGTTATACGTTATACGTTATACGTTATACGTTATACGTTATACGTTATACGTTATACGTTATACGTTATACGTTATACGTTATACGTTATACGTTATACGTTATACGTTATACGTTATACGTTATACGTTATACGTTATACGTTATACGTTATACGTTATACGTTATACGTTATACGTTATACGTTATACGTTATACGTTATACGTTATACGTTATACGTTATACGTTATACGTTATACGTTTACGTTATACGTTATACGTTATACGTTATACGTTATACGTTATACGTTATACGTTATACGTTATACGTTATACGTTATACGTTATACGTTATACGTTATACGTTATACGTTATACGTTATACGTTATACGTTATACGTTATACGTTATACGTTATACGTTATACGTTGTACGTTATACGCTGTACGTTATACGTTGTACGTTATACGTTGTACGTTATACGCTGTACGTTATACGTTGTACGTTATACGTTATACGTTATACGTTATACGTTATACGTTATACGTTATACGTTATACGTTATACGTTATACGTTATACGTTATACGTTATACGTTATACGTTATACGTTATACGTTATACGTTATACGTTATACGTTATACGTTATACGTTATACGTTATACGTTATACGTTATACGTTATACGTTATACGTTATACGTTATACGTTATACGTTATACGTTATACGTTATACGTTATACGTTATACGTTATACGTTATACGTTATACGTTATACGTTATACGTTATACGTTATACGTTATACGTTATACGTTATACGTTATACGTTATACGTTATACGTTATACGTTATACGTTATACGTTATACGTTATACGTTATACGTTATACGTTATACGTTATACGTTATACGTTATACGTTATACGTTATACGTTATACGTTATACGTTATACGTTATACGTTATACGTTATACGTTATACGTTATACGTTATACGTTATACGTTATACGTTATACGTTATACGTTATACGTTATACGTTATACGTTATACGTTATACGTTATACGTTATACGTTATACGTTATACGTTATACGTTATACGTTATACGTTATACGTTATACGTTATACGTTATACGTTGTACGTTATACGTTGTACGTTATACGTTGTACGTTATACGTTGTACGTTATACGTTATACGTTACACGTTGTACGTTATACGTTACACGTTGTACGTTGTACGTTATACGTTGTACGTTGTACGTCATACGTTGTACGTTATACGTTGTACGTTATACGTTATACGTTATACGTTATACGTTATACGCTATACGTTATACGTTATACGTTATACGTTATACGTTATACGTTATACGTTATACGTTATACGATATACGTTATACGTTATACGTTATACGTTATACGTTACACGTTGTACGTTGTACGTTATACGTTGTACATTATACGTTGTACGTTATACGTTATACGTTACACGTTGTACGTTGTACGTTATACGTTGTACGTTGTACGTTATACGTTGTACGTTATACGTTGTACGTTATACGTTATACGTTATACGTTATACGTTATACGTTATACGTTATACGTTATACGTTATACGTTATACGTTATACGTTATACGTTATACGTTATACGTTATACGTTATACGTTATACGTTATGCGTTATACGTTATACGTTATACGTTATACGTTATACGTTATACGTTATACGTTATACGTTATACGTTATACGTTATACGTTATACGTTATACGTTACACGTTATACGTTATACGTTATACGTTATACGTTATACGTTATACGTTGTACGTTATACGCTGTACGTTATATGTTGTACGTTATATGTTATACGTTACACGTTGTACGATGTACGTTATACGTTATACGTTATACGTTATACGTTATACGTTATACGTTATACGTTATACGTTATACGTTATACGTTATACGTTATACGTTATACGTTATACGTTATACGTTATACGTTATACGTTATACGTTATACGTTATACGTTATACGTTATACGTTATACGTTATACGTTATACGTTATACGTTATACGTTATACGTTATACGTTGTACGTTATACGCTGTACGTTATATGTTGTACGTTATATGTTATACGTTACACGTTGTACGATGTACGTTATACGCTATACGTTGTACGTTATACGTTATACGTTATACGTTATACGTTATACGTTATACGTTATACGTTATACGGTATACGGTATACGTTATACGTTGTACGTTATACGTTATACGTTATACGTTATACGTTATACGATATTCGTTATACGTTATACGTTATACGTTATACGTTATAGGCTGTACGTTATACGCTGTACGTTATACGCTGTACGTTATACGTTATATGTTATACGTTACACGTTGTACGTTGTACGTTATACGTTGTACGTTATACGTTGTACGTTATACGTTGTACGTTATACGTTGTATGTTATACGTTATACGCTGTACGTTATGCGTTATACGTTATACGTTATACGTTGTACGTTATACGCTGTACGTTATATGTTGTACGTTATATGTTATACGTTACACGTTGTACGATGTACGTTATACGTTATACGTTATACGTTATACGTTATACGTTACACGTTGTACGTTGTACGTTATACGTTGTACATTATACGTTGTACGTTATACGTTATACGTTACACGTTGTACGTTGTACGTTATACGTTGTACGTTGTACGTTATACGTTGTACGTTATACGTTGTACGTTATACGTTATACGTTATACGTTATACGTTATACGTTATACGTTATACGTTATACGTTATACGTTATACGTTATACGTTATACGTTATACGTTATACGTTATACGTTATACGTTATACGTTATACGTTATACGTTATACGTTATACGTTATACGTTATACGTTATACGTTATACGTTATACGTTATACGTTATACGTTATACGTTATACGTTATACGTTATACGTTATACGTTATACGTTATACGTTACACGTTATACGTTATACGTTATACGTTATACGTTATACGTTATACGTTGTACGTTATACGCTGTACGTTATATGTTGTACGTTATATGTTATACGTTACACGTTGTACGATGTACGTTATACGTTATACGTTATACGTTATACGTTATACGTTATACGTTATACGTTATACGTTATACGTTATACGTTATACGTTATACGGTATACGGTATACGTTATACGTTGTACGTTATACGTTATACGTTATACGTTATACGTTATACGATATTCGTTATACGTTATACGTTATACGTTATACGTTATAGGCTGTACGTTATACGCTGTACGTTATACGCTGTACGTTATACGTTATATGTTATACGTTACACGTTGTACGTTGTACGTTATACGTTGTACGTTATACGTTGTACGTTATACGTTGTACGTTATACGTTGTATGTTATACGTTATACGCTGTACGTTATACGTTATACGTTATACGTTATACGTTATACGTTATACGTTATACGTTATACGTTGTACGTTATATGTTGTACGTTATATGTTATACGTTACACGTTGTACGATGTACGTTATACGTTATACGCTGTACGTTATACGTTATACGTTATATGTTATACGTTATACGTTATACGTTATACGTTATACGTTATACGATATACGTTATACGTTATACGTTATACGTTATACGTTATACGTTGTACGTTATACGTTATACGCTGTACGTTATACGTTATACGTTACACGTTGTACGTTGTACGTTATACGTTGTACGTTATACGTTGTACGTTATACGTTGTACGTTATACGTTGTATGTTATACGTTATACGCTGTACGTTATACGTTATACGTTGTACGTTATACGTTATTCGTTATACGTTATACGTTACACGTTGTACGTTGTACGTTATACGTTGTACATTATACGTTGTACGTTATACGTTATACGCTGTACGTTATACGTTATACGTTACACGTTGTACGTTGTACGTTATACGTTGTACGTTATACGTTGTACGTTATACGTTGTACGTTATACGTTGTATGTTATACGTTATACGCTGTACGTTATACGTTATACGTTGTACGTTATACGTTATACGTTATACGTTATACGCTGTACGTTATACGCTGTACGTTATACGTTATACGTTATACGTTGTACGTTATACGCTGTACGTTATACCTTATACGTTATACGTTATACGCTGTACGTTATACGCTGTACGTTATACGTTATACGTTACACGTTATACGTTATACGTTATACGCTGTACGTTATACGCTGTACGTTATACGCTGTACGTTATACGTTACACGATATACGTTATACGTTATACGTTATACGTTATACGTTATACGTTATACGTTATACGTTATACGTTATACGTTATACGTTATACGTTATACGTTATACGTTATACGTTATACGTTATACGTTATACGTTATACGTTATACGTTATACGTTATACGTTATACGTTATACGTTATACGTTATACGTTATACGTTATACGTTATACGTTATACGTTATACGTTATACGTTATACGTTATACGTTATACGTTATACGTTATACGTTATACGTTATACGTTATACGTTATACGTTCTACGTTATACGTTATACGTTATACGTTATACGTTACACGTTACACGTTACACGTTATACGTTATACGTTATACGCTGTACGTTATACGCTGTACGTTATACGCTGTATGTTATACCTTATACGTTATACGTTATACGCTGTACGTTATACGCTGTACGTTATACGTTATACGTTACACGTTATACGTTATACGTTATACGCTGTACGTTATACGCTGTACGTTATACGCTGTACGTTATACGTTACACGATATACGTTATACGTTATACGTTATACGTTATACGATATACGTTATACGTTATACGTTATACGCTGTACGTTATACGCTGTACGTTATACGCTGTACGTTATACGTTATACGTTATACGTTATACGTTATACGTTATACGTTATACGTTATACGTTATACGTTATACGTTATACGTTATACGTTATACGTTATACGTTATACGTTATACGTTATACGTTATACGTTATACGTTATACGTTATACGTTATACGTTATACTTTATACGTTATACGTTATACGTTATACGTTATACGTTATACGTTACACGTTATACGTTATACGTTATACGTTATACGTTATACGTTATACGTTATACGTTATACGTTATACGTTATACGTTATACGTTATACGTTATACGTTATACGTTATACGTTATACGTTATACGTTATACGTTATACGTTATACGTTATACGTTATACGTTATACGTTATACGTTATACGTTATACGTTATACGTTATACGTTATACGTTATACGTTATACGTTATACGTTATACGTTATACGTTATACGTTATACGTTATACGTTATACGTTATACGTTATACGTTATACGTTATACGTTATACGTTATACGATATACGTTATACGATATACGTTATACGTTATACGTTATACGTTATACGTTATACGTTATACGTTATACGTTATACGTTATACGTTATACGTTATACGTTATACGTTATACGTTATACGTTATACGTTATACGTTATACGTTATACGTTATACGTTATACGTTATACGTTATACGTTATACGTTATACGTTATACGTTATACGTTATACGTTATACGTTATACGTTATACGTTATACGTTCTACGTTATACGTTGTACGTTATACGTTGTACGTTATACGTTGTACGTTATACGTTATACGTTACACGTTGTACGTTATACGTTACACGTTGTACGTTGTACGTTATACGTTATACGTTGTACGTTGTACGTCATACGTTGTACGTTATACGTTGTACGTTATACGTTATACGTTATACGTTATACGTTATACGCTATACGTTATACGTTATACGTTATACGTTATACGTTATACGTTATACGTTATACGTTATACGATATACGTTATACGTTATACGTTATACGTTATACGTTACACGTTGTACGTTGTACGTTATACGTTGTACATTATACGTTGTACGTTATACGTTATACGTTACACGTTGTACGTTGTACGTTATACGTTGTACGTTGTACGTTATACGTTGTACGTTATACGTTGTACGTTATACGTTATACGTTATACGTTATACGTTATACGTTATACGTTATACGTTATACGTTATACGTTATACGTTATACGTTATACGTTATACGTTATACGTTATACGTTATACGTTATACGTTATACGTTATACGTTATACGTTATACGTTATACGTTATACGTTATACGTTATACGTTATACGTTATACGTTATACGTTATACGTTATACGTTATACGTTATACGTTATACGTTATACGTTATACGTTATACGTTATACGTTATACGTTATACGTTATACGTTATACGTTATACGTTACACGTTATACGTTACACGTTGTACGTTGTACGTTGTACGTTCTACGTTGTACATTATACGTTGTACGTTATACGTTGTACGCTGTACGTTATACGTTATACGTTACACGTTGTACGTTGTACGTTATACGTTGTACGTTATACGTTATACGTTATACGTTATACGTTGTACGTTATACGCTGTACGTTATATGTTGTACGTTATATGTTATACGTTACACGTTGTACGATGTACGTTATACGTTATACGTTATACGTTATACGTTATACGTTACACGTTGTACGTTGTACGTTATACGTTGTACATTATACGTTGTACGTTATACGTTATACGTTACACGTTGTACGTTGTACGTTATACGTTGTACGTTGTACGTTATACGTTGTACGTTATACGTTGTACGTTATACGTTATACGTTATACGTTATACGTTATACGTTATACGTTATACGTTATACGTTATACGTTATACGTTATACGTTATACGTTATACGTTATACGTTATACGTTATACTTTATACGTTATACGTTATACGTTATACGTTATACGTTATACGTTATACGTTATACGTTATACGTTACACGTTATACGTTATACGTTATACGTTATACGTTATACGTTATACGTTGTACGTTATACGCTGTACGTTATATGTTGTACGTTATATGTTATACGTTACACGTTGTACGATGTACGTTATACGTTATACGTTATACGTTATACGTTATACGTTATACGTTATACGTTATACGTTATACGTTATACGTTATACGGTATACGGTATACGTTATACGTTGTACGTTATACGTTATACGTTATACGTTATACGTTATACGATATTCGTTATACGTTATACGTTATACGTTATACGTTATAGGCTGTACGTTATACGCTGTACGTTATACGCTGTACGTTATACGTTATATGTTATACGTTACACGTTGTACGTTGTACGTTATACATTGTACGTTATACGTTGTACGTTATACGTTGTACGTTATACGTTGTATGTTATACGTTATACGCTGTACGTTATACGTTATACGTTATACGTTATACGTTATACGTTATACGTTATACGTTATACGTTGTACGTTATATGTTGTACGTTATATGTTATACGTTACACGTTGTACGATGTACGTTATACGTTATACGCTGTACGTTATACGTTATACGTTATATGTTATACGTTATACGTTATACGTTATACGTTATACGTTATACGATATACGTTATACGTTATACGTTATACGTTATACGTTATACGTTGTACGTTATACGTTATACGCTGTACGTTATACGTTATACGTTACACGTTGTACGTTGTACGTTATACGTTGTACTTTATACGTTGTACGTTATACGTTGTACGTTATACGTTGTATGTTATACGTTATACGCTGTACGTTATACGTTATACGTTGTACGTTATACGTTATACGTTATACGTTATACGTTACACGTTGTACGTTGTACGTTATACGTTGTACATTATACGTTGTACGTTATACGTTATACGCTGTACGTTATACGTTATACGTTACACGTTGTACGTTGTACGTTATACGTTGTACGTTATACGTTGTACGTTATACGTTGTACGTTATACGTTGTATGTTATACGTTATACGCTGTACGTTATACGTTATACGTTGTACGTTATACGTTATACGTTATACGTTATACGCTGTACGTTATACGCTGTACGTTATACGTTATACGTTATACGTTGTACGTTATACGCTGTACGTTATACCTTATACGTTATACGTTATACGCTGTACGTTATACGCTGTACGTTATACGTTATACGTTACACGTTATACGTTATACGTTATACGCTGTACGTTATACGCTGTACGTTATACGCTGTACGTTATACGTTACACGATATACGTTATACGTTATACGTTATACGTTATACGTTATACGTTATACGTTATACGTTATACGTTATACGTTATACGTTATACGTTATACGTTATACGTTATACGTTATACGTTATACGTTATACGTTATACGTTATACGTTATACGTTATACGTTATACGTTATACGTTATACGTTATACGTTATACGTTATACGTTATACGTTATACGTTATACGTTATACGTTATACGTTATACGTTATACGTTATACGTTATACGTTATACGTTATACGTTATACGTTATACGTTATACGTTATACGTTATACGTTATACGTTATACGTTATACGTTATACGTTATACGTTATACGTTATACGTTATACGTTATACGTTATACGTTATACGTTATACGTTATACGTTATACGTTATACGTTATACGTTATACGTTATACGTTATACGTTATACGTTATACGTTATACGTTATACGTTATACGTTATACGTTATACGTTATACGTTATACGTTATACGTTATACGTTATACGTTATACGTTATACGTTATACGTTATACGTTATACGTTATACGTTATACGTTATACGTTATACGTTATACGTTATACGTTATACGTTATACGTTATACGTTATACGTTATACGTTATACGTTATACGTTATACGTTATACGTTATACGTTATACGTTATACGTTATACGTTATACGTTATACGTTATACGTTATACGTTATACGTTATACGTTATACGTTATACGTTATACGTTATACGTTATACGTTATACGTTATACGTTATACGTTATACGTTATACGTTATACGTTATACGTTATACGTTATACGTTATACGTTATACGTTATACGTTATACGTTATACGTTATACGTTATACGTTATACGTTATACGTTATACGTTATACGTTATACGTTATACGTTATACGTTATACGTTATACGTTATACGTTATACGTTATACGTTATACGTTATACGTTATACGTTATACGTTATACGTTATACGTTATACGTTATACGTTATACGTTATACGTTATACGTTATACGTTATACGTTATACGTTATACGTTATACGTTATACGTTATACGTTATACGTTATACGTTATACGTTATACGTTATACGTTATACGTTATACGTTATACGTTATACGTTATACGTTATACGTTATACGTTATACGTTATACGTTATACGTTATACGTTATACGTTATACGTTATACGTTATACGTTATACGTTATACGTTATACGTTATACGTTATACGTTATACGTTATACGTTATACGTTATACGTTATACGTTATACGTTATACGTTATACGTTATACGTTATACGTTATACGTTATACGTTATACGTTATACGTTATACGTTATACGTTATACGTTATACGTTATACGTTATACGTTATACGTTATACGTTATACGTTATACGTTATACGTTATACGTTATACGTTATACGTTATACGTTATACGTTGTACGTTGTACGTTGTACGTTATACGTTGTACGTTATACGTTGTACGTTATACGTTGTACGTTATACGTTGTATGTTATACGTTATACGCTGTACGTTATGCGTTATACGTTATACGTTATACGTTATACGTTATATGTTATACGTTATACGTTATACGCTGTACGTTATACGCTGTACGTTATATGTTATACGTTATACGTTGTACGTTATACGCTGTACGTTATACCTTATACGTTATACGCTGTACGTTATACGCTGTACGTTATACGTTATACGTTACACGTTACACGTTATACGTTATACGTTATACGCTGTACGTTATACGCTGTACGTTATACGCTGTATGTTATACCTTATACGTTATACGTTATACGCTGTACGTTATACGCTGTACGTTATACGTTATACGTTACACGTTATACGTTATACGTTATACGCTGTACGTTATACGCTGTACGTTATACGCTGTACGTTATACGTTACACGATATACGTTATACGTTATACGTTATACGTTATACGTTATACGTTATACGTTATACGTTATACGTTATACGTTATACGTTATACGTTATACGTTATACGTTATACGTTACACGTTATACGTTATACGTTATACGTTATACGTTATACGTTATACGTTATACGTTATACGTTATACGTTATACGTTATACGTTATACGTTATACGTTATACGTTATACGTTATACGTTATACGTTATACGTTATACGTTATACGTTATACGTTATACGTTATACGTTATACGTTATACGTTATACGTTATACGTTATACGTTACACGTTATACGTTATACGTTATACGTTATACGTTATACGTTATACGGTATACGTTATACGTTATACGTTATACGTTATACGTTATACGTTATACGTTATACGTTATACGTTATACGTTATACGTTATACGTTATACGTTATACGTTATACGTTATACGTTATACGTTATACGTTATACGTTATACGTTATACGTTATACGTTATACGTTGTACGTTATACGTTGTATGTTATACGTTATACGCTGTACGTTATACGTTATACGTTATACGTTATACGTTATACGTTATACGTTATACGTTATACGTTATACGTTATACGTTATACGTTATACGTTATACGTTATACGTTATACGTTATACGTTATACGTTATACGTTATACGTTATACTTTATACGTTATACGTTATACGTTATACGTTATACGTTATACGTTATACGTTATACGTTATACGTTACACGTTATACGTTATACGTTATACGTTATACGTTATACGTTATACGTTGTACGTTATACGCTGTACGTTATATGTTGTACGTTATATGTTATACGTTACACGTTGTACGATGTACGTTATACGTTATACGTTATACGTTATACGTTATACGTTATACGTTATACGTTATACGTTATACGTTATACGTTATACGGTATACGGTATACGTTATACGTTGTACGTTATACGTTATACGTTATACGTTATACGTTATACGATATTCGTTATACGTTATACGTTATACGTTATACGTTATAGGCTGTACGTTATACGCTGTACGTTATACGCTGTACGTTATACGTTATATGTTATACGTTACACGTTGTACGTTGTACGTTATACGTTGTACGTTATACGTTGTACGTTATACGTTGTACGTTATACGTTGTATGTTATACGTTATACGCTGTACGTTATACGTTATACGTTATACGTTATACGTTATACGTTATACGTTATACGTTATACGTTGTACGTTATATGTTGTACGTTATATGTTATACGTTACACGTTGTACGATGTACGTTATACGTTATACGCTGTACGTTATACGTTATACGATATATGTTATACGTTATACGTTATACGTTATACGTTATACGTTATACGATATACGTTATACGTTATACGTTATACGTTATACGTTATACGTTGTACGTTATACGTTATACGCTGTACGTTATACGTTATACGTTACACGTTGTACGTTGTACGTTATACGTTGTACTTTATACGTTGTACGTTATACGTTGTACGTTATACGTTGTATGTTATACGTTATACGCTGTACGTTATACGTTATACGTTGTACGTTATACGTTATACGTTATACGTTATACGTTACACGTTGTACGTTGTACGTTATACGTTGTACATTATACGTTGTACGTTATACGTTATACGCTGTACGTTATACGTTATACGTTACACGTTGTACGTTGTACGTTATACGTTGTACGTTATACGTTGTACGTTATACGTTGTACGTTATACGTTGTATGTTATACGTTATACGCTGTACGTTATACGTTATACGTTGTACGTTATACGTTATACGTTATACGTTATACGCTGTACGTTATACGCTGTACGTTATACGTTATACGTTATACGTTGTACGTTATACGCTGTACGTTATACCTTATACGTTATACGTTATACGCTGTACGTTATACGCTGTACGTTATACGTTATACGTTACACGTTATACGTTATACGTTATACGCTGTACGTTATACGCTGTACGTTATACGCTGTACGTTATACGTTACACGATATACGTTATACGTTATACGTTATACGTTATACGTTATACGTTATACGTTATACGTTATACGTTATACGTTATACGTTATACGTTATACGTTATACGTTATACGTTATACGTTATACGTTATACGTTATACGTTATACGTTATACGTTATACGTTATACGTTATACGTTATACGTTATACGTTATACGTTATACGTTATACGTTATACGTTATACGTTATACGTTATACGTTATACGTTATACGTTATACGTTATACGTTATACGTTATACGTTATACGTTATACGTTATACGTTATACGTTATACGTTATACGTTATACGTTATACGTTATACGTTATACGTTATACGTTATACGTTATACGTTATACGTTATACGTTATACGTTATACGTTATACGTTATACGTTATACGTTATACGTTATACGTTATACGTTATACGTTATACGTTATACGTTATACGTTATACGTTATACGTTATACGTTATACGTTATACGTTATACGTTATACGTTATACGTTATACGTTATACGTTATACGTTATACGTTATACGTTATACGTTATACGTTATACGTTATACGTTATACGTTATACGTTATACGTTATACGTTATACGTTATACGTTATACGTTATACGTTATACGTTATACGTTATACGTTATACGTTATACGTTATACGTTATACGTTATACGTTATACGTTATACGTTATACGTTATACGTTATACGTTATACGTTATACGTTATACGTTATACGTTATACGTTATACGTTATACGTTATACGTTATACGTTATACGTTATACGTTATACGTTATACGTTATACGTTATACGTTATACGTTATACGTTATACGTTATACGTTATACGTTATACGTTATACGTTATACGTTATACGTTATACGTTATACGTTATACGTTATACGTTATACGTTATACGTTATACGTTATACGTTATACGTTATACGTTATACGTTATACGTTATACGTTATACGTTATACGTTATACGTTATACGTTATACGTTATACGTTATACGTTATACGTTATACGTTATACGTTATACGTTATACGTTATACGTTATACGTTATACGTTATACGTTATACGTTATACGTTATACGTTATACGTTATACGTTATACGTTATACGTTATACGTTATACGTTATACGTTATACGTTATACGTTATACGTTATACGTTATACGTTATACGTTATACGTTATACGTTATACGTTATACGTTATACGTTGTACGTTGTACGTTGTACGTTATACGTTGTACGTTATACGTTGTACGTTATACGTTGTACGTTATACGTTGTATGTTATACGTTATACGCTGTACGTTATGCGTTATACGTTATACGTTATACGTTATACGTTATATGTTATACGTTATACGTTATACGCTGTACGTTATACGCTGTACGTTATATGTTATACGTTATACGTTGTACGTTATACGCTGTACGTTATACCTTATACGTTATACGCTGTACGTTATACGCTGTACGTTATACGTTATACGTTACACGTTACACGTTATACGTTATACGTTATACGCTGTACGTTATACGCTGTACGTTATACGCTTTATGTTATACCTTATACGTTATACGTTATACGCTGTACGTTATACGCTGTACGTTATACGTTATACGTTACACGTTATACGTTATACGTTATACGCTGTACGTTATACGCTGTACGTTATACGCTGTACGTTATACGTTACACGATATACGTTATACGTTATACGTTATACGTTATACGTTATACGTTATACGTTATACGTTATACGTTATACGTTACACGTTATACGTTATACGTTATACGTTATACGTTATACGTTATACGTTATACGTTATACGTTATACGTTATACGTTATACGTTATACGTTATACGTTATACGTTATACGTTATACGTTATACGTTATACGTTATACGTTATACGTTATACGTTATACGTTATACGTTATACGTTATACGTTACACGTTATACGTTATACGTTATACGTTATACGTTATACGTTATACGGTATACGTTATACGTTATACGTTATACGTTATACGTTATACGTTATACGTTATACGTTATACGTTATACGTTATACGTTATACGTTATACGTTATACGTTATACGTTATACGTTATACGTTATACGTTATACGTTATACGTTATACGTTATACGTTATACGTTATACGTTGTACGTTATACGTTGTATGTTATACGTTATACGCTGTACGTTATACGTTATACGTTATACGTTATACGTTATACGTTATACGTTATACGTTATACGTTGTATGTTATACGTTATACGCTGTACGTTATACGCTGTACGCTATACGCTGTATGTTATAAGTTATACGTTATACGTTATACGTTACACGTTGTACGTTATACGTTACCCGTTGTACGTTGTACGTTATACGTTGTACATTATACGTTGTACGTTATACGTTATACGCTGTACGTTACACGTTATACGTTACACGTTGTACGTTGTACGTTATACGTTGTACGTTATACGTTGTACGTTATACGTTGTACGTTATACGTTGTATGTTATACGTTATACGCTGTACGTTATACGTTATACGTTATACGTTATACGTTATACGTTATACGTTATACGTTATACGTTACACGTTGTACGTTGTACGTTATACGTTATACGTTATACGTTATACGTTATACGTTATATGTTATACGTTATACGTTGTACGTTATACGCTGTACGTTATACGCTGTACGTTATACGCTGTACGTTATACGTTATACGTTATACGTTACACGTTGTACGTTGTACGTTATACGTTATACGTTATACGTTATACGTTATACGTTATACGTTATACGTTATACGTTATACGTTATACGTTATACGTTATACGTTATACGTTATACGTTATACGTTATACGTTATACGTTATGCGTTATACGTTATACGTTATACGTTATACGTTATACGTTATACGTTACACGTTATACGTTATACGTTATACGCTGTACGTTATACGCTGTACGCTATACGCTGTATGTTATAAGTTATACGTTATACGTTATACGTTACACGTTGTACGTTATACGTTACCCGTTGTACGTTGTACGTTATACGTTGTACATTATACGTTGTACGTTATACGTTATACGCTGTACGTTACACGTTATACGTTACACGTTGTACGTTGTACGTTATACGTTGTACGTTATACGTTGTACGTTATACGTTGTACGTTATACGTTGTATGTTATACGTTATACGCTGTACGTTATACGTTATACGTTATACGTTATACGTTATACGTTATACGTTATACGTTATACGTTATACGTTATACGTTATACGTTATACGTTATACGTTATACGTTATACGTTATACGTTATACGTTATACGTTATACGTTATACGTTATACGTTATACGTTATACGTTATACGTTATACGTTATACGTTATACGTTATACGTTATACGTTATACGTTGTACGTTATACGCTGTACGTTATACCTTATACGTTATACGCTGTACGTTATACGCTGTACGTTATACGTTATACGTTATACGTTATACGTTATACGTTATACGCTGTACGTTACACGTTATACGTTACACGTTGTACGTTGTACGTTATACGTTGTACGTTATACGCTGTACGTTATACGCTGTACGTTATACGTTATACGTTATACGTTATACGTTATACGTTATACGTTATACGTTATACGTTATACGTTATACGTTATACGTTATACGTTATACGTTATACGTTATACGTTATACGTTATACGTTATACGTTATATGTTACACGTTGTACGTTATACGTTACCCGTTGTACGTTGTACGTTATACGTTGTACATTATACGTTGTACGTTATACGTTATACGCTGTACGTTACACGTTATACGTTACACGTTGTACGTTGTACGTTATACGTTGTACGTTATACGCTGTACGTTATACGCTGTACGTTATACGCTGTACGTTATACGTTATACGTTATACGTTACACGTTGTACGTTGTACGTTATACGTTATACGTTATACGTTATACGTTATACGTTATACGTTATACGTTATATGTTATACGTTATACGTTATACGCTGTACGTTATACGCTGTACGTTATACGTTATACGTTATACGTTGTACGTTATACGCTGTACGTTATACCTTATACGTTATACGCTGTACGTTATACGCTGTACGTTATACGTTATACGTTACACGTTATACGTTATACGTTATACGCTGTACGTTATACGCTGTACGCTATACGCTGTATGTTATAAGTTATACGTTATACGTTATACGTTACACGTTGTACGTTGTACGTTATACGTTGTACGTTATACGTTGTACATTATACGTTGTAGGTTATACGCTGTACGTTGTACGTTATACGTTGTACGTTATACGTTGTACGTTATACGTTGTACGTTATACGTTGTATGTTATACGTTATACGCTGTACGTTATACGTTATACGTTGTACGTTATACGTTATACGTTATACGTTACACGTTGTACGTTGTACGTTATACGTTGTACGTTATACGTTATAAGTTACACGTTGTACGTTGTACGTTGTACGTTATCCGTTGTACATTATACCTTGTACGTTATACGTTATACGCTGTACGTTATACGTTATACGTTATACGTTATACGTTATACGTTATACGTTATACGTTATACGTTATACGTTATACGTTATACGTTATACGTTATACGTTATACGTTATACGTTATACGTTATACGTTATACGTTATACGTTATACGTTATACGTTATACGTTATACGTTATACGTTATACGTTATACGTTATACGTTATACGTTATACGTTATACGTTATACGTTATACGTTATACGTTATACGTTATACGTTATACGTTATACGTTATACGTTATACGTTATACGTTATACGTTATACGTTATACGTTATACGTTATACGTTATACGTTATACGTTATACGTTATACGTTATACGTTATACGTTCTACGCTGTACGTTATACGTTATACGTTATACGTTATACGTTATACGTTATACGTTATACGTTATACGTTATACGTTATACGTTATACGTTATACGTTATACGTTATACGTTATACGTTATACGTTATACGTTATACGTTATACGTTATACGTTATACGTTATACGTTATGCGTTATACGTTATACGTTATACGTTATACGTTATACGTTATACGTTATACGTTATACGTTATACGTTATACGTTATACGTTATACGTTATACGTTATACGTTATACGTTATACGTTATACGTTATACGTTATACGTTATACGTTATACGTTATACGTTATACGTTATACGTTATACGTTATACGTTATACGTTATACGTTATACGTTACACGTTGTACGTTGTACGTTATACGTTATACGTTATACGTTATACGTTATACGTTATACGTTATATGTTATACGTTATACGTTATACGCTGTACGTTATACGCTTTACGTTATACGTTATACGTTATACGTTGTACGTTATACGCATTACGTTATACCTTATACGTTATACGCTGTACGTTATACGCTGTACGTTATACGTTATACGTTACACGTTATACGTTATACGTTATACGCTGTACGTTATACGCTGTACGCTATACGCTGTATGTTATAAGTTATACGTTATACGTTATACGTTACACGTTGTACGTTATACGTTACCCGTTGTACGTTGTACGTTATACGTTGTACATTATACGTTGTACGTTATACGTTATACGCTGTACGTTACACGTTATACGTTACACGTTGTACGTTGTACGTTATACGTTGTACGTTATACGTTGTACGTTATACGTTGTACGTTATACGTTGTATGTTATACGTTATACGCTGTACGTTATACGTTATACGTTGTACGTTATACGTTATACGTTATACGTTATACGTTATACGTTATACGTTATACGTTATACGTTATACGTTATACGTTATACGTTATACGTTATACGTTATACGTTATACGTTATACGTTATACGTTATACGTTATACGTTATACGTTATACGTTATACGTTATACGTTATACGTTATACGTTATACGTTATACGTTATACGTTATACGTTGTACGTTATACGCTGTACGTTATACCTTATACGTTATACGCTGTACGTTATACGCTGTACGTTATACGTTATACGTTATACGTTATACGTTATACGTTATACGTTATACGTTATACGTTATACGTTATACGTTATACGTTATACGTTATACGTTATACGTTATACGTTATACGTTATACGTTATACGTTATATGTTACACGTTGTACGTTATACGTTACCCGTTGTACGTTGTACGTTATACGTTGTACATTATACGTTGTACGTTATACGTTATACGCTGTACGTTACACGTTATACGTTACACGTTGTACGTTGTACGTTATACGTTGTACGTTATACGCTGTACGTTATACGCTGTACGTTATACGCTGTACGTTATACGTTATACGTTATACGTTACACGTTGTACGTTGTACGTTATACGTTATACGTTATACGTTATACGTTATACGTTATATGTTATACGTTATACGTTATACGCTGTACGTTATACGCTGTACGTTATACGTTATACGTTATACGTTGTACGTTATACGCTGTACGTTATACCTTATACGTTATACGCTGTACGTTATACGCTGTACGTTATACGTTATACGTTACACGTTATACGTTATACGTTATACGCTGTACGTTATACGCTGTACGCTATACGCTGTATGTTATAAGTTATACGTTATACGTTATACGTTACACGTTGTACGTTGTACGTTATACGTTGTACGTTATACGTTGTACATTATACGTTGTAGGTTATACGCTGTACGTTGTACGTTATACGTTGTACGTTATACGTTGTACGTTATACGTTGTACGTTATACGTTGTATGTTATACGTTATACGCTGTACGTTATACGTTATACGTTGTACGTTATACGTTATACGTTATACGTTACACGTTGTACGTTGTACGTTATACGTTGTACGTTATACGTTATAAGTTACACGTTGTACGTTGTACGTTGTACGTTATCCGTTGTACATTATACCTTGTACGTTATACGTTATACGCTGTACGTTATACGTTATACGTTATACGTTATACGTTATACGTTATACGTTATACGTTATACGTTATACGTTATACGTTATACGTTATACGTTATACGTTATACGTTATACGTTATACGTTATACGTTATACGTTATACGTTATACGTTATACGTTATACGTTATACGTTATACGTTATACGTTATACGTTATACGTTATACGTTATACGTTATACGTTATACGTTATACGTTATACGTTATACGTTATACGTTATACGTTATACGTTATACGTTATACGTTATACGTTATACGTTATACGTTATACGTTATACGTTATACGTTATACGTTATACGTTATACGTTCTACGCTGTACGTTATACGTTATACGTTATACGTTATACGTTATACGTTTTACGTTATACGTTATACGTTATACGTTATACGTTATACGTTATACGTTATACGTTATACGTTATACGTTATACGTTATACGTTATACGTTATACGTTATACGTTATACGTTATACGTTATACGTTATGCGTTATGCGTTATACGTTATACGTTATACGTTATACGTTATACGTTATACGTTATACGTTATACGTTATACGTTATACGTTATACGTTATACGTTATACGTTATACGTTATACGTTATACGTTATACGTTATACGTTATACGTTATACGTTATACGTTATACGTTATACGTTATACGTTATACGTTATACGTTATACGTTATACGTTATACGTTATACGTTATATGTTACACGTTGTACGTTATACGTTATATGTTACACGTTGTACGTTATACGTTACCCGTTGTACGTTGTACGTTATACGTTGTACATTATACGTTGTACGTTATACGTTATACGCTGTACGTTACACGTTATACGTTACACGTTATACGCTGTACGTTATACGCTGTACGTTATACGCTGTACGTTATACGTTATACGTTATACGTTACACGTTGTACGTTGTACGTTATACGTTATACGTTATACGTTATACGTTATACGTTATACGTTATATGTTATACGTTATACGTTATACGCTGTACGTTATACGCTGTACGTTATACGTTATACGTTATACGTTGTACGTTATACGCTGTACGTTATACCTTATACGTTATACGCTGTACGTTATACGCTGTACGTTATACGTTATACGTTACACGTTATACGTTATACGTTATACGCTGTACGTTATACGCTGTACGCTATACGCTGTATGTTATAAGTTATACGTTATACGTTATACGTTACACGTTGTACGTTGTACGTTATACGTTGTACGTTATACGTTGTACATTATACGTTGTAGGTTATACGCTGTACGTTGTACGTTATACGTTGTACGTTATACGTTGTACGTTATACGTTGTACGTTATACGTTGTATGTTATACGTTATACGCTGTACGTTATACGTTATACGTTGTACGTTATACGTTATACGTTATACGTTACACGTTGTACGTTGTACGTTATACGTTGTACGTTATACGTTATAAGTTACACGTTGTACGTTGTACGTTGTACGTTATCCGTTGTACATTATACCTTGTACGTTATACGTTATACGCTGTACGTTATACGTTATACGTTATACGTTATACGTTATACGTTATACGTTATACGTTATACGTTATACGTTATACGTTATACGTTATACGTTATACGTTATACGTTATACGTTATACGTTATACGTTATACGTTATACGTTATACGTTATACGTTATACGTTATACGTTATACGTTATACGTTATACGTTATACGTTATACGTTATACGTTATACGTTATACGTTATACGTTATACGTTATACGTTATACGTTATACGTTATACGTTATACGTTATACGTTATACGTTATACGTTATACGTTATACGTTATACGTTATACGTTATACGTTATACGTTATACGTTATACGTTATACGTTATACGTTATACGTTATACGTTATACGTTATACGTTATACGTTATACGTTATACGTTCTACGCTGTACGTTATACGTTATACGTTATACGTTATACGTTATACGTTATACGTTATACGTTATACGTTATACGTTATACGTTATACGTTATACGTTATACGTTATACGTTATACGTTATACGTTATACGTTATACGTTATGCGTTATACGTTATACGTTATACGTTATACGTTATACGTTATACGTTATACGTTATACGTTATACGTTATACGTTATACGTTATACGTTATACGTTATACGTTATACGTTATACGTTATACGTTATACGTTATACGTTATACGTTATACGTTATACGTTATACGTTATACGTTATACGTTATACGTTATACGTTATACGTTATACGTTATACGTTGTACGTTATACGTTGTACGTTATACGCTGTACGTTATACGCTGTACGTTATACGCTGTACGTTATACGTTATACGTTATACGTTACACGTTGTACGTTGTACGTTATACGTTATACGTTATACGTTATACGTTATACGTTATACGTTATACGTTATATGTTATACGTTATACGTTATACGCTGTACGTTATACGCTGTACGTTATACGTTATACGTTATACGTTGTACGTTATACGCTGTACGTTATACCTTATACGTTATACGCTGTACGTTATACGCTGTACGTTATACGTTATACGTTACACGTTATACGTTATACGTTATACGCTGTACGTTATACGCTGTACGCTATACGCTGTATGTTATAAGTTATACGTTATACGTTATACGTTACACGTTGTACGTTGTACGTTATACGTTGTACGTTATACGTTGTACATTATACGTTGTAGGTTATACGTTATACGCTGTACGTTATACGTTATACGTTATACGTTATACGTCATACGTTATACGTTATACGTTATACGTTATACGTTATACGTTATACGTTATACGTTACACGTTATACGTTATACGTTATACGTTATACGTTATACGTTATACGTTATACGTTACACGTTATACGTTATACGTTATACGTTATACGTTATACGTTATACGTTACCCGTTGTACGTTGTACGTTATACGTTGTACATTATACGTTGTACGTTATACGTTATACGCTGTACGTTACACGTTATACGTTACACGTTGTACGTTGTACGTTATACGTTATACGTTATACGTTATACGTTATACGTTATACGTTACACGTTATACGTTATACGTTATACGTTATACGTTATACGTTATACGTTACCCGTTGTACGTTGTACGTTATACGTTGTACATTATACGTTGTACGTTATACGTTATACGCTGTACGTTACACGTTATACGTTACACGTTGTACGTTGTACGTTATACGTTGTACGTTATACGTTGTACGTTATACGTTGTACGTTATACGTTGTATGTTATACGTTATACGCTGTACGTTATACGTTATACGTTATACGTTATACGTTATACGTTATACGTTATACGTTATACGTTATACGTTATACGTTATACGTTATACGTTATACGTTATACGTTATACGTTATACGTTATACGTTATACGTTATACGTTATACGTTATACGTTATACGTTATACGTTATACGTTATACGTTATACGTTATACGTTATACGTTATACGTTATACGTTATACGTTATACGTTATACGTTATACGTTATACGTTATACGTTATACGTTATACGTTATACGTTATACGTTATACGTTATACGTTATACGTTATACGTTATACGTTATACGTTATACGTTATACGTTATACGTTATACGTTATACGTTATACGTTATACGTTATACGTTATACGTTATACGTTATACGTTATACGTTATACGTTATACGTTATACGTTATACGTTATACGTTATACGTTATACGTTATACGTTATACGTTATACGTTATACGTTATACGTTATACGTTATACGTTATACGTTATACGTTATACGTTATACGTTATACGTTATACGTTATACGTTATACGTTATACGTTATACGTTATACGTTATACGTTATACGTTATACGTTATACGTTATACGTTATACGTTATACGTTATACGTTATACGTTATACGTTATACGTTATACGTTATACGTTATACGTTATACGTTATACGTTATACGTTATACGTTATACGTTATACGTTATACGTTATACGTTATACGTTATACGTTATACGTTATACGTTATACGTTATACGTTATACGTTATACGTTATACGTTATACGTTATACGTTATACGTTATACGTTATACGTTATACGTTATACGTTATACGTTATACGTTATACGTTATACGTTATACGTTATACGTTATACGTTATACGTTATACGTTATACGTTATACGTTATACGTTATACGTTATACGTTATACGTTATACGTTATACGTTATACGTTATACGTTATACGTTATACGTTATACGTTATACGTTATACGTTATACGTTATACGTTATACGTTATACGTTATACGTTATACGTTATACGTTATACGTTATACGTTATACGTTATACGTTATACGTTATACGTTATACGTTCTACGTTATACGTTGTACGTTATACGTTGTACGTTATACGCTGTACGTTATACGCTGTACGTTATACGCTGTACGTTATACGTTATACGTTATACGTTACACGTTGTACGTTGTACGTTATACGTTATACGTTATACGTTATACGTTATACGTTATACGTTATACGTTATACGTTATACGTTATACGCTGTACGTTATACGCTGTACGTTATACGTTATACGTTATACGTTGTACGTTATACGCTGTACGTTATACCTTATACGTTATACGCTGTACGTTATACGTTGTACGTTATACGCTGTACGTTATACGCTGTACGTTATACGCTGTACGTTATACGTTATACGTTATACGTTACACGTTGTACGTTGTACGTTATACGTTATACGTTATACGTTGTACGTTATACGTTATACGTTATATGTTATACGTTATACGTTATACGCTGTACGTTATACGCTGTACGTTATACGTTATACGTTATACGTTGTACGTTATACGCTGTACGTTATACCTTATACGTTATACGCTGTACGTTATACGCTGTACGTTATACGTTATACGTTACACGTTATACGTTATACGTTATACGCTGTACGTTATACGTTATACGTTATACGTTATACGTTATACGTTATACGTTATACGTTATATGTTATACGTTATACGTTATACGTTATACGTTATACGTTACACGTTGTACGTTGTACGTTATACGTTATACGTTATACGTTATACGTTATACGTTATACGTTATATGTTATACGTTATACGTTATACGCTGTACGTTATACGCTGTACGTTATACGTTATACGTTATACGTTGTACGTTATACGCATTACGTTATACCTTATACGTTATACGCTGTACGTTATACGCTGTACGTTATACGTTATACGTTACACGTTATACGTTATACGTTATACGCTGTACGTTATACGCTGTACGCTATACGCTGTATGTTATAAGTTATACGTTATACGTTATACGTTACACGTTGTACGTTATACGTTACCCGTTGTACGTTGTACGTTATACGTTGTACATTATACGTTGTACGTTATACGTTATACGCTGTACGTTACACGTTATACGTTACACGTTGTACGTTGTACGTTATACGTTGTACGTTATACGTTGTACGTTATACGTTGTACGTTATACGTTGTATGTTATACGTTATACGCTGTACGTTATACGTTATACGTTATACGTTATACGTTATACGTTATACGTTATACGTTATACGTTATACGTTATACGTTATACGTTATACGTTATACGTTATACGTTATACGTTATACGTTATACGTTATACGTTATACGTTATACGTTATACGTTATACGTTATACGTTATACGTTATACGTTATACGTTATACGTTATACGTTATACGTTATACGTTATACGTTATACGTTATACGTTATACGTTATACGTTGTACGTTATACGCTGTACGTTATACCTTATACGTTATACGCTGTACGTTATACGCTGTACGTTATACGTTATACGTTATACGTTATACGTTATACGTTATACGTTATACGTTATACGTTATACGTTATACGTTATACGTTATACGTTATACGTTATACGTTATACGTTATACGTTATACGTTATACGTTATATGTTACACGTTGTACGTTATACGTTACCCGTTGTACGTTGTACGTTATACGTTGTACATTATACGTTGTACGTTATACGTTATACGCTGTACGTTACACGTTATACGTTACACGTTGTACGTTGTACGTTATACGTTGTACGTTATACGCTGTACGTTATACGCTGTACGTTATACGCTGTACGTTATACGTTATACGTTATACGTTACACGTTGTACGTTGTACGTTATACGTTATACGTTATACGTTATACGTTATACGTTATACGTTATATGTTATACGTTATACGTTATACGTTATACGTTATATGTTATACGTTATACGTTATACGCTGTACGTTATACGCTGTACGTTATACGTTATACGTTATACGTTGTACGTTATACGCTGTACGTTATACCTTATACGTTATACGCTGTACGTTATACGCTGTACGTTATACGTTATACGTTACACGTTATACGTTATACGTTATACGCTGTACGTTATACGCTGTACGCTATACGCTGTATGTTATAAGTTATACGTTATACGTTATACGTTACACGTTGTACGTTGTACGTTATACGTTGTACGTTATACGTTGTACATTATACGTTGTAGGTTATACGCTGTACGTTGTACGTTATACGTTGTATGTTATACGTTATACGCTGTACGTTATACGTTATACGTTGTACGTTATACGTTATACGTTATACGTTACACGTTGTACGTTGTACGTTATACGTTGTACGTTATACGTTATAAGTTACACGTTGTACGTTGTACGTTGTACGTTATCCGTTGTACATTATACCTTGTACGTTATACGTTATACGCTGTACGTTATACGTTATACGTTATACGTTATACGTTATACGTTATACGTTATACGTTATACGTTATACGTTATACGTTATACGTTATACGTTATACGTTATACGTTATACGTTATACGTTATACGTTATACGTTATACGTTATACGTTATACGTTATACGTTATACGTTATACGTTATACGTTATACGTTATACGTTATACGTTATACGTTATACGTTATACGTTATACGTTATACGTTATACGTTATACGTTATACGTTATACGTTATACGTTATACGTTATACGTTATACGTTATACGTTATACGTTATACGTTATACGTTATACGTTATACGTTATACGTTCTACGCTGTACGTTATACGTTATACGTTATACGTTATACGTTATACGTTTTACGTTATACGTTATACGTTATACGTTATACGTTATACGTTATACGTTATACGTTATACGTTATACGTTATACGTTATACGTTATACGTTATACGTTATACGTTATACGTTATACGTTATACGTTATGCGTTATGCGTTATACGTTATACGTTATACGTTATACGTTATACGTTATACGTTATACGTTATACGTTATACGTTATACGTTATACGTTATACGTTATACGTTATACGTTATACGTTATACGTTATACGTTATACGTTATACGTTATACGTTATACGTTATACGTTATACGTTATACGTTATACGTTATACGTTATACGTTATACGTTATATGTTACACGTTGTACGTTATACGTTATATGTTACACGTTGTACGTTATACGTTACCCGTTGTACGTTGTACGTTATACGTTGTACATTATACGTTGTACGTTATACGTTATACGCTGTACGTTACACGTTATACGTTACACGTTATACGCTGTACGTTATACGCTGTACGTTATACGCTGTACGTTATACGTTATACGTTATACGTTACACGTTGTACGTTGTACGTTATACGTTATACGTTATACGTTATACGTTATACGTTATACGTTATATGTTATACGTTATACGTTATACGCTGTACGTTATACGCTGTACGTTATACGTTATACGTTATACGTTGTACGTTATACGCTGTACGTTATACCTTATACGTTATACGCTGTACGTTATACGCTGTACGTTATACGTTATACGTTACACGTTATACGTTATACGTTATACGCTGTACGTTATACGCTGTACGCTATACGCTGTATGTTATAAGTTATACGTTATACGTTATACGTTACACGTTGTACGTTGTACGTTATACGTTGTACGTTATACGTTGTACATTATACGTTGTAGGTTATACGCTGTACGTTGTACGTTATACGTTGTACGTTATACGTTGTACGTTATACGTTGTACGTTATACGTTGTATGTTATACGTTATACGCTGTACGTTATACGTTATACGTTGTACGTTATACGTTATACGTTATACGTTACACGTTGTACGTTGTACGTTATACGTTGTACGTTATACGTTATAAGTTACACGTTGTACGTTGTACGTTGTACGTTATACGTTGTACATTATACCTTGTACGTTATACGTTATACGCTGTACGTTATACGTTATACGTTATACGTTATACGTTATACGTTATACGTTATACGTTATACGTTATACGTTATACGTTATACGTTATACGTTATACGTTATACGTTATACGTTATACGTTATACGTTATACGTTATACGTTATACGTTATACGTTATACGTTATACGTTATACGTTATACGTTATACGTTATACGTTATACGTTATACGTTATACGTTATACGTTATACGTTATACGTTATACGTTATACGTTATACGTTATACGTTATACGTTATACGTTATACGTTATACGTTATACGTTATACGTTATACGTTATACGTTATACGTTATACGTTATACGTTATACGTTATACGTTATACGTTATACGTTATACGTTATACGTTATACGTTATACGTTATACGTTATACGTTATACGTTATACGTTCTACGCTGTACGTTATACGTTATACGTTATACGTTATACGTTATACGTTATACGTTATACGTTATACGTTATACGTTATACGTTATACGTTATACGTTATACGTTATACGTTATACGTTATACGTTATACGTTATACGTTATACGTTATACGTTATACGTTATGCGTTATACGTTATACGTTATACGTTATACGTTATACGTTATACGTTATACGTTATACGTTATACGTTATACGTTATACGTTATACGTTATACGTTATACGTTATACGTTATACGTTATACGTTATACGTTATACGTTATACGTTATACGTTATACGTTATACGTTATACGTTATACGTTATACGTTATACGTTATACGTTATACGTTATACGTTATACGTTATACGTTATACGTTATACGTTATACGTTATACGTTACACGTTGTACGTTGTACGTTATACGTTATACGTTATACGTTATACGTTATACGTTATATGTTATACGTTATACGTTATACGCTGTACGTTATACGCTGTACGTTATACGTTATACGTTATACGTTGTACGTTATACGCATTACGTTATACCTTATACGTTATACGCTGTACGTTATACGCTGTACGTTATACGTTATACGTTACACGTTATACGTTATACGTTATACGCTGTACGTTATACGCTGTACGCTATACGCTGTATGTTATAAGTTATACGTTATACGTTATACGTTACACGTTGTACGTTATACGTTACCCGTTGTACGTTGTACGTTATACGTTGTACATTATACGTTGTACGTTATACGTTATACGCTGTACGTTACACGTTATACGTTACACGTTGTACGTTGTACGTTATACGTTGTACGTTATACGTTATACGTTATACGTTGTACGTTATACGTTGTATGTTATACGTTATACGCTGTACGTTATACGTTATACGTTATACGTTATACGTTATACGTTATACGTTATACGTTATACGTTATACGTTATACGTTATACGTTATACGTTATACGTTATACGTTATACGTTATACGTTATACGTTATACGTTATACGTTATACGTTATACGTTATACGTTATACGTTATACGTTATACGTTATACGTTATACGTTATACGTTATACGTTATACGTTATACGTTATACGTTATACGTTATACGTTATACGTTATACGTTATACGTTATACGTTATACGTTATACGTTATACGTTATACGTTATACGTTATACGTTATACGTTATACGTTATACGTTATACGTTATACGTTATACGTTATACGTTATACGTTATACGTTATACGTTATACGTTATACGTTATACGTTATACGTTATACGTTATACGTTATACGTTATACGTTATACGTTATACGTTATACGTTATACGTTATACGTTATACGTTATACGTTATACGTTATACGTTATACGTTATACGTTATACGTTATACGTTATACGTTATACGTTATACGTTATACGTTATACGTTATACGTTATACGTTATACGTTATACGTTATACGTTATACGTTATACGTTATACGTTATACGTTATACGTTATACGTTATACGTTATACGTTATACGTTATACGTTATACGTTATACGTTATACGTTATACGTTATACGTTATACGTTATACGTTATACGTTATACGTTATACGTTATACGTTATACGTTATACGTTATACGTTATACGTTATACGTTATACGTTATACGTTATACGTTATACGTTATACGTTATACGTTATACGTTATACGTTATACGTTGTACGTTATACGTTGTACGTTATACGCTGTACGTTATACGCTGTACGTTATACGCTGTACGTTATACGTTATACGTTATACGTTACACGTTGTACGTTGTACGTTATACGTTATACGTTATACGTTATACGTTATACGTTATACGTTATACGTTATATGTTATACGTTATACGTTATACGCTGTACGTTATACGCTGTACGTTATACGTTATACGTTATACGTTGTACGTTATACGCTGTACGTTATACCTTATACGTTATACGCTGTACGTTATACGCTGTACGTTATACGTTATACGTTACACGTTATACGTTATACGTTATACGCTGTACGTTATACGCTGTACGCTATACGCTGTATGTTATAAGTTATACGTTATACGTTATACGTTACACGTTGTACGTTGTACGTTATACGTTGTACGTTATACGTTGTACATTATACGTTGTAGGTTATACGTTATACGCTGTACGTTATACGTTATACGTTATACGTTATACGTCATACGTTATACGTTATACGTTATACGTTATACGTTATACGTTATACGTTATACGTTACACGTTATACGTTATACGTTATACGTTATACGTTATACGTTATACGTTATACGTTACACGTTATACGTTATACGTTATACGTTATACGTTATACGTTATACGTTACCCGTTGTACGTTGTACGTTATACGTTGTACATTATACGTTGTACGTTATACGTTATACGCTGTACGTTACACGTTATACGTTACACGTTGTACGTTGTACGTTATACGTTATACGTTATACGTTATACGTTATACGTTATACGTTACACGTTATACGTTATACGTTATACGTTATACGTTATACGTTATACGTTACCCGTTGTACGTTGTACGTTATACGTTGTACATTATACGTTGTACGTTATACGTTATACGCTGTACGTTACACGTTATACGTTACACGTTGTACGTTGTACGTTATACGTTGTACGTTATACGTTGTACGTTATACGTTGTACGTTATACGTTGTATGTTATACGTTATACGCTGTACGTTATACGTTATACGTTATACGTTATACGTTATACGTTATACGTTATACGTTATACGTTATACGTTATACGTTATACGTTATACGTTATACGTTATACGTTATACGTTATACGTTATACGTTATACGTTATACGTTATACGTTATACGTTATACGTTATACGTTATACGTTATACGTTATACGTTATACGTTATACGTTATACGTTATACGTTATACGTTATACGTTATACGTTATACGTTATACGTTATACGTTATACGTTATACGTTATACGTTATACGTTATACGTTATACGTTATACGTTATACGTTATACGTTATACGTTATACGTTATACGTTATACGTTATACGTTATACGTTATACGTTATACGTTATACGTTATACGTTATACGTTATACGTTATACGTTATACGTTATACGTTATACGTTATACGTTATACGTTATACGTTATACGTTATACGTTATACGTTATACGTTATACGTTATACGTTATACGTTATACGTTATACGTTATACGTTATACGTTATACGTTATACGTTATACGTTATACGTTATACGTTATACGTTATACGTTATACGTTATACGTTATACGTTATACGTTATACGTTATACGTTATACGTTATACGTTATACGTTATACGTTATACGTTATACGTTATACGTTATACGTTATACGTTATACGTTATACGTTATACGTTATACGTTATACGTTATACGTTATACGTTATACGTTATACGTTATACGTTATACGTTATACGTTATACGTTATACGTTATACGTTATACGTTATACGTTATACGTTATACGTTATACGTTATACGTTATACGTTATACGTTATACGTTATACGTTATACGTTATACGTTATACGTTATACGTTATACGTTATACGTTCTACGTTATACGTTGTACGTTATACGTTGTACGTTATACGCTGTACGTTATACGCTGTACGTTATACGCTGTACGTTATACGTTATACGTTATACGTTACACGTTGTACGTTGTACGTTATACGTTATACGTTATACGTTATACGTTATACGTTATACGTTATATGTTATACGTTATACGTTATACGCTGTACGTTATACGCTGTACGTTATACGTTATACGTTATACGTTGTACGTTATACGCTGTACGTTATACCTTATACGTTATACGCTGTACGTTATACGTTGTACGTTATACGCTGTACGTTATACGCTGTACGTTATACGCTGTACGTTATACGTTATACGTTATACGTTACACGTTGTACGTTGTACGTTATACGTTATACGTTATACGTTGTACGTTATACGTTATACGTTATATGTTATACGTTATACGTTATACGCTGTACGTTATACGCTGTACGTTATACGTTATACGTTATACGTTGTACGTTATACGCTGTACGTTATACCTTATACGTTATACGCTGTACGTTATACGCTGTACGTTATACGTTATACGTTACACGTTATACGTTATACGTTATACGCTGTACGTTATACGTTATACGTTATACGTTATACGTTATACGTTATACGTTATACGTTATATGTTATACGTTATACGTTATACGCTGTACGTTATACGCTGTACGTTATACGTTATACGTTATACGTTGTACGTTATACGCTGTACGTTATACCTTATACGTTATACGCTGTACGTTATACGCGGTACGTTATACGTTATACGTTACACGTTATACGTTATACGTTATACGCTGTACGTTATACGCTGTACGTTATACGCTGTACGCTATACGCTGTATGTTATAAGTTATACGTTATACGTTATACGTTACACGTTGTACGTTGTACGTTATACGTTGTACGTTATACGTTGTACATTATACGTTGTAGGTTATACGTTATACGCTGTACGTTATACGTTATACGTTATACGTTATACGTTATACGTTATACGTTATACGTTATACGTTATACGTTATACGTTATACGTTATACGTTATACGTTATACGTTATACGTTATACGTTATACGTTATACGTTGTACGTTATACGTTGTACGTTATACGCTGTACGTTATACGCTGTACGTTATACGCTGTACGTTATACGTTATACGTTATACGTTACACGTTGTACGTTGTACGTTATACGTTATACGTTATACGTTATACGTTATACGTTATATGTTATACGTTATACGTTATACGCTGTACGTTATACGCTGTACGTTATACGTTATACGTTATACGTTGTACGTTATACGCTGTACGTTATACCTTATACGTTATACGCTGTACGTTATACGCTGTACGTTATACGTTATACGTTACACGTTATACGTTATACGTTATACGCTGTACGTTATACGCTGTACGCTATACGCTGTATGTTATAAGTTATACGTTATACGTTATACGCTGTACGTTATACGCTGTACGCTATACGCTGTATGTTATAAGTTATACGTTATACGTTCTACGTTACACGTTGTACGTTGTACGTTATACGTTGTACGTTATACGTTGTACATTATACGTTGTAGGTTATACGCTGTACGTTGTACGTTATACGTTGTACGTTATACGTTGTACGTTATACGTTGTACGTTATACGTTGTATGTTATACGTTATACGCTGTACGTTATACGTTATACGTTGTACGTTATACGTTATACGTTATACGTTACACGTTGTACGTTGTACGTTATACGTTGTACGTTATACGTTATAAGTTACACGTTGTACGTTGTACGTTGTACGTTATCCGTTGTACATTATACCTTGTACGTTATACGTTATACGCTGTACGTTATACGTTATACGTTATACGTTATACGTTATACGTTATACGTTATACGTTATACGTTATACGTTATACGTTATACGTTATACGTTATACGTTATACGTTATACGTTATACGTTATACGTTATACGTTATACGTTATACGTTATTCGTTATACGTTATACGTTATACGTTATACGTTATACGTTATACGTTATACGTTATACGTTATACGTTATACGTTATACGTTATACGTTATACGTTATACGTTATACGTTATACGTTATACGTTATACGTTATACGTTATACGTTATACGTTATACGTTATACGTTATACGTTATACGTTATACGTTATACGTTATACGTTATACGTTATACGTTATACGTTATACGTTATACGTTATACGTTATACGTTATACGTTATACGTTATACGTTATACGTTATACGTTATACGTTATACGTTATACGTTATACGTTATACGTTATACGTTATACGTTATACGTTATACGTTATACGTTATACGTTATACGTTATACGTTATACGTTATACGTTATACGTTATACGTTATACGTTATACGTTCTACGCTGTACGTTATACGTTATACGTTATACGTTATACGTTATACGTTATACGTTATACGTTATACGTTATACGTTATACGTTATACGTTATACGTTATACGTTATACGTTATACGTTATACGTTATACGTTATACGTTATACGTTATACGTTATACGTTATACGTTATACGTTATACGTTATACGTTATACGTTATACGTTATACGTTATACGTTATACGTTATACGTTATACGTTATACGTTATACGTTATACGTTATACGTTATACGTTATACGTTATACGTTATACGTTATACGTTATACGTTATACGTTATACGTTATACGTTATACGTTATACGTTATACGTTATACGTTATACGTTATACGTTATACGTTATACGTTATACGTTATACGTTATACGTTATACGTTATACGTTATACGTTATACGTTATACGTTATACGTTATACGTTATACGTTATACGTTATACGTTATACGTTATACGTTATACGTTATACGTTATACGTTATACGTTATACGTTACACGTTGTACGTTGTACGTTATACGTTGTACGTTATACGTTATACGTTATACGTTATACGTTATACGTTATACGTTATACGTTATATGTTATACGTTATACGTTATACGCTGTACGTTATACGCTGTACGTTATACGTTATACGTTATACGTTATACGTTATACGTTATACGTTATACGTTATACGTTATACGTTATACGTTATACGTTATACGTTATACGTTATACGTTATACGTTATACGTTATACGTTATACGTTATACGTTATACGTTATACGTTATACGTTATACGTTATACGTTATACGTTATACGTTATACGTTATACGTTATACGTTATACGTTATACGTTATACGTTATACGTTATACGTTATACGTTATACGTTATACGTTATACGTTATACGTTATACGTTATACGTTATACGTTATACGTTATACGTTATACGTTATACGTTATACGTTATACGTTATACGTTACACGTTGTACGTTGTACGTTATACGTTATACGTTATACGTTATACGTTATACGTTATACGTTATATGTTATACGTTATACGTTATACGCTGTACGTTATACGCTGTACGTTATACGTTATACGTTATACGTTGTACGTTATACGCATTACGTTATACCTTATACGTTATACGCTGTACGTTATACGCTGTACGTTATACGTTATACGTTACACGTTATACGTTATACGTTATACGCTGTACGTTATACGCTGTACGCTATACGCTGTACGTTATACGTTATACGTTACACGTTATACGTTATACGTTATACGCTGTACGTTATACGCTGTACGCTATACGCTGTATGTTATAAGTTATACGTTATACGTTATACGTTACACGTTGTACGTTGTACGTTATACGTTGTACGTTATACGTTGTACATTATACGTTATAGGTTATACGTTATACGCTGTACGTTATACGTTATACGTTATACGTTATACGTTATACGTTATACGTTATACGTTATACGTTATACGTTATACGTTATACGTTATACGTTACACGTTATACGTTATACGTTATACGTTATACGTTATACGTTATACGTTATACGTTACACGTTATACGTTATACGTTATACGTTATACGTTATACGTTATACGTTACCCGTTGTACGTTGTACGTTGTACGTTATACGTTGTACGTTATACGTTGTACGTTATACGTTGTACGTTATACGTTGTATGTTATACGTTATACGCTGTACGTTATACGTTATACGTTGTACGTTATACGTTATACGTTATACGTTATACGTTATACGTTATACGTTATACGTTATACGTTATACGTTATACGTTATACGTTATACGTTATACGTTATACGTTATACGTTATACGTTATACGTTGTACGTTATACGCATTACGTTATACCTTATACGTTATACGCTGTACGTTATACGCTGTACGTTATACGTTATACGTTACACGTTATACGTTATACGTTATACGCTGTACGTTATACGCTGTACGCTATACGCTGTATGTTATAAGTTATACGTTATACGTTATACGTTACACGTTGTACGTTGTACGTTATACGTTGTACGTTATACGTTGTACATTATACGTTGTAGGTTATACGTTATACGCTGTACGTTATACGTTATACGTTATACGTTATACGTTATACGTTATACGTTATACGTTATACGTTATACGTTATACGTTATACGTTATACGTTATACGTTATACGTTATACGTTATACGTTATACGTTATACGTTACACGTTATACGTTATACGTTATACGTTATACGTTATACGTTATACGTTACCCGTTGTACGTTGTACGTTATACGTTGTACATTATACGTTGTACGTTATACGTTATACGCTGTACGTTACACGTTATACGTTACACGTTGTACGTTGTACGTTATACGTTGTACGTTATACGTTGTACGTTATACGTTGTACGTTATACGTTGTATGTTATACGTTATACGCTGTACGTTATACGTTATACGTTGTACGTTATACGTTATACGTTATACGTTATACGTTATACGTTATACGTTATACGTTGTACGTTATACGTTGTACGTTATACGCTGTACGTTATACGCTGTACGTTATACGCTGTACGTTATACGTTATACGTTATACGTTACACGTTGTACGTTGTACGTTATACGTTATACGTTATACGTTATACGTTATACGTTATACGTTATATGTTATACGTTATACGTTATACGCTGTACGTTATACGCTGTACGTTATACGTTATACGTTATACGTTGTACGTTATACGCTGTACGTAATACCTTATACGTTATACGCTGTACGTTATACGCTGTACGTTATACGTTGTACGTTACACGTTATACGTTATACGTTATACGCTGTACGTTATACGCTGTACGCTATACGCCGTATGTTATAAGTTATACGTTATACGTTATACGTTATACGTTATACGTTATACGTTATACGTTATACATTATACGTTATACGTTATACGTTATACGTTATACGTTATACGTTATACGTTATACGTTATACGTTATACGTTATACGTTATACGTTATACGTTGTACGTTATACGTTGTACGTTATACGCTGTACGTTATACGCTGTACGTTATACGCTGTACGTTATACGTTATACGTTATACGTTATACGTTATACGTTATACGTTATACGTTATACGTTATACGTTATACGTTATACGTTATACGTTATACGTTACACGTTATACGTTATACGTTATACGTTATACGTTATACGTTATACGTTATACGTTACACGTTATACGTTATACGTTATACGTTATACGTTATACGTTATACGTTACCCGTTGTACGTTGTACGTTGTACGTTATACGTTGTACGTTATACGTTATACGTTATACGTTATACGTTATACGTTATACGTTATACGTTATACGTTATACGTTATACGTTACACGTTATACGTTATACGTTATACGTTATACGTTATACGTTATACGTTATACGTTACACGTTATACGTTATACGTTATACGTTATACGTTATACGTTATACGTTACCCGTTGTACGTTGTACGTTGTACGTTATACGTTGTACGTTATACGTTGTACGTTATACGTTGTACGTTATACGTTGTATGTTATACGTTATACGCTGTACGTTATACGTTATACGTTGTACGTTATACGTTATACGTTATACGTTATACGTTATACGTTATACGTTATACGTTATACGTTATACGTTATACGTTATACGTTATACGTTATACGTTATACGTTATACGTTATACGTTATACGTTGTACGTTATACGATTTACGTTATACCTTATACGTTATACGCTGTACGTTATACGCTGTACGTTATACGTTATACGTTACACGTTATACGTTATACGTTATACGCTGTACGTTATACGCTGTACGCTATACGCTGTATGTTATAAGTTATACGTTATACGTTATACGTTACACGTTGTACGTTGTACGTTATACGTTGTACGTTATACGTTGTACATTATACGTTGTAGGTTATACGTTATACGCTGTACGTTATACGTTATACGTTATACGTTATACGTTATACGTTATACGTTATACGTTATACGTTATACGTTATACGTTATACGTTATACGTTATACGTTATACGTTATACGTTATACGTTATACGTTATACGTTACACGTTATACGTTATACGTTATACGTTATACGTTATACGTTATACGTTACCCGTTGTACGTTGTACGTTATACGTTGTACATTATACGTTGTACGTTATACGTTATACGCTGTACGTTACACGTTATACGTTACACGTTGTACGTTGTACGTTATACGTTGTACGTTATACGTTGTACGTTATACGTTGTACGTTATACGTTGTATGTTATACGTTATACGCTGTACGTTATACGTTATACGTTGTACGTTATACGTTATACGTTATACGTTATACGTTATACGTTATACGTTGTACGTTATACGTTGTACGTTATACGCTGTACGTTATACGCTGTACGTTATACGCTGTACGTTATACGTTATACGTTATACGTTACACGTTGTACGTTGTACGTTATACGTTATACGTTATACGTTATACGTTATACGTTATATGTTATACGTTATACGTTATACGCTGTACGTTATACGCTGTACGTTATACGTTATACGTTATACGTTGTACGTTATACGCTGTACGTTATACCTTATACGTTATACGCTGTACGTTATACGCTGTACGTTATACGTTGTACGTTACACGTTATACGTTATACGTTATACGCTGTACGTTATACGCTGTACGCTATACGCCGTATGTTATAAGTTATACGTTATACGTTATACGTTATACGTTATACGTTATACGTTATACGTTATACGTTATACGTTATACATTATACGTTATACGTTATACGTTATACGTTATACGTTATACGTTATACGTTATACGTTATACGTTATACGTTATACGTTATACGTTATACGTTGTACGTTATACGTTGTACGTTATACGCTGTACGTTATACGCTGTACGTTATACGCTGTACGTTATACGTTATACGTTATACGTTACACGTTGTACGTTGTACGTTATACGTTGTACGTTATACGTTGTACATTATACGTTGTAGGTTATACGTTATACGCTGTACGTTATACGTTATACGTTATACGTTATACGTTATACGTTATACGTTATACGTTATACGTTATACGTTAGACGTTACACGTTATACGTTATACGTTACACGTTATACGTTATACGTTATACGTTATACGTTATACGTTATACGTTATACGTTATACGTTATACGTTATACGTTATACGTTATACGTTATACGTTATACGTTATACGTTATACGTTATACGTTATACGTTACCCGTTGTACGTTGTACGTTATACGTTGTACATTATACGTTGTACGTTATACGTTATAAGTTACACGTTGTACGTTGTACGTTGTACGTTATCCGTTGTACATTATACCTTGTACGTTATACGTTATACGCTGTACGTTATACGTTATACGTTACACGTTGTACGTTGTACGTCATACGTTGTACGTTATACGTTATACGCTGTACGTTATACGTTATACGTTATATGTTATACGTTATACGTTATACGTTATACGTTATACGTTATACGTTATACGTTATACGATATATGTTGTACGTTGTACGTTATACGTTGTACATTATACGTTGTACGTTATACGTTATACGCTGTACGTTACACGTTATACGTTACACGTTGTACGTTGTACGTTATACGTTGTACGTTATACGTTGTACGTTATACGTTGTACGTTATACGTTGTATGTTATACGTTATACGCTGTACATTATACGTTATACGTTATACGTTATACGTTATACGTTATACGTTATACGTTATACGTTATACGTTATACGTTATACGTTATACGTTATACGTTATACGTTATACGTTATACGTTATACGTTATACGTTATACGTTATACGTTATACGTTATACGTTATACGTTATACGTTATACGTTATACGTTATACGTTATACGTTATACGTTATACGTTATACGTTATACGTTATACGTTATACGTTATACGTTATACGTTATACGTTATACGATATACGTTATACGTTATACGTTATACGTTATACGTTGTACGTTATACGTTGTACGTTATACGCTGTACGTTATACGCTGTACGTTATACGCTGTACGTTATACGTTATACGTTATACGTTACACGTTGTACGTTGTACGTTATACGTTATACGTTATACGTTATACGTTATATGTTATACGTTATACGTTATACGCTGTACGTTATACGCTGTACGTTATACGTTATACGTTATACGTTGTACGTTATACGCTGTACGTTATACCTTATACGTTATACGCTGTACGTTATACGCTGTACGTTATACGTTATACGTTACACGTTATACGTTATACGTTATACGCTGTACGTTATACGCTGTACGCTATACGCTGTATGTTATAAGTTATACGTTATACGTTATACGTTACACGTTGTACGTTGTACGTTATACGTTGTACGTTATACGTTGTACATTATACGTTGTAGGTTATACGCTGTACGTTGTACGTTATACGTTGTACGTTATACGTTGTACGTTATACGTTGTACGTTATACGTTGTATGTTATACGTTATACGCTGTACGTTATACGTTATACGTTGTACGTTATACGTTATACGTTATACGTTACACGTTGTACGTTGTACGTTATACGTTGTACGTTATACGTTATAAGTTACACGTTGTACGTTGTACGTTGTACGTTATCCGTTGTACATTATACCTTGTACGTTATACGTTATACGCTGTACGTTATACGTTATACGTTACACGTTGTACGTTGTACGTCATACGTTGTACGTTATACGTTATACGCTGTACGTTATACGTTATACGTTATATGTTATACGTTATACGTTATACGTTATACGTTATACGTTATACGATATACGTTGTACGTTGTACGTTATACGTTGTACATTATACGTTGTACGTTATACGTTATACGCTGTACGTTACACGTTATACGTTACACGTTGTACGTTGTACGTTATACGTTGTACGTTATACGTTGTACGTTATACGTTGTACGTTATACGTTGTATGTTATACGTTATACGCTGTACGTTATACGTTATACGTAATACGTTATACGTTATACGTTATACGTTATACGTTATACGTTATACGTTATACGTTATACGTTATACGTTATACGTTATACGTTATACGTTATACGTTATACGTTATACGTTATACGTTATACGTTATACGTTATACGTTATACGTTATACGTTATACGTTATACGTTATACGTTATACGTTATACGTTATACGTTATACGTTATACGTTATACGTTATACGTTATACGTTATACGTTATACGTTATACGTTATACGTTATACGTTATACGTTATACGTTATACGTTATACGTTATACGTTATACGTTATACGTTATACGTTATACGTTATACGTTATACGTTATACGTTATACGTTATACGTTATACGTTATACGTTATACGTTATACGTTATACGTTATACGTTATACGTTATACGTTATACGTTATCCGTTATACGTTATACGTTATACGTTATACGTTATACGTTCTACGTTATACGTTATACGTTATACGTTCTACGCTGTACGTTATACGTTATACGTTATACGTTATACGTTATACGTTATACGTTGTACGTTATACGTTGTACGTTATACGCTGTACGTTATACGCTGTACGTTATACGTTATACGTTATACGTTACACGTTGTACGTTGTACGTTATACGTTATACGTTATACGTTATACGTTATACGTTATACGTTATATGTTATACGTTATACGTTATACGCTGTACGTTATACGCTGTACGTTATACGTTATACGTTATACGTTGTACGTTATACGCATTACGTTATACCTTATACGTTATACGCTGTACGTTATACGCTGTACGTTATACGTTATACGTTACACGTTATACGTTATACGTTATACGCTGTACGTTATACGCTGTACGCTATACGCTGTATGTTATAAGTTATACGTTATACGTTATACGTTACACGTTGTACGTTGTAAGTTATACGTTGTACGTTATACGTTGTACATTATACGTTGTAGGTTATACGTTATACGCTGTACGTTATACGTTATACGTTATACGTTATACGTTATACGTTATACGTTATACGTTATACGTTATACGTTATACGTTATACGTTATACGTTATACGTTATACGTTACACGTTATACGTTATACGTTATACGTTATACGTTATACGTTATACGTTATACGTTATACGTTATACGTTATACGTTATACGTTATACGTTATACGTTATACGTTATACGTTATACGTTATACGTTATACGTTACCCGTTGTACGTTGTACGTTATACGTTGTACATTATACGTTGTACGTTATACGTTATACGCTGTACGTTACACGTTATACGTTACACGTTGTACGTTGTACGTTATACGTTGTACGTTATACGTTGTACGTTATACGTTGTACATTATACGTTGTACGTTATACGTTATACGCTGTACGTTACACGTTATACGTTACACGTTGTACGTTGTACGTTATACGTTGTACGTTATACGTTGTACGTTATACGTTGTACGTTATACGTTGTATGTTATACGTTATACGCTGTACGTTATACGTTATACGTTGTACGTTATACGTTATACGTTATACGTTACACGTTATACGTTATACGTTATACGTTACACGTTGTACGTTGTACGTTATACGTTATACGTTATACGTTATACGTTATACGTTATACGTTATATGTTATACGTTATACGTTATACGCTGTACGTTATACGCTGTACGTTATACGTTATACGTTATACGTTGTACGTTATACGCATTACGTTATACCTTATACGTTATACGCTGTACGTTATACGCTGTACGTTATACGTTATACGTTACACGTTATACGTTATACGTTATACGCTGTACGTTATACGCTGTACGCTATACGCTGTATGTTATAAGTTATACGTTATACGTTATACGTTACACGTTGTACGTTGTACGTTATACGTTGTACGTTATACGTTGTACATTATACGTTGTAGGTTATACGTTATACGCTGTACGTTATACGTTATACGTTATACGTTATACGTTATACGTTATACGTTATACGTTATACGTTATACGTTATACGATATACGTTATACGTTATACGTTACACGTTATACGTTATACGTTATACGTTATACGTTATACGTTATACGTTATACGTTACACGTTATACGTTATACGTTATACGTTATACGTTATACGTTATACGTTACCCGTTGTACGTTGTACGTTGTACGTTATACGTTGTACGTTATACGTTGTACGTTATACGTTGTACGTTATACGTTGTATGTTATACGTTATACGCTGTACGTTATACGTTATACGTTGTACGTTATACGTTATACGTTATACGTTATACGTTATACGTTATACGTTATACGTTATACGTTATACGTTATACGTTATACGTTATACGTTATACGTTATACGTTATACGTTGTACGTTATACGCATTACGTTATACCTTATACGTTATACGCTGTACGTTATACGCTGTACGTTATACGTTATACGTTACACGTTATACGTTATACGTTATACGCTGTACGTTATACGCTGTACGCTATACGCTGTATGTTATAAGTTATACGTTATACGTTATACGTTACACGTTGTACGTTGTACGTTATACGTTGTACGTTATACGTTGTACATTATACGTTGTAGGTTATACGTTATACGCTGTACGTTATACGTTATACGTTATACGTTATACGTTATACGTTATACGTTATACGTTATACGTTATACGTTATACGTTATACGTTATACGTTATACGTTACACGTTATACGTTATACGTTATACGTTATACGTTATACGTTATACGTTAAACGTTACACGTTATACGTTATACGTTATACGTTATACGTTATACGTTATACGTTACCCGTTGTACGTTGTACGTTATACGTTGTACATTATACGTTGTACGTTATACGTTATACGCTGTACGTTACACGTTATACGTTACACGTTGTACGTTGTACGTTATACGTTGTACGTTATACGTTGTACGTTATACGTTGTACGTTATACGTTGTATGTTATACGTTATACGCTGTACGTTATACGTTATACGTTGTACGTTATACGTTATACGTTATACGTTATACGTTATACGTTATACGTTGTACGTTATACGTTGTACGTTATACGCTGTACGTTATACGCTGTACGTTATACGCTGTACGTTATACGTTATACGTTATACGTTACACGTTGTACGTTGTACGTTATACGTTATACGTTATACGTTATACGTTGTACGCTATACGCTGTATGTTATAAGTTATACGTTATACGTTATACGCTGTACGTTATACGCTGTACGTTATACGCTGTACGTTATACGTTATACGTTATACGTTACACGTTGTACGTTGTACGTTATACGTTATACGTTATACGTTATACGTTATATGTTATACGTTATACGTTATACGCTGTACGTTATACGCTGTACGTTATACGTTATACGTTATACGTTGTACGTTATACGCTGTACGTTATACCTTATACGTTATACGCTGTACGTTATACGCTGTACGTTATACGTTATACGTTACACGTTATACGTTATACGTTATACGCTGTACGTTATACGCTGTACGCTATACGCTGTATGTTATAAGTTATACGTTATACGTTATACGTTACACGTTGTACGTTGTACGTTATACGTTGTACGTTATACGTTGTACATTATACGTTGTAGGTTATACGCTGTACGTTGTACGTTATACGTTGTACGTTATACGTTGTACGTTATACGTTGTACGTTATACGTTGTATGTTATACGTTATACGCTGTACGTTATACGTTATACGTTGTACGTTATACGTTATACGTTATACGTTACACGTTGTACGTTGTACGTTATACGTTGTACGTTATACGTTATAAGTTACACGTTGTACGTTGTACGTTGTACGTTATCCGTTGTACATTATACCTTGTACGTTATACGTTATACGCTGTACGTTATACGTTATACGTTACACGTTGTACGTTGTACGTCATACGTTGTACGTTATACGTTATACGCTGTACGTTATACGTTATACGTTATATGTTATACGTTATACGTTATACGTTATACGTTATACGTTATACGATATACGTTGTACGTTGTACGTTATACGTTGTACATTATACGTTGTACGTTATACGTTATACGCTGTACGTTACACGTTATACGTTACACGTTGTACGTTGTACGTTATACGTTGTACGTTATACGTTGTACGTTATACGTTGTACGTTATACGTTGTATGTTATACGTTATACGCTGTACGTTATACGTTATACGTTATACGTTATACGTTATACGTTATACGTTATACGTTATACGTTATACGTTATACGTTATACGTTATACGTTATACGTTATACGTTATACGTTATACGTTATACGTTATACGTTATACGTTATACGTTATACGTTATACGTTATACGTTATACGTTATACGTTATACGTTATACGTTATACGTTATACGTTATACGTTATACGTTATACGTTATACGTTATACGTTATACGTTATACGTTATACGTTATACGTTATACGTTATACGTTATACGTTATACGTTATACGTTATACGTTATACGTTATACGTTATACGTTATACGTTATACGTTATACGTTATACGTTATACGTTATACGTTATACGTTATACGTTATACGTTATACGTTATACGTTATACGTTATACGTTATACGTTATACGTTATACGTTATACGTTATACGTTATACGTTATACGTTCTACGTTATACGTTATACGTTATACGTTCTACGCTGTACGTTATACGTTATACGTTATACGTTATACGTTATACGTTATACGTTGTACGTTATACGTTGTACGTTATACGCTGTACGTTATACGCTGTACGTTATACGTTATACGTTATACGTTACACGTTGTACGTTGTACGTTATACGTTATACGTTATACGTTATACGTTATACGTTATACGTTATATGTTATACGTTATACGTTATACGCTGTACGTTATACGCTGTACGTTATACGTTATACGTTATACGTTGTACGTTATACGCATTACGTTATACCTTATACGTTATACGCTGTACGTTACACGCTGTACGTTATACGTTATACGTTACACGTTATACGTTATACGTTATACGCTGTACGTTATACGCTGTACGCTATACGCTGTATGTTATAAGTTATACGTTATACGTTATACGTTACACGTTGTACGTTGTAAGTTATACGTTGTACGTTATACGTTGTACATTATACGTTGTAGGTTATACGTTATACGCTGTACGTTATACGTTATACGTTATACGTTATACGTTATACGTTATACGTTATACGTTATACGTTATACGTTATACGTTATACGTTATACGTTATACGTTATACGTTATACGTTACACGTTATACGTTATACGTTATACGTTATACGTTATACGTTATACGTTATACGTTATACGTTATACGTTATACGTTATACGTTATACGTTATACGTTATACGTTATACGTTACCCGTTGTACGTTGTACGTTATACGTTGTACATTATACGTTGTACGTTATACGTTATACGCTGTACGTTACACGTTATACGTTACACGTTGTACGTTGTACGTTATACGTTGTACGTTATACGTTGTACGTTATACGTTGTACATTATACGTTGTACGTTATACGTTATACGCTGTACGTTACACGTTATACGTTACACGTTGTACGTTGTACGTTATACGTTGTACGTTATACGTTGTACGTTATACGTTGTACGTTATACGTTGTATGTTATACGTTATACGCTGTACGTTATACGTTATACGTTGTACGTTATACGTTATACGTTATACGTTACACGTTATACGTTATACGTTATACGTTACACGTTGTACGTTGTACGTTATACGTTATACGTTATACGTTATACGTTATACGTTATACGTTATACGTTATATGTTATACGTTATACGTTATACGCTGTACGTTATACGCTGTACGTTATACGTTATACGTTATACGTTGTACGTTATACGCATTACGTTATACCTTATACGTTATACGCTGTACGTTATACGCTGTACGTTATACGTTATACGTTACACGTTATACGTTATACGTTATACGTTATACGTTATACGTTATACGTTATACGTTATACGTTATACGTTATACGTTATACGTTATACGTTATACGTTATACGTTATACGTTATACGTTATACGTTATACGTTATACGTTATACGTTACACGTTATACGTTATACGTTATACGTTATACGTTATACGTTATACGTTACCCGTTGTACGTTGTACGTTGTACGTTATACGTTGTACGTTATACGTTGTACGTTATACGTTGTACGTTATACGTTGTATGTTATACGTTATACGCTGTACGTTATACGTTATACGTTGTACGTTATACGTTATACGTTATACGTTATACGTTATACGTTATACGTTATACGTTATACGTTATACGTTATACGTTATACGTTATACGTTATACGTTATACGTTATACGTTGTACGTTATACGCATTACGTTATACCTTATACGTTATACGCTGTACGTTATACGCTGTACGTTATACGTTATACGTTACACGTTATACGTTATACGTTATACGCTGTACGTTATACGCTGTACGCTATACGCTGTATGTTATAAGTTATACGTTATACGTTATACGTTACACGTTGTACGTTGTACGTTATACGTTGTACGTTATACGTTGTTCATTATACGTTGTAGGTTATACGTTATACGCTGTACGTTATACGTTATACGTTATACGTTATACGTTATACGTTATACGTTATACGTTATACGTTATACGTTATACGTTATACGTTATACGTTATACGTTACACGTTATACGTTATACGTTATACGTTATACGTTATACGTTATACGTTATACGTTACACGTTATACGTTATACGTTATACGTTATACGTTATACGTTATACGTTACCCGTTGTACGTTGTACGTTATACGTTGTACATTATACGTTGTACGTTATACGTTATACGCTGTACGTTACACGTTATACGTTACACGTTGTACGTTGTACGTTATACGTTGTACGTTATACGTTGTACGTTATACGTTGTACGTTATACGTTGTATGTTATACGTTATACGCTGTACGTTATACGTTATACGTTGTACGTTATACGTTATACGTTATACGTTATACGTTATACGTTATACGTTATACGTTGTACGTTATACGTTGTACGTTATACGCTGTACGTTATACGCTGTACGTTATACGCTGTACGTTATACGTTATACGTTACACGTTGTACGTTGTACGTTATACGTTATACGTTATACGTTATACGTTGTACGCTATACGCTGTATGTTATAAGTTATACGTTATACGTTATACGTTACACGTTGTACGTTATACGTTACACGTTGTACGTTGTACGTTATACGTTATACGTTATACGTTATACGTTATACGTTATACGTTATATGTTATACGTTATACGTTATACGCTGTACGTTATACGCTGTACGTTATACGTTATACGTTATACGTTGTACGTTATACGCATTACGTTATACCTTATACGTTATACGCTGTACGTTATACGCTGTACGTTATACGTTATACGTTACACGTTATACGTTATACGTTACACGTTGTACGTTGTACGTTATACGTTATACGTTATACGTTATACGTTATACGTTATACGTTATACGTTATACGTTATACGTTATACGTTATACGTTATACGTTATACGTTATACGTTATACGTTATACGTTATACGTTATACGTTATACGTTATACGTTATACGTTATACGTTATACGTTATACGTTATACGTTATACGTTATACGTTATACGTTATACGTTATACGTTATACGTTATACGTTATACGTTATACGTTATACGTTATACGTTATACGTTATACGTTATACGTTATACGTTATACGTTATACGTTATACGTTATACGTTATACGTTATACGTTATACGTTATACGTTATACGTTATACGTTATACGTTATACGTTATACGTTATACGTTATACGTTATACGTTATACGTTATACGTTATACGTTATACGTTACACGTTGTACGTTGTACGTTATACGTTATACGTTATACGTTATACGTTATACGTTATACGTTATATGTTATACGTTATACGTTATACGCTGTACGTTATACGCTGTACGTTATACGTTATACGTTATACGTTGTACGTTATACGCATTACGTTATACCTTATACGTTATACGCTGTACGTTATACGCTGTACGTTATACGTTATACGTTACACGTTATACGTTATACGTTATACGCTGTACGTTATACGCTGTACGCTATACGCTGTATGTTATAAGTTATACGTTATACGTTATACGTTACACGTTGTACGTTGTACGTTATACGTTGTACGTTATACGTTGTACATTATACGTTGTAGGTTATACGTTATACGCTGTACGTTATACGTTATACGTTATACGTTATACGTTATACGTTATACGTTATACGTTATACGTTATACGTTATACGTTATACGTTATACGTTATACGTTATACGTTATACGTTATACGTTACACGTTATACGTTATACGTTATACGTTATACGTTATACGTTATACGTTATACGTTACACGTTATACGTTATACGTTATACGTTATACGTTATACGTTATACGTTACCCGTTGTACGTTGTACGTTGTACGTTATACGTTGTACGTTATACGTTGTACGTTATACGTTGTACGTTATACGTTGTATGTTATACGTTATACGCTGTACGTTATACGTTATACGTTGTACGTTATACGTTATACGTTATACGTTATACGTTATACGTTATACGTTATACGTTATACGTTATACGTTATACGTTATACGTTATACGTTATACGTTATACGTTATACGTTGTACGTTATACGCATTACGTTATACCTTATACGTTATACGCTGTACGTTATACGCTGTACGTTATACGTTATACGTTACACGTTATACGTTATACGTTATACGTTATACGTTATACGCTGTACGTTATACGCTGTACGCTATACGCTGTATGTTATAAGTTATACGTTATACGTTATACGTTACACGTTGTACGTTGTACGTTATACGTTGTACGTTATACGTTGTACATTATACGTTGTAGGTTATACGTTATACGCTGTACGTTATACGTTATACGTTATACGTTATACGTTATACGTTATACGTTATACGTTATACGTTATACGTTATACGTTATACGTTATACGTTATACGTTATACGTTACACGTTATACGTTATACGTTATACGTTATACGTTATACGTTATACGTTATACGTTACACGTTATACGTTATACGTTATACGTTATACGTTATACGTTATACGTTACCCGTTGTACGTTGTACGTTATACGTTGTACATTATACGTTGTACGTTATACGTTATACGCTGTACGTTACACGTTATACGTTACACGTTGTACGTTGTACGTTATACGTTGTACGTTATACGTTGTACGTTATACGTTGTACGTTATACGTTGTATGTTATACGTTATACGCTGTACGTTATACGTTATACGTTGTACGTTATACGTTATACGTTATACGTTATACGTTATACGTTATACGTTGTACGTTATACGTTGTACGTTATACGCTGTACGTTATACGCTGTACGTTATACGCTGTACGTTATACGTTATACGTTATACGTTACACGTTGTACGTTGTACGTTATACGTTATACGTTATACGTTATACGTTATACGTTATACGTTATATGTTATACGTTATACGTTATACGCTGTACGTTATACGCTGTACGTTATACGTTATACGTTATACGTTGTACGTTATACGCTGTACGTTATACCTTATACGTTATACGCTGTACGTTATACGCTGTACGTTATACGTTGTACGTTATACGTTATACGTTATACGTTATACGCTGTACGTTATACGCTGTACGCTATACGCTGTATGTTATAAGTTATACGTTATACGTTATACGTTATACGTTATACGTTATACGTTATACGTTATACGTTATACGTTATACATTATACGTTATACGTTATACGTTATACGTTATACGTTATACGTTATACGTTATACGTTATACGTTATACGTTATACGTTGTACGTTATACGTTGTACGTTATACGCTGTACGTTATACGCTGTACGTTATACGCTGTACGTTATACGTTATACGTTATACGTTACACGTTGTACGTTGTACGTTATACGTTGTACGTTATACGTTGTACATTATACGTTGTAGGTTATACGTTATACGCTGTACGTTATACGTTATACGTTATACGTTATACGTTATACGTTATACGTTATACGTTATACGTTATACGTTATACGTTATACGTTATACGTTACCCGTTGTACGTTGTACGTTATACGTTGTACATTATACGTTGTACGTTATACGTTATACGCTGTACGTTACACGTTATACGTTACACGTTGTACGTTGTACGTTATACGTTGTACGTTATACGTTGTACGTTATACGTTGTACGTTATACGTTGTATGTTATACGTTATACGCTGTACGTTATACGTTATACGTTGTACGTTATACGTTATACGTTATACGTTATACGTTATACGTTATACGTTATACGTTGTACGTTATACGTTGTACGTTATACGCTGTACGTTATACGCTGTACGTTATACGCTGTACGTTATACGTTATACGTTATACGTTACACGTTGTACGTTGTACGTTATACGTTATACGTTATACGTTATACGTTGTACGCTATACGCTGTATGTTATAAGTTATACGTTATACGTTATACGTTACACGTTGTACGTTATACGTTACACGTTGTACGTTGTACGTTATACGTTATACGTTATACGTTATACGTTATACGTTATACGTTATATGTTATACGTTATACGTTATACGCTGTACGTTATACGCTGTACGTTATACGTTATACGTTATACGTTATACGTTATACGTTATACGTTGTACGTTATACGTTGTACGTTATACGCTGTACGTTATACGCTGTACGTTATACGTTATACGTTATACGTTACACGTTGTACGTTGTACGTTATACGTTATACGTTATACGTTATACGTTATACGTTATACGTTATATGTTATACGTTATACGTTATACGCTGTACGTTATACGCTGTACGTTATACGTTATACGTTATACGTTGTACGTTATACGCATTACGTTATACCTTATACGTTATACGCTGTACGTTACACGCTGTACGTTATACGTTATACGTTACACGTTATACGTTATACGTTATACGCTGTACGTTATACGCTGTACGCTATACGCTGTATGTTATAAGTTATACGTTATACGTTATACGTTACACGTTGTACGTTGTAAGTTATACGTTGTACGTTATACGTTGTACATTATACGTTGTTGGTTATACGTTATACGCTGTACGTTATACGTTATACGTTATACGTTATACGTTATACGTTATACGTTATACGTTATACGTTATACGTTATACGTTATACGTTATACGTTATACGTTATACGTTATACGTTACACGTTATACGTTATACGTTATACGTTATACGTTATACGTTATACGTTATACGTTATACGTTATACGTTATACGTTATACGTTATACGTTATACGTTATACGTTATACGTTACCCGTTGTACGTTGTACGTTATACGTTGTACATTATACGTTGTACGTTATACGTTATACGCTGTACGTTACACGTTATACGTTACACGTTGTACGTTGTACGTTATACGTTGTACGTTATACGTTGTACGTTATACGTTGTACATTATACGTTGTACGTTATACGTTATACGCTGTACGTTACACGTTATACGTTACACGTTGTACGTTGTACGTTATACGTTGTACGTTATACGTTGTACGTTATACGTTGTACGTTATACGTTGTATGTTATACGTTATACGCTGTACGTTATACGTTATACGTTGTACGTTATACGTTATACGTTATACGTTACACGTTATACGTTATACGTTATACGTTACACGTTGTACGTTGTACGTTATACGTTATACGTTATACGTTATACGTTATACGTTATACGTTATATGTTATACGTTATACGTTATACGCTGTACGTTATACGCTGTACGTTATACGTTATACGTTATACGTTGTACGTTATACGCATTACGTTATACCTTATACGTTATACGCTGTACGTTATACGCTGTACGTTATACGTTATACGTTACACGTTATACGTTATACGTTATACGTTATACGTTATACGTTATACGTTATACGTTATACGTTATACGTTATACGTTATACGTTATACGTTACACGTTATACGTTATACGTTATACGTTATACGTTATACGTTATACGTTATACGTTACACGTTATACGTTATACGTTATACGTTATACGTTATACGTTATACGTTACCCGTTGTACGTTGTACGTTGTACGTTATACGTTGTACGTTATACGTTGTACGTTATACGTTGTACGTTATACGTTGTATGTTATACGTTATACGCTGTACGTTATACGTTATACGTTGTACGTTATACGTTATACGTTATACGTTATACGTTATACGTTATACGTTATACGTTATACGTTATACGTTATACGTTATACGTTATACGTTATACGTTATACGTTATACGTTGTACGTTATACGCATTACGTTATACCTTATACGTTATACGCTGTACGTTATACGCTGTACGTTATACGTTATACGTTACACGTTATACGTTATACGTTATACGCTGTACGTTATACGCTGTACGCTATACGCTGTATGTTATAAGTTATACGTTATACGTTATACGTTACACGTTGTACGTTGTACGTTATACGTTGTACGTTATACGTTGTACATTATACGTTGTAGGTTATACGTTATACGCTGTACGTTATACGTTATACGTTATACGTTATACGTTATACGTTATACGTTATACGTTATACGTTATACGTTATACGTTATACGTTATACGTTACACGTTACACGTTATACGTTATACGTTATACGTTATACGTTATACGTTATACGTTATACGTTACACGTTATACGTTATACGTTATACGTTATACGTTATACGTTATACGTTACCCGTTGTACGTTGTACGTTATACGTTGTACATTATACGTTGTACGTTATACGTTATACGCTGTACGTTACACGTTATACGTTACACGTTGTACGTTGTACGTTATACGTTGTACGTTATACGTTGTACGTTATACGTTGTACGTTATACGTTGTATGTTATACGTTATACGCTGTACGTTATACGTTATACGTTGTACGTTATACGTTATACGTTATACGTTATACGTTATACGTTATACGTTATACGTTGTACGTTATACGTTGTACGTTATACGCTGTACGTTATACGCTGTACGTTATACGCTGTACGTTATACGTTATACGTTATACGTTACACGTTGTACGTTGTACGTTATACGTTATACGTTATACGTTATACGTTGTACGCTATACGCTGTATGTTATAAGTTATACGTTATACGTTATACGTTACACGTTGTACGTTATACGTTACACGTTGTACGTTGTACGTTATACGTTATACGTTATACGTTATACGTTATACGTTATACGTTATATGTTATACGTTATACGTTATACGCTGTACGTTATACGCTGTACGTTATACGTTATACGTTATACGTTGTACGTTATACGCATTACGTTATACCTTATACGTTATACGCTGTACGTTATACGCTGTACGTTATACGTTATACGTTACACGTTATACGTTATACGTTACACGTTGTACGTTGTACGTTATACGTTATACGTTATACGTTATACGTTATACGTTATACGTTATACGTTATACGTTATACGTTATACGTTATACGTTATACGTTATACGTTATACGTTATACGTTATACGTTATACGTTATACGTTATACGTTATACGTTATACGTTATACGTTATACGTTATACGTTATACGTTATACGTTATACGTTATACGTTATACGTTATACGTTATACGTTATACGTTATACGTTATACGTTATACGTTATACGTTATACGTTATACGTTATACGTTATACGTTATACGTTATACGTTATACGTTATACGTTATACGTTATACGTTATACGTTATACGTTATACGTTATACGTTATACGTTATACGTTATACGTTATACGTTATACGTTATACGTTATACGTTATACGTTATACGTTATACGTTATACGTTATACGTTATACGTTATACGTTATACGTTATACGTTATACGTTACACGTTGTACGTTGTACGTTATACGTTATACGTTATACGTTATACGTTATACGTTATACGTTATATGTTATACGTTATACGTTATACGCTGTACGTTATACGCTGTACGTTATACGTTATACGTTATACGTTGTACGTTATACGCATTACGTTATACCTTATACGTTATACGCTGTACGTTATACGCTGTACGTTATACGTTATACGTTACACGTTATACGTTATACGTTATACGCTGTACGTTATACGCTGTACGCTATACGCTGTATGTTATAAGTTATACGTTATACGTTATACGTTACACGTTGTACGTTGTACGTTATACGTTGTACGTTATACGTTGTACATTATACGTTGTAGGTTATACGTTATACGCTGTACGTTATACGTTATACGTTATACGTTATACGTTATACGTTATACGTTATACGTTATACGTTATACGTTATACGTTATACGTTATACGTTATACGTTATACGTTATACGTTATACGTTACACGTTATACGTTATACGTTATACGTTATACGTTATACGTTATACGTTATACGTTACACGTTATACGTTATACGTTATACGTTATACGTTATACGTTATACGTTACCCGTTGTACGTTGTACGTTGTACGTTATACGTTGTACGTTATACGTTGTACGTTATACGTTGTACGTTATACGTTGTATGTTATACGTTATACGCTGTACGTTATACGTTATACGTTGTACGTTATACGTTATACGTTATACGTTATACGTTATACGTTATACGTTATACGTTATACGTTATACGTTATACGTTATACGTTATACGTTATACGTTATACGTTATACGTTGTACGTTATACGCATTACGTTATACCTTATACGTTATACGCTGTACGTTATACGCTGTACGTTATACGTTATACGTTACACGTTATACGTTATACGTTATACGCTGTACGTTATACGCTGTACGCTATACGCTGTATGTTATAAGTTATACGTTATACGTTATACGTTACACGTTGTACGTTGTACGTTATACGTTGTACGTTATACGTTGTACATTATACGTTGTAGGTTATACGTTATACGCTGTACGTTATACGTTATACGTTATACGTTATACGTTATACGTTATACGTTATACGTTATACGTTATACGTTATACGTTATACGTTATACGTTACACGTTATACGTTATACGTTATACGTTATACGTTATACGTTATACGTTATACGTTACACGTTATACGTTATACGTTATACGTTATACGTTATACGTTATACGTTACCCGTTGTACGTTGTACGTTATACGTTGTACATTATACGTTGTACGTTATACGTTATACGCTGTACGTTACACGTTATACGTTACACGTTGTACGTTGTACGTTATACGTTGTACGTTATACGTTGTACGTTATACGTTGTACGTTATACGTTGTATGTTATACGTTATACGCTGTACGTTATACGTTATACGTTGTACGTTATACGTTATACGTTATACGTTATACGTTATACGTTATACGTTGTACGTTATACGTTGTACGTTATACGCTGTACGTTATACGCTGTACGTTATACGCTGTACGTTATACGTTATACGTTATACGTTACACGTTGTACGTTGTACGTTATACGTTATACGTTATACGTTATACGTTATACGTTATACGTTATATGTTATACGTTATACGTTATACGCTGTACGTTATACGCTGTACGTTATACGTTATACGTTATACGTTGTACGTTATACGCTGTACGTTATACCTTATACGTTATACGCTGTACGTTATACGCTGTACGTTATACGTTGTACGTTACACGTTATACGTTATACGTTATACGCTGTACGTTATACGCTGTACGCTATACGCTGTATGTTATAAGTTATACGTTATACGTTATACGTTATACGTTATACGTTATACGTTATACGTTATACGTTATACGTTATACATTATACGTTATACGTTATACGTTATACGTTATACGTTATACGTTATACGTTATACGTTATACGTTATACGTTATACGTTGTACGTTATACGTTGTACGTTATACACTGTACGTTATACGCTGTACGTTATACGCTGTACGTTATACGTTATACGTTATACGTTACACGTTGTACGTTGTACGTTATACGTTGTACGTTATACGTTGTACATTATACGTTGTAGGTTATACGTTATACGCTGTACGTTATACGTTATACGTTATACGTTATACGTTATACGTTATACGTTATACGTTATACGTTATACGTTATACGTTATACGTTACCCGTTGTACGTTGTACGTTATACGTTGTACATTATACGTTGTACGTTATACGTTATACGCTGTACGTTACACGTTATACGTTACACGTTGTACGTTGTACGTTATACGTTGTACGTTATACGTTGTACGTTATACGTTGTACGTTATACGTTGTATGTTATACGTTATACGCTGTACGTTATACGTTATACGTTGTACGTTATACGTTATACGTTATACGTTATACGTTATACGTTATACGTTATACGTTATACGTTATACGTTGTACGTTATACGTTGTACGTTATACGCTGTACGTTATACGCTGTACGTTATACGCTGTACGTTATACGTTATACGTTATACGTTACACGTTGTACGTTGTACGTTATACGTTATACGTTATACGTTATACGTTGTACGCTATACGCTGTATGTTATAAGTTATACGTTATACGTTATACGTTACACGTTGTACGTTATACGTTACACGTTGTACGTTGTACGTTATACGTTATACGTTATACGTTATACGTTATACGTTATACGTTATATGTTATACGTTATACGTTATACGCTGTACGTTATACGCTGTACGTTATACGTTATACGTTATACGTTGTACGTTATACGCATTACGTTATACCTTATACGTTATACGCTGTACGTTATACGCTGTACGTTATACGTTATACGTTACACGTTATACGTTATACGTTACACGTTGTACGTTGTACGTTATACGTTATACGTTATACGTTATACGTTATACGTTATACGTTATACGTTATACGTTATACGTTATACGTTATACGTTATACGTTATACGTTATACGTTATACGTTATACGTTATACGTTATACGTTATACGTTATACGTTATACGTTATACGTTATACGTTATACGTTATACGTTATACGTTATACGTTATACGTTATACGTTATACGTTATACGTTATACGTTATACGTTATACGTTATACGTTATACGTTATACGTTATACGTTATACGTTATACGTTATACGTTATACGTTATACGTTATACGTTATACGTTATACGTTATACGTTATACGTTATACGTTATACGTTATACGTTATACGTTATACGTTATACGTTATACGTTATACGTTATACGTTATACGTTATACGTTATACGTTATACGTTATACGTTATACGTTATACGTTGTACGTTGTACGTTATACGTTGTACATTATACGTTGTACGTTATACGTTATACGCTGTACGTTACACGTTATACGTTACACGTTGTACGTTGTACGTTATACGTTGTACGTTATACGTTGTACGTTATACGTTGTACGTTATACGTTGTATGTTATACGTTATACGCTGTACGTTATACGTTATACGTTGTACGTTATACGTTATACGTTATACGTTATACGTTATACGTTATACGTTGTACGTTATACGTTGTACGTTATACGCTGTACGTTATACGCTGCACGTTATACGCTGTACGTTATACGTTATACGTTATACGTTACACGTTGTACGTTGTACGTTATACGTTATACGTTATACGTTATACGTTATACGTTATACGTTATATGTTATACGTTATACGTTATACGCTGTACGTTATACGCTGTACGTTATACGTTATACGTTATACGTTGTACGTTATACGCTGTACGTTATACCTTATACGTTATACGCTGTACGTTATACGCTGTACGTTATACGTTGTACGTTACACGTTATACGTTATACGTTATACGCTGTACGTTATACGCTGTACGCTATACGCTGTATGTTATAAGTTATACGTTATACGTTATACGTTATACGTTATACGTTATACGTTATACGTTATACGTTATACGTTATACGTTATACATTATACGTTATACGTTATACGTTATACGTTATACGTTATACGTTATACGTTATACGTTATACGTTATACGTTATACGTTATACGTTGTACGTTATACGTTGTACGTTATACGCTGTACGTTATACGCTGTACGTTATACGCTGTACGTTATACGTTATACGTTATACGTTACACGTTGTACGTTGTACGTTATACGTTGTACGTTATACGTTGTACATTATACGTTGTAGGTTATACGTTATACGCTGTACGTTATACGTTATACGTTATACGTTATACGTTATACGTTATACGTTATACGTTATACGTTATACGTTATACGTTATACGTTACACGTTATACGTTATACGTTACACGTTATACGTTATACGTTATACGTTATACGTTATACGTTATACGTTATACGTTATACGTTATACGTTATACGTTATACGTTATACGTTATACGTTATACGTTATACGTTATACGTTATACGTTATACGTTATACGTTATACGTTATACGTTATACGTTACCCGTTGTACGTTGTACGTTATACGTTGTACATTATACGTTGTACGTTATACGTTATAAGTTACACGTTGTACGTTGTACGTTGTACGTTATCCGTTGTACATTATACCTTGTACGTTATACGTTATACGCTGTACGTTATACGTTATACGTTACACGTTGTACGTTGTACGTCATACGTTGTACGTTATACGTTATACGCTGTACGTTATACGTTATACGTTATATGTTATACGTTATACGTTATACGTTATACGTTATACGTTATACGTTATACGATATATGTTGTACGTTGTACGTTATACGTTGTACATTATACGTTGTACGTTATACGTTATACGCTGTACGTTACACGTTATACGTTACACGTTGTACGTTGTACGTTATACGTTGTACGTTATACGTTGTACGTTATACGTTGTACGTTATACGTTGTATGTTATACGTTATACGCTGTACATTATACGTTATACGTTATACGTTATACGTTATACGTTATACGTTATACGTTATACGTTATACGTTATACGTTATACGTTATACGTTATACGTTATACGTTATACGTTATACGTTATACGTTATACGTTATACGTTATACGTTATACGTTATACGTTATACGTTATACGTTATACGTTATACGTTATACGTTATACGTTATACGTTATACGTTATACGTTATACGTTATACGTTATACGTTATACGTTATACGTTATACGTTATACGATATACGTTATACGTTATACGTTATACGTTATACGTTATACGTTATACGTTATACGTTATACGTTATACGTTATACGTTATACGTTATACGTTATACGTTATACGTTATACGTTATACGTTATACGTTATACGTTATACGTTGTACGTTATACGTTGTACGTTATACGCTGTACGTTATACGCTGTACGTTATACGCTGTACGTTATACGTTATACGTTGTACGTTACACGTTGTACGTTGTACGTTATACGTTATACGTTATACGTTATACGTTATATGTTATACGTTATACGTTATACGCTGTACGTTATACGCTGTACGTTATACGTTATACGTTATACGTTGTACGTTATACGATGTACGTTATACCTTATACGTTATACGCTGTACGTTATACGCTGTACGTTATACGTTATACGTTACACGTTATACGTTATACGTTATACGCTGTACGTTATACGCTGTACGCTATACGCTGTATGTTATAAGTTATACGTTATACGTTATACGTTACACGTTGTACGTTGTACGTTATACGTTGTACGTTATACGTTGTACATTATACGTTGTAGGTTATACGCTGTACGTTGTACGTTATACGTTGTACGTTATACGTTGTACGTTATACGTTGTACGTTATACGTTGTATGTTATACGTTATACGCTGTACGTTATACTATATACGTTGTACGTTATACGTTATACGTTATACGTTACACGTTGTACGTTGTACGTTATACGTTGTACGTTATACGTTATAAGTTACACGTTGTACGTTGTACGTTGTACGTTATCCGTTGTACATTATACCTTGTACGTTATACGTTATACGCTGTACGTTATACGTTATACGTTACACGTTGTACGTTGTACGTCATACGTTGTACGTTATACGTTATACGCTGTACGTTATACGTTATACGTTATATGTTATACGTTATACGTTATACGTTATACGTTATACGTTATACGATATACGTTGTACGTTGTACGTTATACGTTGTACATTATACGTTGTACGTTATACGTTATACGCTGTACGTTACACGTTATACGTTACACGTTGTACGTTGTACGTTATACGTTGTACGTTATACGTTGTACGTTATACGTTGTACGTTATACGTTGTATGTTATACGTTATACGCTGTACGTTATACGTTATACGTTATACGTTATACGTTATACGTTATACGTTATACGTTATACGTTATACGTTATACGTTATACGTTATACGTTATACGTTATACGTTATACGTTATACGTTATACGTTATACGTTATACGTTATACGTTATACGTTATACGTTATACGTTATACGTTATACGTTATACGTTATACGTTATACGTTATACGTTATACGTTATACGTTATACGTTATACGTTATACGTTATACGTTATACGTTATACGTTATACGTTATACGTTATACGTTATACGTTATACGTTATACGTTATACGTTATACGTTATACGTTATACGTTATACGTTATACGTTATACGTTATACGTTATACGTTATACGTTATACGTTATACGTTATACGTTATACGTTATACGTTATACGTTATACGTTCTACGTTATACGTTATACGTTATACGTTCTACGCTGTACGTTATACGTTATACGTTATACGTTATACGTTATACGTTATACGTTGTACGTTATACGTTGTACGTTATACGCTGTACGTTATACGTTATACGTTATACGTTACACGTTGTACGTTGTACGTTATACGTTATACGTTATACGTTATACGTTATACGTTATACGTTATACGTTATATGTTATACGTTATACGTTATACGCTGTACGTTATACGCTGTACGTTATACGTTATACGTTATACGTTGTACGTTATACGCATTACGTTATACCTTATACGTTATACGCTGTACGTTATACGCTGTACGTTATACGTTATACGTTACACGTTATACGTTATACGTTATACGCTGTACGTTATACGCTGTACGCTATACGCTGTATGTTATAAGTTATACGTTATACGTTATACGTTACACGTTGTACGTTGTAAGTTATACGTTGTACGTTATACGTTGTACATTATACGTTGTAGGTTATACGTTATACGCTGTACGTTATACGTTATACGTTATACGTTATACGTTATACGTTATACGTTATACGTTATACGTTATACGTTATACGTTATACGTTATACGTTATACGTTATACGTTACACGTTATACGTTATACGTTATACGTTATACGTTATACGTTATACGTTATACGTTATACGTTATACGTTATACGTTATACGTTATACGTTATACGTTATACGTTATACGTTATACGTTACCCGTTGTACGTTGTACGTTATACGTTGTACATTATACGTTGTACGTTATACGTTATACGCTGTACGTTACACGTTATACGTTACACGTTGTACGTTGTACGTTATACGTTGTACGTTATACGTTGTACGTTATACGTTGTACATTATACGTTGTACGTTATACGTTATACGCTGTACGTTACACGTTATACGTTACACGTTGTACGTTGTACGTTATACGTTGTACGTTATACGTTGTACGTTATACGTTGTACGTTATACGTTGTATGTTATACGTTATACGCTGTACGTTATACGTTATACGTTGTACGTTATACGTTATACGTTATACGTTACACGTTATACGTTGTACGTTATACGTTACACGTTGTACGTTGTACGTTATACGTTACACGTTGTACGTTGTACGTTATACGTTGTACGTTATACGTTATACGCTGTACGTTAGGAGTTATATGTTATACGTTATACGTTATACGCTGTACGTTATACGCTGTACGTTATACGTTATACGTTATACGTTTTACGTTATACGCATTACGTTATACCTTATACGTTATAAGCTTTACGTTATACGCTTTACGTTATACGTTATACGTTACACGTTATACGTTATACGTTATACGCTGTACGTTATACGCTGTACGCTATACGCTGTATGTTATAAGTTATACGTTATACGTTATACGTTACACGTTGTACGTTGTACGTTATACGTTGTACGTTATACGTTGTACATTATACGTTGTAGGTTATACGTTATACGCTGTACGTTATACGTTATACGTTATACGTTATACGTTATACGTTATACGTTATACGTTATACGTTATACGTTATACGTTATACGTTATACGTTATACGTTACACGTTATACGTTATACGTTATACGTTATACGTTATACGTTATACGTTATACGTTACACGTTATACGTTATACGTTATACGTTATACGTTATACGTTATACGTTACCCGTTGTACGTTGTACGTTGTACGTTATACGTTGTACGTTATACGTTGTACGTTATACGTTGTACGTTATACGTTGTATGTTATACGTTATACGCTGTACGTTATACGTTATACGTTGTACGTTATACGTTATACGTTATACGTTATACGTTATACGTTATACGTTATACGTTATACGTTATACGTTATACGTTATACGTTATACGTTATACGTTATACGTTATACGTTGTACGTTATACGCTGTTCGTTATACCTTATACGTTATACGCTGTACGTTATACGCTTTACGTTATACGTTATACGTTACACGTTATACGTTATACGTTATACGCTGTACGTTATACGCTGTACGCTATACGCTGTATGTTATAAGTTATACGTTATACGTTATACGTTACACGTTGTACGTTGTACGTTATACGTTGTACGTTATACGTTGTACATTATACGTTGTAGGTTATACGTTATACGCTGTACGTTATACGTTATACGTTATACGTTATACGTTATACGTTATACGTTATACGTTATACGTTATACGTTATACGTTATACGTTATACGTTATACGTTACACGTTATACGTTATACGTTATACGTTATACGTTATACGTTATACGTTATACGTTACACGTTATACGTTATACGTTATACGTTATACGTTATACGTTATACGTTACCCGTTGTACGTTGTACGTTATACGTTGTACATTATACGTTGTACGTTATACGTTATACGCTGTACGTTACACGTTATACGTTACACGTTGTACGTTGTACGTTATACGTTGTACGTTATACGTTGTACGTTATACGTTGTACGTTATACGTTGTATGTTATACGTTATACGCTGTACGTTATACGTTATACGTTGTACGTTATACGTTATACGTTATACGTTATACGTTATACGTTATACGTTGTACGTTATACGTTGTACGTTATACGCTGTACGTTATCCGTTATACGTTATACGCTGTACGTTATCCGTTGTACGTTATACGTTACACGTTGTACGTTGTACGTTATACGTTATACGTTATACGTTATACGTTATACGTTATACGTTATATGTTATACGTTATACGTTATACGCTGTACGTTATACGCTGTACGTTATACGTTATACGTTATACGTTATACGTTATACGCTGTACGTTATACCTTATACGTTATACGCTGTACGTTATACGCTGTACGTTATACGTTGTACGTTACACGTTATACGTTATACGTTATACGCTGTACGTTATACGCTGTACGCTATACGCTGTATGTTATAAGTTATACGTTATACGTTATACGTTATACGTTATACGTTATACGTTATACGTTATACGTTATACGTTATACGTTATACATTATACGTTATACGTTATACGTTATACGTTATACGTTATACGTTATACGTTATACGTTATACGTTATACGTTATACGTTGTACGTTATACGTTGTACGTTATACGCTGTACGTTATACGCTGTACGTTATACGCTGTACGTTATACGTTATACGTTATACGTTATACGTTATACGTTACACGTTATACGTTATACGTTACACGTTATACGTTATACGTTATACGTTATACGTTATACGTTATACGTTATACGTTATACGTTATACGTTATACGTTATACGTTATACGTTATACGTTATACGTTATACGTTATACGTTATACGTTATACGTTAAACGTTGTACGTTGTACGTTATACGTTGTACATTATACGTTGTACGTTATACGTTATACGCTGTACGTTACACGTTATACGTTACACGTTGTACGTTGTACGTTATACGTTGTACGTTATACGTTGTACGTTATACGTTGTACGTTATACGTTGTATGTTATACGTTATACGCTGTACGTTATACGTTATACGTTGTACGTTATACGTTATACGTTATACGTTACACGTTGTACGTTGTACGTTATACGTTGTACGTTATACGTTATAAGTTACACGTTGTACGTTGTACGTTGTACGTTATCCGTTGTACATTATACCTTGTACGTTATACGTTATACGCTGTACGTTATACGTTATACGTTACACGTTGTACGTTGTACGTCATACGTTGTACGTTATACGTTATACGCTGTACGTTATACGTTATACGTTATATGTTATACGTTATACGTTATACGTTATACGTTATACGTTATACGTTATACGATATATGTTGTACGTTGTACGTTATACGTTGTACATTATACGTTGTACGTTATACGTTATACGCTGTACGTTACACGTTATACGTTACACGTTGTACGTTGTACGTTATACGTTGTACGTTATACGTTGTACGTTATACGTTGTACGTTATACGTTGTATGTTATACGTTATACGCTGTACATTATACGTTATACGTTATACGTTATACGTTATACGTTATACGTTATACGTTATACGTTATACGTTATACGTTATACGTTATACGTTATACGTTATACGTTATACGTTATACGTTATACGTTATACGTTATACGTTATACGTTATACGTTATACGTTATACGTTATACGTTATACGTTATACGTTATACGTTATACGTTATACGTTATACGTTATACGTTATACGTTATACGTTATACGTTATACGATATACGTTATACGTTATACGTTATACGTTATACGTTATACGTTATACGTTATACGTTATACGTTATACGTTATACGTTATACGTTATACGTTATACGTTATACGTTATACGTTATACGTTATACGTTGTACGTTATACGTTGTACGTTATACGCTGTACGTTATACGCTGTACGTTATACGCTGTACGTTATACGTTATACGTTATACGTTACACGTTGTACGTTGTACGTTATACGTTATACGTTATACGTTATACGTTATATGTTATACGTTATACGTTATACGCTGTACGTTATACGCTGTACGTTATACGTTATACGTTATACGTTGTACGTTATACGCTGTACGTTATACCTTATACGTTATACGCTGTACGTTATACGCTGTACGTTATACGTTATACGTTACACGTTATACGTTATACGTTATACGCTGTACGTTATACGCTGTACGCTATACGCTGTATGTTATAAGTTATACGTTATACGTTATACGTTACACGTTGTACGTTGTACGTTATACGTTGTACGTTATACGTTGTACATTATACGTTGTAGGTTATACGCTGTACGTTGTACGTTATACGTTGTACGTTATACGTTGTACGTTATACGTTGTACGTTATACGTTGTATGTTATACGTTATACGCTGTACGTTATACGTTATACGTTGTACGTTATACGTTATACGTTATACGTTACACGTTGTACGTTGTACGTTATACGTTGTACGTTATACGTTATAAGTTACACGTTGTACGTTGTACGTTGTACGTTATCCGTTGTACATTATACCTTGTACGTTATACGTTATACGCTGTACGTTATACGTTATACGTTACACGTTGTACGTTGTACGTCATACGTTGTACGTTATACGTTATACGCTGTACGTTATACGTTATACGTTATATGTTATACGTTATACGTTATACGTTATACGTTATACGTTATACGATATACGTTGTACGTTGTACGTTATACGTTGTACATTATACGTTGTACGTTATACGTTATACGCTGTACGTTACACGTTATACGTTACACGTTGTACGTTGTACGTTATACGTTGTACGTTATACGTTGTACGTTATACGTTGTACGTTATACGTTGTATGTTATACGTTATACGCTGTACGTTATACGTTATACGTTATACGTTATACGTTATACGTTATACGTTATACGTTATACGTTATACGTTATACGTTATACGTTATACGTTATACGTTATACGTTATACGTTATACGTTATACGTTATACGTTATACGTTATACGTTATACGTTATACGTTATACGTTATACGTTATACGTTATACGTTATACGTTATACGTTATACGTTATACGTTATACGTTATACGTTATACGTTATACGTTATACGTTATACGTTATACGTTATACGTTATACGTTATACGTTATACGTTATACGTTATACGTTATACGTTATACGTTATACGTTATACGTTATACGTTATACGTTATACGTTATACGTTATACGTTATACGTTATACGTTATACGTTATACGTTATACGTTATACGTTATACGTTATACGTTATACGTTATACGTTATACGTTATACGTTATACGTTCTACGTTATACGTTATACGTTATACGTTCTACGCTGTACGTTATACGTTATACGTTATACGTTATACGTTATACGTTATACGTTGTACGTTATACGTTGTACGTTATACGCTGTACGTTATACGCTGTACGTTATACGTTATACGTTATACGTTACACGTTGTACGTTGTACGTTATACGTTATACGTTATACGTTATACGTTATACGTTATACGTTATATGTTATACGTTATACGTTATACGCTGTACGTTATACGCTGTACGTTATACGTTATACGTTACACGTTATACGTTATACGTTATACGCTGTACGTTATACGCTGTACGCTATACGCTGTATGTTATAAGTTATACGTTATACGTTATACGTTACACGTTGTACGTTGTAAGTTATACGTTGTACGTTATACGTTGTACATTATACGTTGTAGGTTATACGTTATACGCTGTACGTTATACGTTATACGTTATACGTTATACGTTATACGTTATACGTTATACGTTATACGTTATACGTTATACGTTATACGTTATACGTTATACGTTATACGTTATACGTTATACGTTATACGTTATACGTTATACGTTATACGTTACACGTTATACGTTATACGTTATACGTTATACGTTATACGTTATACGTTATACGTTATACGTTATACGTTATACGTTATACGTTATACGTTATACGTTATACGTTACCCGTTGTACGTTGTACGTTATACGTTGTACATTATACGTTGTACGTTATACGTTATACGCTGTACGTTACACGTTATACGTTACACGTTGTACGTTGTACGTTATACGTTGTACGTTATACGTTGTACGTTATACGTTGTACATTATACGTTGTACGTTATACGTTATACGCTGTACGTTACACGTTATACGTTACACGTTGTACGTTGTACGTTATACGTTGTACGTTATACGTTGTACGTTATACGTTGTACGTTATACGTTGTATGTTATACGTTATACGCTGTACGTTATACGTTATACGTTGTACGTTATACGTTATACGTTATACGTTACACGTTGTACGTTGCACGTTATACGTTGTACATTATACGTTATAAGTTACACGTTGTACGTTGTACGTTGTACGTTATCCGTTGTACATTATACCTTGTACGTTATACGTTATACGCTGTACGTTATACGTTATACGTTACACGTTGTACGTTGTACGTCATACGTTGTACGTTATACGTTATACGCTGTACGTTATACGTTATACGTTATATGTTATACGTTATACGTTATACGTTATACGTTATACGTTATACGATATACGTTGTACGTTGTACGTTATACGTTGTACATTATACGTTGTACGTTATACGTTATACGCTGTACGTTACACGTTATACGTTACACGTTGTACGTTGTACGTTATACGTTGTACGTTATACGTTGTACGTTATACGTTGTACGTTATACGTTGTACGTTATACGTTGTATGTTATACGTTATACGCTGTACGTTATACGTTATACGTTATACGTTATACGTTATACGTTATAAGTTATACGTTATACGTTATACGTTATACGTTATACGTTATACGTTATACGTTATACGTTATACGTTATACGTTGTACGTTATACGTTATACGTTATACGTTATACGTTATACGTTATACGTTATACGTTATACGTTGTACGTTATACGTTGTACGTTATACGTTGTACGTTGTACGTTATACTTTATACGTTGTACGTTATACGTTATACGTTATACGTTATACGTTATACGTTATACGTTATACGTTATACGTTATACGTTATACGTTATACGTTATGCGTTATACGTTATACGTTATACGTTATACGTTATACGTTATACGTTATACGTTATACGTTATACGTTATACGTTATACGTTATACGTTATACGTTATACGTTATACGTTATACGTTATACGTTATACGTTATACGTTATACGTTATACGTTATACGTTATACGTTATACGTTATACGTTATACGTTATACGTTATACGTTATACGTTATACGTTATACGTTATACGTTATACGTTATACGTTATACGTTATACGTTATACGTTATACGTTATACGTTATACGTTATACGTTATACGTTATACGTTATACGTTATACGTTATACGTTATACGTTATACGTTATACGTTATACGTTATACGTTATACGTTATACGTTATACGTTACCCGTTGTACGTTGTACGTTATACGTTGTACATTATACGTTGTACGTTATACGTTATACGCTGTACGTTACACGTTATACGTTACACGTTGTACGTTGTACGTTATACGTTGTACGTTATACGTTGTACGTTATACGTTGTACATTATACGTTGTACGTTATACGTTATACGCTGTACGTTACACGTTATACGTTACACGTTGTACGTTGTACGTTATACGTTGTACGTTATACGTTGTACGTTATACGTTGTACGTTATACGTTGTATGTTATACGTTATACGCTGTACGTTATACGTTATACGTTGTACGTTATACGTTATACGTTATACGTTACACGTTATACGTTATACGTTATACGTTACACGTTGTACGTTGTACGTTATACGTTATACGTTATACGTTATACGTTATACGTTATACGTTATACGGTATATGTTATACGTTATACGTTATACGCTGTACGTTATACGCTGTACGTTATACGTTATACGTTATACGTTGTACGTTATACGCATTACGTTATACCTTATACGTTATACGCTGTACGTTATACGCTGTACGTTATACGTTATACGTTACACGTTATACGTTATACGTTATACGCTGTACGTTATACGCTGTACGCTATACGCTGTATGTTATAAGTTATACGTTATACGTTATACGTTACACGTTGTACGTTGTACGTTATACGTTGTACGTTATACGTTGTACATTATACGTTGTAGGTTATACGTTATACGCTGTACGTTATACGTTATACGTTATACGTTATACGTTATACGTTATACGTTATACGTTATACGTTATACGTTATACGTTATACGTTATACGTTATACGTTACACGTTATACGTTATACGTTATACGTTATACGTTATACGTTATACGTTATACGTTACACGTTATACGTTATACGTTATACGTTATACGTTATACGTTATACGTTACCCGTTGTACGTTGTACGTTGTACGTTATACGTTGTACGTTATACGTTGTACGTTATACGTTGTACGTTATACGTTGTATGTTATACGTTATACGCTGTACGTTATACGTTATACGTTGTACGTTATACGTTATACGTTATACGTTATACGTTATACGTTATACGTTATACGTTATACGTTATACGTTATACGTTATACGTTATACGTTATACGTTATACGTTATACGTTATACGTTGTACGTTATACGCATTACGTTATACCTTATACGTTATACGCTGTACGTTATACGCTGTACGTTATACGTTATACGTTACACGTTATACGTTATACGTTATACGCTGTACGTTATACGCTGTACGCTATACGCTGTATGTTATAAGTTATACGTTATACGTTATACGTTACACGTTGTACGTTGTACGTTATACGTTGTACGTTATACGTTGTACATTATACGTTGTAGGTTATACGTTATACGCTGTACGTTATACGTTATACGTTATACGTTATACGTTATACGTTATACGTTATACGTTATACGTTATACGTTATACGTTATACGTTATACGTTATACGTTATACGTTATACGTTACACGTTATACGTTATACGTTATACGTTATACGTTATACGTTATACGTTATACGTTACACGTTATACGTTATACGTTATACGTTATACGTTATACGTTATACGTTATACGTTACCCGTTGTACGTTGTACGTTATACGTTGTACATTATACGTTGTACGTTATACGTTATACGCTGTACGTTACACGTTATACGTTACACGTTGTACGTTGTACGTTATACGTTGTACGTTATACGTTGTACGTTATACGTTGTACGTTATACGTTGTATGTTATACGTTATACGCTGTACGTTATACGTTATACGTTGTACGTTATACGTTATACGTTATACGTTATACGTTATACGTTATACGTTATACGTTATACGTTGTACGTTATACGTTGTACGTTATACGCTGTACGTTATACGCTGTACGTTATACGCTGTACGTTATACGTTATACGTTATACGTTACACGTTGTACGTTGTACGTTATACGTTATACGTTATACGTTATACGTTATACGTTATACGTTATATGTTATACGTTATACGTTATACGCTGTACGTTATACGCTGTACGTTATACGTTATACGTTATACGTTATACGTTATACGCTGTACGTTATACCTTATACGTTATACGCTGTACGTTATACGCTGTACGTTATACGTTGTACGTTACACGTTATACGTTATACGTTATACGCTGTACGTTATACGCTGTACGCTATACGCTGTATGTTATAAGTTATACGTTATACGTTATACGTTATACGTTATACGTTATACGTTATACGTTATACGTTATACGTTATACATTATACGTTATACGTTATACGTTATACGTTATACGTTATACGTTATACGTTATACGTTATACGTTATACGTTATACGTTGTACGTTATACGTTGTACGTTATACGCTGTACGTTATACGCTGTACGTTATACGCTGTACGTTATACGTTATACGTTATACGTTATACGTTATACGTTACACGTTATACGTTATACGTTACACGTTATACGTTATACGTTATACGTTATACGTTATACGTTATACGTTATACGTTATACGTTATACGTTATACGTTATACGTTATACGTTATACGTTATACGTTATACGTTATACGTTATACGTTATACGTTATACGTTACCCGTTGTACGTTGTACGTTATACGTTGTACATTATACGTTGTACGTTATACGTTATACGCTGTACGTTACACGTTATACGTTACACGTTGTACGTTGTACGTTATACGTTGTACGTTATACGTTGTACGTTATACGTTGTACGTTATACGTTGTATGTTATACGTTATACGCTGTACGTTATACGTTATACGTTGTACGTTATACGTTATACGTTATACGTTACACGTTGTACGTTGTACGTTATACGTTGTACGTTATACGTTATAAGTTACACGTTGTACGTTGTACGTTGTACGTTATCCGTTGTACATTATACCTTGTACGTTATACGTTATACGCTGTACGTTATACGTTATACGTTACACGTTGTACGTTGTACGTCATACGTTGTACGTTATACGTTATACGCTGTACGTTATACGTTATACGTTATATGTTATACGTTATACGTTATACGTTATACGTTATACGTTATACGTTATACGATATATGTTGTACGTTGTACGTTATACGTTGTACATTATACGTTGTACGTTATACGTTATACGCTGTACGTTACACGTTATACGTTACACGTTGTACGTTGTACGTTATACGTTGTACGTTATACGTTGTACGTTATACGTTGTACGTTATACGTTGTATGTTATACGTTATACGTTATACGTTATACGTTATACGTTATACGTTATACGTTATACGTTATACGTTATACGTTATACGTTATACGTTATACGTTATACGTTATACGTTATACGTTATACGTTATACGTTATACGTTATACGTTATACGTTATACGTTATACGTTATACGTTATACGTTATACGTTATACGTTATACGTTATACGTTATACGTTATACGTTATACGTTATACGTTATACGTTATACGTTATACGTTATACGTTATACGATATACGTTATACGTTATACGTTATACGTTATACGTTATACGTTATACGTTATACGTTATACGTTATACGTTATACGTTATACGTTATACGTTATACGTTATACGTTATACGTTATACGTTATACGTTGTACGTTATACGTTGTACGTTATACGCTGTACGTTATACGCTGTACGTTATACGCTGTACGTTATACGTTATACGTTATACGTTACACGTTGTACGTTGTACGTTATACGTTATACGTTATACGTTATACGTTATATGTTATACGTTATACGTTATACGCTGTACGTTATACGCTGTACGTTATACGTTATACGTTATACGTTGTACGTTATACGCTGTACGTTATACCTTATACGTTATACGCTGTACGTTATACGCTGTACGTTATACGTTATACGTTACACGTTATACGTTATACGTTATACGCTGTACGTTATACGCTGTACGCTATACGCTGTATGTTATAAGTTATACGTTATACGTTATACGTTACACGTTGTACGTTGTACGTTATACGTTGTACGTTATACGTTGTACATTATACGTTGTAGGTTATACGCTGTACGTTGTACGTTATACGTTGTACGTTATACGTTGTACGTTATACGTTGTATGTTATACGTTATACGCTGTACGTTATACGTTATACGTTGTACGTTATACGTTATACGTTATACGTTACACGTTGTACGTTGTACGTTATACGTTGTACGTTATACGTTATAAGTTACACGTTGTACGTTGTACGTTGTACGTTATCCGTTGTACATTATACCTTGTACGTTATACGTTATACGCTGTACGTTATACGTTATACGTTACACGTTGTACGTTGTACGTCATACGTTGTACGTTATACGTTATACGCTGTACGTTATACGTTATACGTTATATGTTATACGTTATACGTTATACGTTATACGTTATACGTTATACGATATACGTTGTACGTTGTACGTTATACGTTGTACATTATACGTTGTACGTTATACGTTATACGCTGTACGTTACACGTTATACGTTACACGTTGTACGTTGTACGTTATACGTTGTACGTTATACGTTGTACGTTATACGTTGTACGTTATACGTTGTATGTTATACGTTATACGCTGTACGTTATACGTTATACGTTATACGTTATACGTTATACGTTATACGTTATACGTTATACGTTATACGTTATACGTTATACGTTATACGTTATACGTTATACGTTATACGTTATACGTTATACGTTATACGTTATACGTTATACGTTATACGTTATACGTTATACGTTATACGTTATACGTTATACGTTATACGTTATACGTTATACGTTATACGTTATACGTTATACGTTATACGTTATACGTTATACGTTATACGTTATACGTTATACGTTATACGTTATACGTTATACGTTATACGTTATACGTTATACGTTATACGTTATACGTTATACGTTATACGTTATACGTTATACGTTATACGTTATACGTTATACGTTATACGTTATACGTTATACGTTATACGTTATACGTTATACGTTATACGTTATACGTTATACGTTATACGTTATACGTTATACGTTGTACGTTATACGTTGTACGTTATACGCTGTACGTTATACGCTGTACGTTATACGCTGTACGTTATACGTTATACGTTATACGTTACACGTTGTACGTTGTACGTTATACGTTATACGTTATACGTTATACGTTATATGTTATACGTTATACGTTATACGCTGTACGTTATACGCTGTACGTTATACGTTATACGTTATACGTTGTACGTTATACGCTGTACGTTATACCTTATACGTTATACGCTGTACGTTATACGCTGTACGTTATACGTTATACGTTACACGTTATACGTTATACGTTATACGCTGTACGTTATACGCTGTACGCTATACGCTGTATGTTATAAGTTATACGTTATACGTTATACGTTACACGTTGTACGTTGTACGTTATACGTTGTACGTTATACGTTGTACATTATACGTTGTAGGTTATACGCTGTACGTTGTACGTTATACGTTGTACGTTATACGTTGTACGTTATACGTTGTACGTTATACGTTGTATGTTATACGTTATACGCTGTACGTTATACGTTATACGTTGTACGTTATACGTTATACGTTATACGTTACACGTTGTACGTTGTACGTTATACGTTGTACGTTATACGTTATAAGTTACACGTTGTACGTTGTACGTTGTACGTTATCCGTTGTACATTATACCTTGTACGTTATACGTTATACGCTGTACGTTATACGTTATACGTTACACGTTGTACGTTGTACGTCATACGTTGTACGTTATACGTTATACGCTGTACGTTATACGTTATACGTTATATGTTATACGTTATACGTTATACGTTATACGTTATACGTTATACGTTATACGATATACGTTGTACGTTGTACGTTATACGTTGTACATTATACGTTGTACGTTATACGTTATACGCTGTACGTTACACGTTATACGTTACACGTTGTACGTTGTACGTTATACGTTGTACGTTATACGTTGTACGTTATACGTTGTACGTTATACGTTGTATGTTATACGTTATACGCTGTACGTTATACGTTATACGTTATACGTTATACGTTATACGTTATACGTTATACGTTATACGTTATACGTTATACGTTATACGTTATACGTTATACGTTATACGTTATACGTTATACGTTATACGTTATACGTTATACGTTTATACGTTATACGTTATACGTTATACGTTATACGTTATACGTTATACGTTATACGTTATACGTTATACGTTATACGTTATACGTTATACGTTATACGTTACGTTATACGTTATACGTTATACGTTATACGTTATACGTTATACGTTATACGTTATACGTTATACGTTATACGTTATACGTTATACGTTATACGTTATACGTTATACGTTATACGTTATACGTTATACGTTATACGTTATACGTTATACGTTACTTATAACGTTATACGTTATACGTTATACGTTATACGTTATACGTTATACGTTATACGTTATACGTTATACGTTATACGTTATACGTTATACGTTATACGTTATACGTTATACGTTATACGTTATACGTTCTACGTTATACGTTATACGTTATACGTTATACGTTCTACGCTGTACGTTATACGTTATACGTTATACGTTATACGTTATACGTTATACGTTGTACGTTATACGTTGTACGTTATACGCTGTACGTTATACGCTGTACGTTATACGTTATACGTTATACGTTACACGTTGTACGTTGTACGTTATACGTTATACGTTATACGTTATACGTTATACGTTATACGTTATATGTTATACGTTATACGTTATACGCTGTACGTTATACGCTGTACGTTATACGTTATACGTTATACGTTGTACGTTATACGCATTACGTTATACCTTATACGTTATACGCTGTACGTTATACGCTGTACGTTATACGTTATACGTTACACGTTATACGTTATACGTTATACGCTGTACGTTATACGCTGTACGCTATACGCTGTATGTTATAAGTTATACGTTATACGTTATACGTTACACGTTGTACGTTGTAAGTTATACGTTGTACGTTATACGTTGTACATTATACGTTGTAGGTTATACGTTATACGCTGTACGTTATACGTTATACGTTATACGTTATACGTTATACGTTATACGTTATACGTTATACGTTATACGTTATACGTTATACGTTATACGTTATACGTTATACGTTATACGTTATACGTTATACGTTACACGTTATACGTTATACGTTATACGTTATACGTTATACGTTATACGTTATACGTTATACGTTATACGTTATACGTTATACGTTATACGTTATACGTTATACGTTATACGTTACCCGTTGTACGTTGTACGTTATACGTTGTACATTATACGTTGTACGTTATACGTTATACGCTGTACGTTACACGTTATACGTTACACGTTGTACGTTGTACGTTATACGTTGTACGTTATACGTTGTACGTTATACGTTGTACATTATACGTTGTACGTTATACGTTATACGCTGTACGTTACACGTTATACGTTACACGTTGTACGTTGTACGTTATACGTTGTACGTTATACGTTGTACGTTATACGTTGTACGTTATACGTTGTATGTTATACGTTATACGCTGTACGTTATACGTTATACGTTGTACGTTATACGTTATACGTTATACGTTACACGTTGTACGTTGCACGTTATACGTTGTACATTATACGTTATAAGTTACACGTTGTACGTTGTACGTTGTACGTTATCCGTTGTACATTATACCTTGTACGTTATACGTTATACGCTGTACGTTATACGTTATACGTTACACGTTGTACGTTGTACGTCATACGTTGTACGTTATACGTTATACGCTGTACGTTATACGTTATACGTTATATGTTATACGTTATACGTTATACGTTATACGTTATACGTTATACGATATACGTTGTACGTTGTACGTTATACGTTGTACATTATACGTTGTACGTTATACGTTATACGCTGTACGTTACACGTTATACGTTACACGTTGTACGTTGTACGTTATACGTTGTACGTTATACGTTGTACGTTATACGTTGTACGTTATACGTTGTACGTTATACGTTGTATGTTATACGTTATACGCTGTACGTTATACGTTATACGTTATACGTTATACGTTATACGTTATAAGTTATACGTTATACGTTATACGTTATACGTTATACGTTATACGTTATACGTTATACGTTATACGTTGTACGTTATACGTTATACGTTATACGTTATACGTTATACGTTATACGTTTGTACGTTATACGTTGTACGTTATACGTTGTACGTTGTACGTTATACTTTATACGTTGTACGTTATACGTTATACGTTATACGTTATACGTTATACGTTATACGTTATACGTTATACGTTATACGTTATACGTTATACGTTATACGTTATACGTTATACGTTATACGTTATACGTTATACGTTATACGTTATACGTTATACGTTATACGTTATACGTTATACGTTATACGTTATACGTTATACGTTATACGTTATACGTTATACGTTATACGTATACGTTATACGTTATACGTTATACGTTATACGTTATCGTTATACGTTATACGTTATACGTTATACGTTATACGTTATACGTTATACGTTCTACGCTGTACGTTATACGTTATACGTTATACGTTATACGTTATACGTTATACGTATACGTTATACGTTATACGTTATACGTTATACGTTATACGTTATACGTTATACGTTATACGTTATACGTTATACGTTATACGTTATACGTTATACGTTATACGTTATACGTTATACGTTATACGTACGTTATACGTTATACGTTATACGTTATACGTTATACGTTATACGTTATACGTTATACGTTATACGTTATACGTTATACGTTATACGTTATACGTTATACGTTATACGTTATACGTTATACGTTATACGTTTAACGTTATACGTTATACGTTATACGTTATACGTTATACGTTATACGTTATACGTTATACGTTATACGTTATACGTTACCCGTTGTACGTTGTACGTTATACGTTGTACATTATACGTTGTACGTTATACGTTATACGCTGTACGTTACACGTTATACGTTACACGTTGTACGTTGTACGTTATACGTTGTACGTTATACGTTGTACGTTATACGTTGTACATTATACGTTGTACGTTATACGTTATACGCTGTACGTTACACGTTATACGTTACACGTTGTACGTTGTACGTTATACGTTGTACGTTATACGTTGTACGTTATACGTTGTACGTTATACGTTGTATGTTATACGTTATACGCTGTACGTTATACGTTATACGTTGTACGTTATACGTTATACGTTATACGTTACACGTTATACGTTATACGTTATACGTTACACGTTGTACGTTGTACGTTATACGTTATACGTTATACGTTATACGTTATACGTTATACGTTATACGTTATATGTTATACGTTATACGTTATACGCTGTACGTTATACGCTGTACGTTATACGTTATACGTTATACGTTGTACGTTATACGCATTACGTTATACCTTATACGTTATACGCTGTACGTTATACGCTGTACGTTATACGTTATACGTTACACGTTATACGTTATACGTTATACGCTGTACGTTATACGCTGTACGCTATACGCTGTATGTTATAAGTTATACGTTATACGTTATACGTTACACGTTGTACGTTGTACGTTATACGTTGTACGTTATACGTTGTACATTATACGTTGTAGGTTATACGTTATACGCTGTACGTTATACGTTATACGTTATACGTTATACGTTATACGTTATACGTTATACGTTATACGTTATACGTAATACGTTATACGTTATACGTTACACGTTATACGTTATACGTTATACGTTATACGTTATACGTTATACGTTATACGTTACACGTTATACGTTATACGTTATACGTTATACGTTATACGTTATACGTTATACGTTACCCGTTGTACGTTGTACGTTGTACGTTATACGTTGTACGTTATACGTTGTACGTTATACGTTGTACGTTATACGTTGTATGTTATACGTTATACGCTGTACGTTATACGTTATACGTTGTACGTTATACGTTATACGTTATACGTTATACGTTATACGTTATACGTTATACGTTATACGTTATACGTTATACGTTATACGTTATACGTTATACGTTATACGTTATACGTTATACGTTATACGTTGTACGTTATACGCATTACGTTATACGTTATACGTTGTACGTTATACGCATTACGTTATACCTTATACGTTATACGCTGTACGTTATACGCTGTACGTTATACGTTATACGTTACACGTTATACGTTATACGTTATACGCTGTACGTTATACGCTGTACGCTATACGCTGTATGTTATAAGTTATACGTTATACGTTATACGTTACACGTTGTACGTTGTACGTTATACGTTGTACGTTATACGTTGTACATTATACGTTGTAGGTTATACGTTATACGCTGTACGTTATACGTTATACGTTATACGTTATACGTTATACGTTATACGTTATACGTTATACGTTATACGTTATACGTTATACGTTATACGTTATACGTTACACGTTATACGTTATACGTTATACGTTATACGTTATACGTTATACGTTATACGTTACACGTTATACGTTATACGTTATACGTTATACGTTATACGTTATACGTTATACGTTACCCGTTGTACGTTGTACGTTATACGTTGTACATTATACGTTGTACGTTATACGTTATACGCTGTACGTTACACGTTATACGTTACACGTTGTACGTTGTACGTTATACGTTGTACGTTATACGTTGTACGTTATACGTTGTACGTTATACGTTGTATGTTATACGTTATACGCTGTACGTTATACGTTATACGTTGTACGTTATACGTTATACGTTATACGTTATACGTTATACGTTATACGTTATACGTTATACGTTGTACGTTATACGTTGTACGTTATACGCTGTACGTTATACGCTGTACGTTATACGCTGTACGTTATACGTTATACGTTATACGTTACACGTTGTACGTTGTACGTTATACGTTATACGTTATACGTTATACGTTATACGTTATACGTTATATGTTATACGTTATACGTTATACGCTGTACGTTATACGCTGTACGTTATACGTTATACGTTATACGTTATACGTTATACGCTGTACGTTATACCTTATACGTTATACGCTGTACGTTATACGCTGTACGTTATACGTTGTACGTTACACGTTATACGTTATACGTTATACGCTGTACGTTATACGCTGTACGCTATACGCTGTATGTTATAAGTTATACGTTATACGTTATACGTTATACGTTATACGTTATACGTTATACGTTATACGTTATACGTTATACGTTATACATTATACGTTATACGTTATACGTTATACGTTATACGTTATACGTTATACGTTATACGTTATACGTTATACGTTATACGTTATACGTTATACGTTGTACGTTATACGTTGTACGTTATACGCTGTACGTTATACGCTGTACGTTATACGCTGTACGTTATACGTTATACGTTATACGTTATACGTTATACGTTACACGTTATACGTTATACGTTACACGTTATACGTTATACGTTATACGTTATACGTTATACGTTATACGTTATACGTTATACGTTATACGTTATACGTTATACGTTATACGTTATACGTTATACGTTATACGTTATACGTTATACGTTATACGTTACCCGTTGTACGTTGTACGTTATACGTTGTACATTATACGTTGTACGTTATACGTTATACGCTGTACGTTACACGTTATACGTTACACGTTGTACGTTGTACGTTATACGTTGTACGTTATACGTTGTACGTTATACGTTGTACGTTATACGTTGTATGTTATACGTTATACGCTGTACGTTATACGTTATACGTTGTACGTTATACGTTATACGTTATACGTTACACGTTGTACGTTGTACGTTATACGTTGTACGTTATACGTTATAAGTTACACGTTGTACGTTGTACGTTGTACGTTATCCGTTGTACATTATACCTTGTACGTTATACGTTATACGCTGTACGTTATACGTTATACGTTGTACGTTGTACGTCATACGTTGTACGTTATACGTTATACGCTGTACGTTATACGTTATACGTTATATGTTATACGTTATACGTTATACGTTATACGTTATACGTTATACGTTATACGATATATGTTGTACGTTGTACGTTATACGTTGTACATTATACGTTGTACGTTATACGTTATACGCTGTACGTTACACGTTATACGTTACACGTTGTACGTTGTACGTTATACGTTGTACGTTATACGTTGTACGTTATACGTTGTACGTTATACGTTGTATGTTATACGTTATACGCTGTACATTATACGTTATACGTTATACGTTATACGTTATACGTTATACGTTATACGTTATACGTTATACGTTATACGTTATACGTTATACGTTATACGTTATACGTTATACGTTATACGTTATACGTTATACGTTATACGTTATACGTTATACGTTATACGTTATACGTTATACGTTATACGTTATACGTTATACGTTATACGTTATACGTTATACGTTATACGTTATACGTTATACGTTATACGTTATACGATATACGTTATACGTTATACGTTATACGTTATACGTTATACGTTATACGTTATACGTTATACGTTATACGTTATACGTTATACGTTATACGTTATACGTTATACGTTATACGTTATACGTTGTACGTTATACGTTGTACGTTATACGCTGTACGTTATACGCTGTACGTTATACGCTGTACGTTATACGTTATACGTTATACGTTACACGTTGTACGTTGTACGTTATACGTTATACGTTATACGTTATACGTTATATGTTATACGTTATACGTTATACGCTGTACGTTATACGCTGTACGTTATACGTTATACGTTATACGTTGTACGTTATACGCTGTACGTTATACCTTATACGTTATACGCTGTACGTTATACGCTGTACGTTATACGTTATACGTTACACGTTATACGTTATACGTTATACGCTGTACGTTATACGCTGTACGCTATACGCTGTATGTTATAAGTTATACGTTATACGTTATACGTTACACGTTGTACGTTGTACGTTATACGTTGTACGTTATACGTTGTACATTATACGTTGTAGGTTATACGCTGTACGTTGTACGTTATACGTTGTACGTTATACGTTGTACGTTATACGTTGTACGTTATACGTTGTATGTTATACGTTATACGCTGTACGTTATACGTTATACGTTGTACGTTATACGTTATACGTTATACGTTACACGTTGTACGTTGTACGTTATACGTTGTACGTTATACGTTATAAGTTACACGTTGTACGTTGTACGTTGTACGTTATCCGTTGTACATTATACCTTGTACGTTATACGTTATACGCTGTACGTTATACGTTATACGTTACACGTTGTACGTTGTACGTCATACGTTGTACGTTATACGTTATACGCTGTACGTTATACGTTATACGTTATATGTTATACGTTATACGTTATACGTTATACGTTATACGTTATACGATATACGTTGTACGTTGTACGTTATACGTTGTACATTATACGTTGTACGTTATACGTTATACGCTGTACGTTACACGTTATACGTTACATGTTGTACGTTGTACGTTATACGTTGTACGTTATACGTTGTACGTTATACGTTGTACGTTATACGTTGTATGTTATACGTTATACGCTGTACGTTATACGTTATACGTTATACGTTATACGTTATACGTTATACGTTATACGTTATACGTTATACGTTATACGTTATACGTTATACGTTATACGTTATACGTTATACGTTATACGTTATACGTTATACGTTATACGTTATACGTTATACGTTATACGTTATACGTTATACGTTATACGTTATACGTTATACGTTATACGTTATACGTTATACGTTATACGTTATACGTTATACGTTATACGTTATACGTTATACGTTATACGTTATACGTTATACGTTATACGTTATACGTTATACGTTATACGTTATACGTTATACGTTATACGTTATACGTTATACGTTATACGTTATACGTTATACGTTATACGTTATACGTTATACGTTATACGTTATACGTTATACGTTATACGTTATACGTTATACGTTATACGTTATACGTTATACGTTATACGTTATACGTTATACGTTATACGTTATACGTTATACGTTATACGTTATACGTTATACGTTATACGTTATACGTTATACGTTATACGTTATACGTTATACGTTATACGTTATACGTTATACGTTATACGTTATACGTTATACGTTATACGTTATACGTTATACGTTATACGTTATACGTTATACGTTATACGTTATACGTTATACGTTATACGTTATACGTTATACGTTATACGTTATACGTTATACGTTATACGTTATACGTTATACGTTATACGTTATACGTTATACGTTATACGTTATACGTTATACGTTATACGTTATACGTTATACGTTATACGTTATACGTTATACGTTATACGTTATACGTTATACGTTATACGTTATACGTTATACGTTATACGTTATACGTTATACGTTATACGTTATACGTTATACGTTATACGTTATACGTTGTACGTTATACGTTGTACGTTATACGCTGTACGTTATACGCTGTACGTTATACGCTGTACGTTATACGTTATACGTTATACGTTACACGTTGTACGTTGTACGTTATACGTTATACGTTATACGTTATACGTTATACGTTATACGTTATATGTTATACGTTATACGTTATACGCTGTACGTTATACGCTGTACGTTATACGTTATACGTTATACGTTGTACGTTATACGCTGTACGTTATACCTTATACGTTATACGCTGTACGTTATACGTTGTACGTTATACGCTGTACGTTATACGCTGTACGTTATACGCTGTACGTTATACGTTATACGTTATACGTTACACGTTGTACGTTGTACGTTATACGTTATACGTTATACGTTGTACGTTATACGTTATACGTTATATGTTATACGTTATACGTTATACGCTGTACGTTATACGCTGTACGTTATACGTTATACGTTATACGTTGTACGTTATACGCTGTACGTTATACCTTATACGTTATACGCTGTACGTTATACGCTGTACGTTATACGTTATACGTTACACGTTATACGTTATACGTTATACGCTGTACGTTATACGTTATACGTTATACGTTATACGTTATACGTTATACGTTATACGTTATATGTTATACGTTATACGTTATACGCTGTACGTTATACGCTGTACGTTATACGTTATACGTTATACGTTGTACGTTATACGCTGTACGTTATACCTTATACGTTATACGCTGTACGTTATACGCGGTACGTTATACGTTATACGTTACACGTTATACGTTATACGTTATACGCTGTACGTTATACGCTGTACGTTATACGCTGTACGCTATACGCTGTATGTTATAAGTTATACGTTATACGTTATACGTTACACGTTGTACGTTGTACGTTATACGTTGTACGTTATACGTTGTACATTATACGTTGTAGGTTATACGTTATACGCTGTACGTTATACGTTATACGTTATACGTTATACGTTATACGTTATACGTTATACGTTATACGTTATACGTTATACGTTATACGTTACACGTTATACGTTATACGTTATACGTTATACGTTATACGTTATACGTTATACGTTACACGTTATACGTTATACGTTATACGTTATACGTTATACGTTATACGTTACCCGTTGTACGTTGTACGTTATACGTTGTACATTATACGTTGTACGTTATACGTTATACGCTGTACGTTACACGTTATACGTTACACGTTGTACGTTGTACGTTATACGTTGTACGTTATACGTTGTACGTTATACGTTGTACGTTATACGTTGTATGTTATACGTTATACGCTGTACGTTATACGTTATACGTTATACGTTATACGTTATACGTTATACGTTATACGTTATACGTTATACGTTATACGTTATACGTTATACGTTATACGTTATACGTTATACGTTATACGTTATACGTTATACGTTATACGTTATACGTTATACGTTATACGTTATACGTTATACGTTATACGTTATACGTTATACGTTATACGTTATACGTTATACGTTATACGTTATACGTTATACGTTATACGTTATACGTTATACGTTATACGTTATACGTTATACGTTATACGTTATACGTTATACGTTATACGTTATACGTTATACGTTATACGTTATACGTTATACGTTATACGTTATACGTTATACGTTATACGTTATACGTTATACGTTATACGTTATACGTTCTACGTTGTACGTTATACGTTGTACGTTATACGCTGTACGTTATACGTTATATGTTATACGTTATACGTTATACGCTGTACGTTATACGCTGTACGTTATACGTTATACGTTATACGTTGTACGTTATACGCTGTACGTTATACCTTATACGTTATACGCTGTACGTTATACGCTGTACGTTATACGTTATACGTTACACGTTATACGTTATACGTTATACGCTGTACGTTATACGCTGTACGCTATACGCTGTATGTTATAAGTTATACGTTATACGTTATACGTTACACGTTGTACGTTGTACGTTATACGTTGTACGTTATACGTTGTACATTATACGTTGTAGGTTATACGCTGTACGTTGTACGTTATACGTTGTACGTTATACGTTGTACGTTATACGTTGTACGTTATACGTTGTATGTTATACGTTATACGCTGCACGTTATACGTTATACGTTGTACGTTATACGTTATACGTTATACGTTACACGTTGTACGTTGTACGTTATACGTTGTACGTTATACGTTATAAGTTAGACGTTGTACGTTGTACGTTGTACGTTATCCGTTGTACATTATACCTTGTACGTTATACGTTATACGCTGTACGTTATACGTTATACGTTATACGTTAAACGTTATACGTTATACGTTATACGTTATACGTTATACGTTATACGTTATACGTTATACGTTATACGTTATACGTTATACGTTATACGTTATACGTTATACGTTATACGTTATACGTTATACGTTATACGTTATACGTTATACGTTATACGTTATACGTTATACGTTATACGTTATACGTTATACGTTATACGTTATACGTTATACGTTATACGTTATACGTTATACGTTATACGTTATACGTTATACGTTATACGTTATACGTTATACGTTATACGTTATACGTTATACGTTATACGTTATACGTTATACGTTATACGTTATACGTTATACGTTATACGTTATACGTTATACGTTATACGTTATACGTTATACGTTATACGTTATACGTTATACGTTATACGTTCTACGCTGTACGTTATACGTTATACGTTATACGTTATACGTTATACGTTATACGTTATACGTTATACGTTATACGTTATACGTTATACGTTATACGTTATACGTTATACGTTATACGTTATACGTTATACGTTATACGTTATACGTTATACGTTATACGTTATACGTTATACGTTATACGTTATACGTTATACGTTATACGTTATACGTTATACGTTATACGTTATACGTTATACGTTATACGTTATACGTTATACGTTATACGTTATACGTTATACGTTATACGTTATACGTTATACGTTATACGTTATACGTTATACGTTATACGTTATACGTTATACGTTATACGTTATACGTTATACGTTATACGTTATACGTTATACGTTATACGTTATACGTTATACGTTATACGTTATACGTTATACGTTATACGTTATACGTTATACGTTATACGTTATACGTTATACGTTATACGTTATACGTTATACGTTATACGTTATACGTTATACGTTATACGTTATACGTTATACGTTGTACGTTATACGTTGTACGTTATACGCTGTACGTTATACGCTGTACGTTATACGCTGTACGTTATACGTTATACGTTATACGTTACACGTTGTACGTTGTACGTTATACGTTATACGTTATACGTTATACGTTATACGTTATATGTTATACGTTATACGTTATACGCTGTACGTTATACGCTGTACGTTATACGTTATACGTTATACGTTGTACGTTATACGCTGTACGTTATACCTTATACGTTATACGCTGTACGTTATACGCTGTACGTTATACGTTATACGTTACACGTTATACGTTATACGTTATACGCTGTACGTTATACGCTGTACGCTATACGCTGTATGTTATAAGTTATACGTTATACGTTATACGCTGTACGTTATACGCTGTACGCTATACGCTGTATGTTATAAGTTATACGTTATACGTTATACGTTACACGTTGTACGTTGTACGTTATACGTTGTACGTTATACGTTGTACATTATACGTTGTAGGTTATACGCTGTACGTTGTACGTTATACGTTGTACGTTATACGTTGTACGTTATACGTTGTACGTTATACGTTGTATGTTATACGTTATACGCTGTACGTTATACGTTATACGTTGTACGTTATACGTTATACGTTATACGTTACACGTTGTACGTTGTACGTTATACGTTGTACGTTATACGTTATAAGTTACACGTTGTACGTTGTACGTTGTACGTTATCCGTTGTACATTATACCTTGTACGTTATACGTTATACGCTGTACGTTATACGTTATACGTTATACGTTATACGTTATACGTTATACGTTATACGTTATACGTTATACGTTATACGTTATACGTTATACGTTATACGTTATACGTTATACGTTATACGTTATACGTTATACGTTATACGTTATACGTTATATGTTATACGTTATACGTTATACGTTATACGTTATACGTTATACGTTATACGTTATACGTTATACGTTATACGTTATACGTTATACGTTATACGTTATACGTTATACGTTATACGTTATACGTTATACGTTATACGTTATACGTTATACGTTATACGTTATACGTTATACGTTATACGTTATACGTTATACGTTATACGTTATAGGTTATACGTTATACGTTATACGTTATACGTTATACGTTATACGTTATACGTTATACGTTATACGTTATACGTTATACGTTATACGTTATACGTTATACGTTATACGTTATACGTTATACGTTATACGTTATACGTTATACGTTATACGTTATACGTTATACGTTCTACGCTGTACGTTATACGTTATACGTTATACGTTATACGTTATACGTTATACGTTATACGTTATACGTTATACGTTATACGTTATACGTTATACGTTATACGTTATACGTTATACGTTATACGTTATACGTTATACGTTATACGTTATACGTTATACGTTATACGTTATACGTTATACGTTATACGTTATACGTTATACGTTATACGTTATACGTTATACGTTATACGTTATACGTTATACGTTATACGTTATACGTTATACGTTATACGTTATACGTTATACGTTATACGTTATACGTTATACGTTATACGTTATACGTTATACGTTATACGTTATACGTTATACGTTATACGTTATACGTTATACGTTATACGTTATACGTTATACGTTATACGTTATACGTTATACGTTATACGTTATACGTTATACGTTATACGTTATACGTTATACGTTATACGTTATACGTTATACGTTATACGTTATACGTTATACGTTATACGTTATACGTTATACGTTACACGTTGTACGTTGTACGTTATACGTTATACGTTATACGTTATACGTTATACGTTATACGTTATATGTTATACGTTATACGTTATACGCTGTACGTTATACGCTGTACGTTATACGTTATACGTTATACGTTATACGTTATACGTTATACGTTATACGTTATACGTTATACGTTATACGTTATACGTTATACGTTATACGTTATACGTTATACGTTATACGTTATACGTTATACGTTATACGTTATACGTTATACGTTATACGTTATACGTTACACGTTGTACGTTGTACGTTATACGTTATACGTTATACGTTATACGTTATACGTTATACGTTATATGTTATACGTTATACGTTATACGCTGTACGTTATACGCTGTACGTTATACGTTATACGTTATACGTTGTACGTTATACGCATTACGTTATACCTTATACGTTATACGCTGTACGTTATACGCTGTACGTTATACGTTATACGTTACACGTTATACGTTATACGTTATACGCTGTACGTTATACGCTGTACGCTATACGCTGTATGTTATAAGTTATACGTTATACGTTATACGTTACACGTTGTACGTTATACGTTACACGTTGTACGTTGTACGTTATACGTTATACGTTATACGTTATACGTTATACGTTATACGTTATACGTTATATGTTATACGTTATACGTTATACGCTGTACGTTATACGCTGTACGTTATACGTTATACGTTATACGTTGTACGTTATACGCATTACGTTATACCTTATACGTTATACGCTGTACGTTATACGCTGTACGTTATACGTTATACGTTACACGTTATACGTTATACGTTACACGTTGTACGTTGTACGTTATACGTTATACGTTATACGTTATACGTTATACGTTATACGTTATACGTTATACGTTATACGTTATACGTTATACGTTATACGTTATACGTTATACGTTATACGTTATACGTTATACGTTATACGTTATACGTTATACGTTATACGTTATACGTTATACGTTATACGTTATACGTTATACGTTATACGTTATACGTTATACGTTATACGTTATACGTTATACGTTATACGTTATACGTTATACGTTATACGTTATACGTTATACGTTATACGTTATACGTTATACGTTATACGTTATACGTTATACGTTATACGTTATACGTTATACGTTATACGTTATACGTTATACGTTATACGTTATACGTTATACGTTATACGTTATACGTTATACGTTATACGTTATACGTTATACGTTATACGTTATACGTTATACGTTATACGTTATACGTTATACGTTATACGTGATACGTTATACGTTACACGTTGTACGTTGTACGTTATACGTTATACGTTATACGTTATACGTTATACGTTATACGTTATATGTTATACGTTATACGTTATACGCTGTACGTTATACGCTGTACGTTATACGTTATACGTTATACGTTGTACGTTATACGCATTACGTTATACCTTATACGTTATACGCTGTACGTTATACGCTGTACGTTATACGTTATACGTTACACGTTATACGTTATACGTTATACGCTGTACGTTATACGCTGTACGCTATACGCTGTATGTTATAAGTTATACGTTATACGTTATACGTTACACGTTGTACGTTGTACGTTATACGTTGTACGTTATACGTTGTACATTATACGTTATAGGTTATACGTTATACGCTGTACGTTATACGTTATACGTTATACGTTATACGTTATACGTTATACGTTATACGTTATACGTTATACGTTATACGTTATACGTTATACGTTACACGTTATACGTTATACGTTATACGTTATACGTTATACGTTATACGTTATACGTTACACGTTATACGTTACACGTTATACGTTATACGTTATACGTTATACGTTACCCGTTGTACGTTGTACGTTGTACGTTATACGTTGTACGTTATACGTTGTACGTTATACGTTGTACGTTATACGTTGTATGTTATACGTTATACGCTGTACGTTATACGTTATACGTTGTACGTTATACGTTATACGTTATACGTTATACGTTATACGTTATACGTTATACGTTATACGTTATACGTTATACGTTATACGTTATACGTTATACGTTATACGTTATACGTTATACGTTATACGTTGTACGTTATACGCATTACGTTATACCTTATACGTTATACGCTGTACGTTATACGCTGTACGTTATACGTTATACGTTACACGTTATACGTTATACGTTATACGCTGTACGTTATACGCTGTACGCTATACGCTGTATGTTATAAGTTATACGTTATACGTTATACGTTACACGTTGTACGTTGTACGTTATACGTTGTACGTTATACGTTGTACATTATACGTTGTAGGTTATACGTTATACGTTATACGTTATACGCTGTACGTTATACGCTGTACGTTATACGTTATACGTTATACGTTGTACGTTATACGCTGTACGTTATACCTTATACGTTATACGCTGTACGTTATACGCTGTACGTTATACGTTATACGTTACACGTTATACGTTATACGTTATACGTTATACGTTATACGTTACACGTTGTACGTTGTACGTTATACGTTATACGTTATACGTTATACGTTATACGTTATACGTTATATGTTATACGTTATACGTTATACGCTGTACGTTATACGCTGTACGTTATACGTTATACGTTATACGTTGTACGTTATACGCATTACGTTATACCTTATACGTTATACGCTGTACGTTATACGCTGTACGTTATACGTTATACGTTACACGTTATACGTTATACGTTATACGCTGTACGTTATACGCTGTACGCTATACGCTGTATGTTATAAGTTATACGTTATACGTTATACGTTACACGTTGTACGTTGTACGTTATACGTTGTACGTTATACGTTATACGTTGTACGTTATACGTTGTACATTATACGTTATAGGTTATACGTTATACGCTGTACGTTATACGTTATACGTTATACGTTATACGTTATACGTTATACGTTATACGTTATACGTTATACGTTATACGTTACACGTTATACGTTATACGTTATACGTTATACGTTATACGTTATACGTTATACGTTACACGTTATACGTTACACGTTATACGTTATACGTTATACGTTATACGTTATACGTTATACGTTATACGTTATACGTTATACGTTATACGTTATACGTTATACGTTATACGTTGTACGTTATACGCATTACGTTATACCTTATACGTTATACGCTGTACGTTATACGCTGTACGTTATACGTTATACGTTACACGTTATACGTTATACGTTATACGCTGTACGTTATACGCTGTACGCTATACGCTGTATGTTATAAGTTATACGTTATACGTTATACGTTACACGTTGTACGTTGTACGTTATACGTTGTACGTTATACGTTGTACATTATACGTTGTAGGTTATACGTTATACGCTGTACGTTATACGTTATACGTTATACGTTATACGTTATACGTTATACGTTATACGTTATACGTTATACGTTATACGTTATACGTTATACGTTATACGTTATACGTTATACGTTATACGTTATACGTTATACGTTACACGTTATACGTTATACGTTATACGTTATACGTTATACGTTATACGTTACACGTTGTACGTTGTACGTTATACGTTGTACATTATACGTTGTACGTTATACGTTATACGCTGTACGTTACACGTTATACGTTACACGTTGTACGTTGTACGTTATACGTTGTACGTTATACGTTGTACGTTATACGTTGTACGTTATACGTTGTATGTTATACGTTATACGCTGTACGTTATACGTTATACGTTGTACGTTATACGTTATACGTTATACGTTATACGTTATACGTTATACGTTATACGTTGTACGTTATACGTTGTACGTTATACGCTGTACGTTATACGCTGTACGTTATACGCTGTACGTTATACGTTATACGTTATACGTTACACGTTGTACGTTGTACGTTATACGTTATACGTTATACGTTATACGTTATACGTTATACGTTATATGTTATACGTTATACGTTATACGCTGTACGTTATACGCTGTACGTTATACGTTATACGTTATACGTTGTACGTTATACGCTGTACGTTATACCTTATACGTTATACGCTGTACGTTATACGCTGTACGTTATACGTTGTACGTTACACGTTATACGTTATACGTTATACGCTGTACGTTATACGCTGTACGCTATACGCCGTATGTTATAAGTTATACGTTATACGTTATACGTTATACGTTATACGTTATACGTTATACGTTATACGTTATACGTTATACATTATACGTTATACGTTATACGTTATACGTTATACGTTATACGTTATACGTTATACGTTATACGTTATACGTTATACGTTATACGTAATACGTTATACGTTATACGTTATACGTTATACGTTATACGTTATACGTTACACGTTATACGTTATACGTTATACGTTATACGTTATACGTTATACGTTATACGTTACACGTTATACGTTATACGTTATACGTTATACGTTATACGTTATACGTTACCCGTTGTACGTTGTACGTTGTACGTTATACGTTGTACGTTATACGTTATACGTTATACGTTATACGTTATACGTTATACGTTATACGTTATACGTTATACGTTATACGTTACACGTTATACGTTATACGTTATACGTTATACGTTATACGTTATACGTTATACGTTACACGTTATACGTTATACGTTATACGTTATACGTTATACGTTATACGTTACCCGTTGTACGTTGTACGTTGTACGTTATACGTTGTACGTTATACGTTGTACGTTATACGTTGTACGTTATACGTTGTACGTTATACGTTATACGTTATACGTTATACGTTATACGTTATACGTTATACGTTATACGTTATACGTTATACGTTATACGTTATACGTTATACGTTATACGTTATACGTTATACGTTGTACGTTATACGCATTACGTTATACCTTATACGTTATACGCTGTACGTTATACGCTGTACGTTATACGTTATACGTTACACGTTATACGTTATACGTTATACGCTGTACGTTATACGCTGTACGCTATACGCTGTATGTTATAAGTTATACGTTATACGTTATACGTTACACGTTGTACGTTGTACGTTATACGTTGTACGTTATACGTTGTACATTATACGTTGTAGGTTATACGTTATACGCTGTACGTTATACGTTATACGTTATACGTTATACGTTATACGTTATACGTTATACGTTATACGTTATACGTTATACGTTATACGTTATACGTTATACGTTATACGTTATACGTTATACGTTATACGTTACACGTTATACGTTATACGTTATACGTTATACGTTATACGTTATACGTTACCCGTTGTACGTTGTACGTTATACGTTGTACATTATACGTTGTACGTTATACGTTATACGCTGTACGTTACACGTTATACGTTACACGTTGTACGTTGTACGTTATACGTTGTACGTTATACGTTGTACGTTATACGTTGTACGTTATACGTTGTATGTTATACGTTATACGCTGTACGTTATACGTTATACGTTGTACGTTATACGTTATACGTTATACGTTATACGTTATACGTTATACGTTATACGTTATACGTTGTACGTTATACGTTGTACGTTATACGCTGTACGTTATACGCTGTACGTTATACGCTGTACGTTATACGTTATACGTTATACGTTACACGTTGTACGTTGTACGTTATACGTTATACGTTATACGTTATACGTTATACGTTATACGTTATATGTTATACGTTATACGTTATACGCTGTACGTTATACGCTGTACGTTATACGTTATACGTTATACGTTGTACGTTATACGCTGTACGTTATACCTTATACGTTATACGCTGTACGTTATACGCTGTACGTTATACGTTGTACGTTACACGTTATACGTTATACGTTATACGCTGTACGTTATACGCTGTACGCTATACGCCGTATGTTATAAGTTATACGTTATACGTTATACGTTATACGTTATACGTTATACGTTATACGTTATACGTTATACGTTATACATTATACGTTATACGTTATACGTTATACGTTATACGTTATACGTTATACGTTATACGTTATACGTTATACGTTATACGTTATACGTTATACGTTATACGTTATACGTTGTACGTTATACGTTGTACGTTATACGCTGTACGTTATACGCTGTACGTTATACGCTGTACGTTATACGTTATACGTTATACGTTACACGTTGTACGTTGTACGTTATACGTTGTACGTTATACGTTGTACATTATACGTTGTAGGTTATACGTTATACGCTGTACGTTATACGTTATACGTTATACGTTATACGTTATACGTTATACGTTATACGTTATACGTTATACGTTAGACGTTACACGTTATACGTTATACGTTACACGTTATACGTTATACGTTATACGTTATACGTTATACGTTATACGTTATACGTTATACGTTATACGTTATACGTTATACGTTATACGTTATACGTTATACGTTATACGTTATACGTTATACGTTATACGTTACCCGTTGTACGTTGTACGTTATACGTTGTACATTATACGTTGTACGTTATACGTTATAAGTTACACGTTGTACGTTGTACGTTGTACGTTATCCGTTGTACATTATACCTTGTACGTTATACGTTATACGCTGTACGTTATACGTTATACGTTACACGTTGTACGTTGTACGTCATACGTTGTACGTTATACGTTATACGCTGTACGTTATACGTTATACGTTATATGTTATACGTTATACGTTATACGTTATACGTTATACGTTATACGCTATACGTTATACGATATATGTTGTACGTTGTACGTTATACGTTGTACATTATACGTTGTACGTTATACGTTATACGCTGTACGTTACACGTTATACGTTACACGTTGTACGTTGTACGTTATACGTTGTACGTTATACGTTGTACGTTATACGTTGTACGTTATACGTTGTATGTTATACGTTATACGCTGTACATTATACGTTATACGTTATACGTTATACGTTATACGTTATACGTTATACGTTATACGTTATACGTTATACGTTATACGTTATACGTTATACGTTATACGTTATACGTTATACGTTATACGTTATACGTTATACGTTATACGTTATACGTTATACGTTATACGTTATACGTTATACGTTATACGTTATACGTTATACGTTATACGTTATACGTTATACGTTATACGTTATACGTTATACGTTATACGTTATACGTTATACGTTATACGTTATACGTTATACGTTATACGATATACGTTATACGTTATACGTTATACGTTATACGTTGTACGTTATACGTTGTACGTTATACGCTGTACGTTATACGCTGTACGTTATACGCTGTACGTTATACGTTATACGTTATACGTTAAACGTTGTACGTTGTACGTTATACGTTATACGTTATACGTTATACGTTATATGTTATACGTTATACGTTATACGCTGTACGTTATACGCTGTACGTTATACGTTATACGTTATACGTTGTACGTTATACGCTGTACGTTATACCTTATACGTTATACGCTGTACGTTATACGCTGTACGTTATACGTTATACGTTACACGTTATACGTTATACGTTATACGCTGTACGTTATACGCTGTACGCTATACGCTGTATGTTATAAGTTATACGTTATACGTTATACGTTACACGTTGTACGTTGTACGTTATACGTTGTACGTTATACGTTGTACATTATACGTTGTAGGTTATACGCTGTACGTTGTACGTTATACGTTGTACGTTATACGTTGTACGTTATACGTTGTACGTTATACGTTGTATGTTATACGTTATACGCTGTACGTTATACGTTATACGTTGTACGTTATACGTTATACGTTATACGTTACACGTTGTACGTTGTACGTTATACGTTGTACGTTATACGTTATAAGTTACACGTTGTACGTTGTACGTTGTACGTTATCCGTTGTACATTATACCTTGTACGTTATACGTTATACGCTGTACGTTATACGTTATACGTTACACGTTGTACGTTGTACGTCATACGTTGTACGTTATACGTTATACGCTGTACGTTATACGTTATACGTTATATGTTATACGTTATACGTTATACGTTATACGTTATACGTTATACGATATACGTTGTACGTTGTACGTTATACGTTGTACATTATACGTTGTACGTTATACGTTATACGCTGTACGTTACACGTTATACGTTACACGTTGTACGTTGTACGTTATACGTTGTACGTTATACGTTGTACGTTATACGTTGTACGTTATACGTTGTACGTTATACGTTGTATGTTATACGTTATACGCTGTACGTTATACGTTATACGTAATACGTTATACGTTATACGTTATACGTTATACGTTATACGTTATACGTTATACGTTATACGTTATACGTTATACGTTATACGTTATACGTTATACGTTATACGTTATACGTTATACGTTATACGTTATACGTTATACGTTATACGTTATACGTTATACGTTATACGTTATACGTTATACGTTATACGTTATACGTTATACGTTATACGTTATACGTTATACGTTATACGTTATACGTTATACGTTATACGTTATACGTTATACGTTATACGTTATACGTTATACGTTATACGTTATACGTTATACGTTATACGTTATACGTTATACGTTATACGTTATACGTTATACGTTATACGTTATACGTTATACGTTATACGTTATACGTTATACGTTATACGTTATACGTTATACGTTATACGTTATACGTTATACGTTACACGTTATACGTTATCCGTTATACGTTATACGTTATACGTTATACGTTATACGTTCTACGTTATACGTTATACGTTATACGTTCTACGCTGTACGTTATACGTTATACGTTATACGTTATACGTTATACGTTATACGTTGTACGTTATACGTTGTACGTTATACGCTGTACGTTATACGCTGTACGTTATACGTTATACGTTATACGTTACACGTTGTACGTTGTACGTTATACGTTATACGTTATACGTTATACGTTATACGTTATACGTTATATGTTATACGTTATACGTTATACGCTGTACGTTATACGCTGTACGTTATACGTTATACGTTATACGTTGTACGTTATACGCATTACGTTATACCTTATACGTTATACGCTGTACGTTATACGCTGTACGTTATACGTTATACGTTACACGTTATACGTTATACGTTATACGCTGTACGTTATACGCTGTACGCTATACGCTGTATGTTATAAGTTATACGTTATACGTTATACGTTACACGTTGTACGTTGTAAGTTATACGTTGTACGTTATACGTTGTACATTATACGTTGTAGGTTATACGTTATACGCTGTACGTTATACGTTATACGTTATACGTTATACGTTATACGTTATACGTTATACGTTATACGTTATACGTTATACGTTATACGTTATACGTTATACGTTACACGTTATACGTTATACGTTATACGTTATACGTTATACGTTATACGTTATACGTTATACGTTATACGTTATACGTTATACGTTATACGTTATACGTTATACGTTATACGTTATACGTTATACGTTACCCGTTGTACGTTGTACGTTATACGTTGTACATTATACGTTGTACGTTATACGTTATACGCTGTACGTTACACGTTATACGATACACGTTGTACGTTGTACGTTATACGTTGTACGTTATACGTTGTACGTTATACGTTGTACATTATACGTTGTACGTTATACGTTATACGCTGTACGTTACACGTTATACGTTACACGTTGTACGTTGTACGTTATACGTTGTACGTTATACGTTGTACGTTATACGTTGTACGTTATACGTTGTATGTTATACGTTATACGCTGTACGTTATACGTTATACGTTGTACGTTATACGTTATACGTTATACGTTACACGTTATACGTTATACGTTATACGTTACACGTTGTACGTTGTACGTTATACGTTATACGTTATACGTTATACGTTATACGTTATACGTTATATGTTATACGTTATACGTTATACGCTGTACGTTATACGCTGTACGTTATACGTTATACGTTATACGTTGTACGTTATACGCATTACGTTATACCTTATACGTTATACGCTGTACGTTATACGCTGTACGTTATACGTTATACGTTACACGTTATACGTTATACGTTATACGCTGTACGTTATACGCTGTACGCTATACGCTGTATGTTATAAGTTATACGTTATACGTTATACGTTACACGTTGTACGTTGTACGTTATACGTTGTACGTTATACGTTGTACATTATACGTTGTAGGTTATACGTTATACGCTGTACGTTATACGTTATACGTTATACGTTATACGTTATACGTTATACGTTATACGTTATACGTTATACGTTATACGTTATACGTTATACGTTATACGTTATACGTTATACGTTATACGTTATACGTTATACGTTATACGTTATACGTTATACGTTATACGTTATACGTTATACGTTATACGTTATACGTTATACGTTATACGTTACCCGTTGTACGTTGTACGTTGTACGTTATACGTTGTACGTTATACGTTGTACGTTATACGTTGTACGTTATACGTTGTATGTTATACGTTATACGCTGTACGTTATACGTTATACGTTGTACGTTATACGTTATACGTTATACGTTATACGTTATACGTTATACGTTATACGTTATACGTTATACGTTATACGTTATACGTTATACGTTATACGTTATACGTTATACGTTGTACGTTATACGCATTACGTTATACCTTATACGTTATACGCTGTACGTTATACGCTGTACGTTATACGTTATACGTTACACGTTATACGTTATACGTTATACGCTGTACGTTATACGCTGTACGCTATACGCTGTATGTTATAAGTTATACGTTATACGTTATACGTTACACGTTGTACGTTGTACGTTATACGTTGTACGTTATACGTTGTACATTATACGTTGTAGGTTATACGTTATACGCTGTACGTTATACGTTATACGTTATACGTTATACGTTATACGTTATACGTTATACGTTATACGTTATACGTTATACGTTATACGTTATACGTTATACGATACACGTTATACGTTATACGTTATACGTTATACGTTATACGTTATACGTTATACGTTACACGTTATACGTTATACGTTATACGTTATACGTTATACGTTATACGTTACCCGTTGTACGTTGTACGTTATACGTTGTACATTATACGTTGTACGTTATACGTTATACGCTGTACGTTACACGTTATACGTTACACGTTGTACGTTGTACGTTATACGTTGTACGTTATACGTTGTACGTTATACGTTGTACGTTATACGTTGTATGTTATACGTTATACGCTGTACGTTATACGTTATACGTTGTACGTTATACGTTATACGTTATACGTTATACGTTATACGTTATACGTTGTACGTTATACGTTGTACGTTATACGCTGTACGTTATACGCTGTACGTTATACGCTGTACGTTATACGTTATACGTTATACGTTACACGTTGTACGTTGTACGTTATACGTTATACGTTATACGTTATACGTTGTACGCTATACGCTGTATGTTATAAGTTATACGTTATACGTTATACGCTGTACGTTATACGCTGTACGTTATACGCTGTACGTTATACGTTATACGTTATACGTTACACGTTGTACGTTGTACGTTATACGTTATACGTTATACGTTATACGTTATATGTTATACGTTATACGTTATACGCTGTACGTTATACGCTGTACGTTATACGTTATACGTTATACGTTGTACGTTATACGCTGTACGTTATACCTTATACGTTATACGCTGTACGTTATACGCTGTACGTTATACGTTATACGTTACACGTTATACGTTATACGTTATACGCTGTACGTTATACGCTGTACGCTATACGCTGTATGTTATAAGTTATACGTTATACGTTATACGTTACACGTTGTACGTTGTACGTTATACGTTGTACGTTATACGTTGTACATTATACGTTGTAGGTTATACGCTGTACGTTGTACGTTATACGTTGTACGTTATACGTTGTACGTTATACGTTGTACGTTATACGTTGTATGTTATACGTTATACGCTGTACGTTATACGTTATACGTTAGACGTTACACGTTATACGTTATACGTTACACGTTATACGTTATACGTTATACGTTATACGTTATACGTTATACGTTATACGTTATACGTTATACGTTATACGTTATACGTTATACGTTATACGTTATACGTTATACGTTATACGTTATACGTTATACGTTACCCGTTGTACGTTGTACGTTATACGTTGTACATTATACGTTGTACGTTATACGTTATAAGTTACACGTTGTACGTTGTACGTTGTACGTTATCCGTTGTACATTATACCTTGTACGTTATACGTTATACGCTGTACGTTATACGTTATACGTTACACGTTGTACGTTGTACGTCATACGTTGTACGTTATACGTTATACGCTGTACGTTATACGTTATACGTTATATGTTATACGTTATACGTTATACGTTATACGTTATACGTTATACGCTATACGTTATACGATATATGTTGTACGTTGTACGTTATACGTTGTACATTATACGTTGTACGTTATACGTTATACGCTGTACGTTACACGTTATACGTTACACGTTGTACGTTGTACGTTATACGTTGTACGTTATACGTTGTACGTTATACGTTGTACGTTATACGTTGTATGTTATACGTTATACGCTGTACATTATACGTTATACGTTATACGTTATACGTTATACGTTATACGTTATACGTTATACGTTATACGTTATACGTTATACGTTATACGTTATACGTTATACGTTATACGTTATACGTTATACGTTATACGTTATACGTTATACGTTATACGTTATACGTTATACGTTATACGTTATACGTTATACGTTATACGTTATACGTTATACGTTATACGTTATACGTTATACGTTATACGTTATACGTTATACGTTATACGTTATACGTTATACGATATACGTTATACGTTATACGTTATACGTTATACGTTGTACGTTATACGTTGTACGTTATACGCTGTACGTTATACGCTGTACGTTATACGCTGTACGTTATACGTTATACGTTATACGTTACACGTTGTACGTTGTACGTTATACGTTATACGTTATACGTTATACGTTATATGTTATACGTTATACGTTATACGCTGTACGTTATACGCTGTACGTTATACGTTATACGTTATACGTTGTACGTTATACGCTGTACGTTATACCTTATACGTTATACGCTGTACGTTATACGCTGTACGTTATACGTTATACGTTACACGTTATACGTTATACGTTATACGCTGTACGTTATACGCTGTACGCTATACGCTGTATGTTATAAGTTATACGTTATACGTTATACGTTACACGTTGTACGTTGTACGTTATACGTTGTACGTTATACGTTGTACATTATACGTTGTAGGTTATACGCTGTACGTTGTACGTTATACGTTGTACGTTATACGTTGTACGTTATACGTTGTACGTTATACGTTGTATGTTATACGTTATACGCTGTACGTTATACGTTATACGTTGTACGTTATACGTTATACGTTATACGTTACACGTTGTACGTTGTACGTTATACGTTGTACGTTATACGTTATAAGTTACACGTTGTACGTTGTACGTTGTACGTTATCCGTTGTACATTATACCTTGTACGTTATACGTTAAACGCTGTACGTTATACGTTATACGTTACACGTTGTACGTTGTACGTCATACGTTGTACGTTATACGTTATACGCTGTACGTTATACGTTATACGTTATATGTTATACGTTATACGTTATACGTTATACGTTATACGTTATACGATATACGTTGTACGTTGTACGTTATACGTTGTACATTATACGTTGTACGTTATACGTTATACGCTGTACGTTACACGTTATACGTTACACGTTGTACGTTGTACGTTATACGTTGTACGTTATACGTTGTACGTTATACGTTGTACGTTATACGTTGTATGTTATACGTTATACGCTGTACGTTATACGTTATACGTAATACGTTATACGTTATACGTTATACGTTATACGTTATACGTTATACGTTATACGTTATACGTTATACGTTATACGTTATACGTTATACGTTATACGTTATACGTTATACGTTATACGTTATACGTTATACGTTATACGTTATACGTTATACGTTATACGTTATACGTTATACGTTATACGTTATACGTTATACGTTATACGTTATACGTTATACGTTATACGTTATACGTTATACGTTATACGTTATACGTTATACGTTATACGTTATACGTTATACGTTATACGTTATACGTTATACGTTATACGTTATACGATATACGTTATACGTTATACGTTATACGTTATACGTTATACGTTATACGTTATACGTTATACGTTATACGTTATACGTTATACGTTATACGTTATACGTTACACGTTATACGTTATCCGTTATACGTTATACGTTATACGTTATACGTTATACGTTCTACGTTATACGTTATACGTTATACGTTCTACGCTGTACGTTATACGTTATACGTTATACGTTATACGTTATACGTTATACGTTGTACGTTATACGTTGTACGTTATACGCTGTACGTTATACGCTGTACGTTATACGTTATACGTTATACGTTACACGTTGTACGTTGTACGTTATACGTTATACGTTATACGTTATACGTTATACGTTATACGTTATATGTTATACGTTATACGTTATACGCTGTACGTTATACGCTGTACGTTATACGTTATACGTTATACGTTGTACGTTATACGCATTACGTTATACCTTATACGTTATACGCTGTACGTTATACGCTGTACGTTATACGTTATACGTTACACGTTATACGTTATACGTTATACGCTGTACGTTATACGCTGTACGCTATACGCTGTATGTTATAAGTTATACGTTATACGTTATACGTTACACGTTGTACGTTGTAAGTTATACGTTGTACGTTATACGTTGTACATTATACGTTGTAGGTTATACGTTATACGCTGTACGTTATACGTTATACGTTATACGTTATACGTTATACGTTATACGTTATACGTTATACGTTATACGTTATACGTTATACGTTATACGTTATACGTTACACGTTATACGTTATACGTTATACGTTATACGTTATACGTTATACGTTATACGTTATACGTTATACGTTATACGTTATACGTTATACGTTATACGTTATACGTTATACGTTATACGTTATACGTTACCCGTTGTACGTTGTACGTTATACGTTGTACATTATACGTTGTACGTTATACGTTATACGCTGTACGTTACACGTTATACGTTACACGTTGTACGTTGTACGTTATACGTTGTACGTTATACGTTGTACGTTATACGTTGTACATTATACGTTGTACGTTATACGTTATACGCTGTACGTTACACGTTATACGTTACACGTTGTACGTTGTACGTTATACGTTGTACGTTATACGTTGTACGTTATACGTTGTACGTTATACGTTGTATGTTATACGTTATACGCTGTACGTTATACGTTATACGTTGTACGTTATACGTTATACGTTATACGTTACACGTTATACGTTATACGTTATACGTTACACGTTGTACGTTGTACGTTATACGTTATACGTTATACGTTATACGTTATACGTTATACGTTATATGTTATACGTTATACGTTATACGCTGTACGTTATACGCTGTACGTTATACGTTATACGTTATACGTTGTACGTTATACGCATTACGTTATACCTTATACGTTATACGCTGTACGTTATACGCTGTACGTTATACGTTACACGTTATACGTTATACGTTATACGCTGTACGTTATACGCTGTACGCTATACGCTGTATGTTATAAGTTATACGTTATACGTTATACGTTACACGTTGTACGTTGTACGTTATACGTTGTACGTTATACGTTGTACATTATACGTTGTAGGTTATACGTTATACGCTGTACGTTATACGTTATACGTTATACGTTATACGTTATACGTTATACGTTATACGTTATACGTTATACGTTATACGTTATACGTTATACGTTATACGTTACACGTTATACGTTATACGTTATACGTTATACGTTATACGTTATACGTTATACGTTACACGTTATACGTTATACGTTATACGTTATACGTTATACGTTATACGTTACCCGTTGTACGTTGTACGTTGTACGTTATACGTTGTACGTTATACGTTGTACGTTATACGTTGTACGTTATACGTTGTATGTTATACGTTATACGCTGTACGTTATACGTTATACGTTGTACGTTATACGTTATACGTTATACGTTATACGTTATACGTTATACGTTATACGTTATACGTTATACGTTATACGTTATACGTTATACGTTATACGTTATACGTTATACGTTATACGTTGTACGTTATACGCATTACGTTATACCTTATACGTTATACGCTGTACGTTATACGCTGTACGTTATACGTTATACGTTACACGTTATACGTTATACGTTATACGCTGTACGTTATACGCTGTACGCTATACGCTGTATGTTATAAGTTATACGTTATACGTTATACGTTACACGTTGTACGTTGTACGTTATACGTTGTACGTTATACGTTGTACATTATACGTTGTAGGTTATACGTTATACGCTGTACGTTATACGTTATACGTTATACGTTATACGTTATACGTTATACGTTATACGTTATACGTTATACGTTATACGTTATACGTTATACGTTATACGATACACGTTATACGTTATACGTTATACGTTATACGTTATACGTTATACGTTATACGTTACACGTTATACGTTATACGTTATACGTTATACGTTATACGTTATACGTTACCCGTTGTACGTTGTACGTTATACGTTGTACATTATACGTTGTACGTTATACGTTATACGCTGTACGTTACACGTTATACGTTACACGTTGTACGTTGTACGTTATACGTTGTACGTTATACGTTGTACGTTATACGTTGTACGTTATACGTTGTATGTTATACGTTATACGCTGTACGTTATACGTTATACGTTGTACGTTATACGTTATACGTTATACGTTATACGTTATACGTTATACGTTATACGTTGTACGTTATACGTTGTACGTTATACGCTGTACGTTATACGCTGTACGTTATACGCTGTACGTTATACGTTATACGTTATACGTTACACGTTGTACGTTGTACGTTATACGTTATACGTTATACGTTATACGTTGTACGCTATACGCTGTATGTTATAAGTTATACGTTATACGTTATACGCTGTACGTTATACGCTGTACGTTATACGCTGTACGTTATACGTTATACGTTATACGTTACACGTTGTACGTTGTACGTTATACGTTATACGTTATACGTTATACGTTATATGTTATACGTTATACGTTATACGCTGTACGTTATACGCTGTACGTTATACGTTATACGTTATTCGTTGTACGTTATACGCTGTACGTTATACCTTATACGTTATACGCTGTACGTTATACGCTGTACGTTATACGTTATACGTTACACGTTATACGTTATACGTTATACGCTGTACGTTATACGCTGTACGCTATACGCTGTATGTTATAAGTTATACGTTATACGTTATACGTTACACGTTGTACGTTGTACGTTATACGTTGTACGTTATACGTTGTACATTATACGTTGTAGGTTATACGCTGTACGTTGTACGTTATACGTTGTACGTTATACGTTGTACGTTATACGTTGTACGTTATACGTTGTATGTTATACGTTATACGCTGTACGTTATACGTTATACGTTGTACGTTATACGTTATACGTTATACGTTACACGTTGTACGTTGTACGTTATACGTTGTACGTTATACGTTATAAGTTACACGTTGTACGTTGTACGTTGTACGTTATCCGTTGTACATTATACCTTGTACGTTATACGTTATACGCTGTACGTTATACGTTATACGTTACACGTTGTACGTTGTACGTCATACGTTGTACGTTATACGTTATACGCTGTACGTTATACGTTATACGTTATATGTTATACGTTATACGTTATACGTTATACGTTATACGTTATACGATATACGTTGTACGTTGTACGTTATACGTTGTACATTATACGTTGTACGATATACGTTATACGCTGTACGTTACACGTTATACGTTACACGTTGTACGTTGTACGTTATACGTTGTACGTTATACGTTGTACGTTATACGTTGTATGTTATACGTTATACGCTGTACGTTATACGTTATACGTTATACGTTATACGTTATACGTTATACGTTATACGTTATACGTTATACGTTATACGTTATACGTTATACGTTATACGTTATACGTTATACGTTATACGTTATACGTTATACGTTATACGTTATACGTTATACGTTATACGTTATACGTTATACGTTATACGTTATACGTTATACGTTATACGTTATACGTTATACGTTATACGTTATACGTTATACGTTATACGTTATACGTTATACGTTATACGTTATACGTTATACGTTATACGTTATACGTTATACGTTATACGTTATACGTTATACGTTATACGTTATACGTTATACGTTATACGTTATACGTTATACGTTATACGTTATACGTTATACGTTATACGTTATACGTTATACGTTATACGTTATACGTTATACGTTATACGTTATACGTTCTACGTTATACGTTATACGTTATACGTTCTACGCTGTACGTTATACGTTATACGTTATACGTTATACGTTATACGTTATACGTTGTACGTTATACGTTGTACGTTATACGCTGTACGTTATACGCTGTACGTTATACGTTATACGTTATACGTTACACGTTGTACGTTGTACGTTATACGTTATACGTTATACGTTGTACGTTATACGTTATACGTTATACGTTATATGTTATACGTTATACGTTATACGCTGTACGTTATACGCTGTACGTTATACGTTATACGTTATACGTTGTACGTTATACGCATTACGTTATACCTTATACGTTATACGCTGTACGTTACACGCTGTACGTTATACGTTATACGTTACACGTTATACGTTATACGTTATACGCTGTACGTTATACGCTGTACGCTATACGCTGTATGTTATAAGTTATACGTTATACGTTATACGTTACACGTTGTACGTTGTAAGTTATACGTTGTACGTTATACGTTGTACATTATACGTTGTAGGTTATACGTTATACGCTGTACGTTATACGTTATACGTTATACGTTATACGTTATACGTTATACGTTATACGTTATACGTTATACGTTATACGTTATACGTTATACGTTATACGTTATACGTTACACGTTATACGTTATACGTTATACGTTATACGTTATACGTTATACGTTATACGTTATACGTTATACGTTATACGTTATACGTTATACGTTATACGTTATACGTTATACGTTACCCGTTGTACGTTGTACGTTATACGTTGTACATTATACGTTGTACGTTATACGTTATACGCTGTACGTTACACGTTATACGTTACACGTTGTACGTTGTACGTTATACGTTGTACGTTATACGTTGTACGTTATACGTTGTACATTATACGTTGTACGTTATACGTTATACGCTGTACGTTACACGTTATACGTTACACGTTGTACGTTGTACGTTATACGTTGTACGTTATACGTTGTACGTTATACGTTGTACGTTATACGTTGTATGTTATACGTTATACGCTGTACGTTATACGTTATACGTTGTACGTTATACGTTATACGTTATACGTTACACGTTATACGTTATACGTTATACGTTATACGTTATACGTTATACGTTATACGTTATACGTTATACGTTATACGTTATACGTTATACGTTATACGTTATACGTTATACGTTATACGTTATACGTTATACGTTATACGTTATACGTTATACGTTATACGTTATACGTTATACGTTATACGTTATACGTTATACGTTATACGTTCTACGTTATACGTTATACGTTATACGTTCTACGCTGTACGTTATACGTTATACGTTATACGTTATACGTTATACGTTATACGTTGTACGTTATACGTTGTACGTTATACGCTGTACGTTATACGCTGTACGTTATACGTTATACGTTATACGTTACACGTTGTACGTTGTACGTTATACGTTATACGTTATACGTTATACGTTATACGTTATACGTTATACGTTATATGTTATACGTTATACGTTATACGCTGTACGTTATACGCTGTACGTTATACGTTATACGTTATACGTTGTACGTTATACGCATTACGTTATACCTTATACGTTATACGCTGTACGTTACACGCTGTACGTTATACGTTATACGTTACACGTTATACGTTATACGTTATACGCTGTACGTTATACGCTGTACGCTATACGCTGTATGTTATAAGTTATACGTTATACGTTATACGTTACACGTTGTACGTTGTAAGTTATACGTTGTACGTTATACGTTGTACATTATACGTTGTACGTTATACGTTATACGCTGTACGTTATACGTTATACGTTATACGTTATACGTTATACGTTATACGTTATACGTTATACGTTATACGTTATACGTTATACGTTATACGTTATACGTTATACGTTACACGTTATACGTTATACGTTATACGTTATACGTTATACGTTATACGTTATACGTTATACGTTATACGTTATACGTTATACGTTATACGTTATACGTTATACGTTATACGTTACCCGTTGTACGTTGTACGTTATACGTTGTACATTATACGTTGTACGTTATACGTTATACGCTGTACGTTACACGTTATACGTTACACGTTGTACGTTGTACGTTATACGTTGTACGTTATACGTTGTACGTTATACGTTGTACATTATACGTTGTACGTTATACGTTATACGCTGTACGTTACACGTTATACGTTACACGTTGTACGTTGTACGTTATACGTTGTACGTTATACGTTGTACGTTATACGTTGTACGTTATACGTTGTATGTTATACGTTATACGCTGTACGTTATACGTTATACGTTGTACGTTATACGTTATACGTTATACGTTACACGTTATACGTTATACGTTATACGTTACACGTTGTACGTTGTACGTTATACGTTATACGTTATACGTTATACGTTATACGTTATACGTTATATGTTATACGTTATACGTTATACGCTGTACGTTATACGCTGTACGTTATACGTTATACGTTACACGTTATACGTTATACGTTATACGTTATACGTTATACGTTATACGTTATACGTTACACGTTATACGTTATACGTTATACGTTATACGTTATACGTTATACGTTACCCGTTGTACGTTGTACGTTGTACGTTATACGTTGTACGTTATACGTTGTACGTTATACGTTGTACGTTATACGTTGTATGTTATACGTTATACGCTGTACGTTATACGTTATACGTTGTACGTTATACGTTATACGTTATACGTTATACGTTATACGTTATACGTTATACGTTATACGTTGTACGTTATACGCATTACGTTATACCTTATACGTTATACGCTGTACGTTATACGCTGTACGTTATACGTTATACGTTACACGTTATACGTTATACGTTATACGCTGTACGTTATACGCTGTACGCTATACGCTGTATGTTATAAGTTATACGTTATACGTTATACGTTACACGTTGTACGTTGTACGTTATACGTTGTACGTTATACGTTGTACATTATACGTTGTAGGTTATACGTTATACGCTGTACGTTATACGTTATACGTTATACGTTATACGTTATACGTTATACGTTATACGTTATACGTTATACGTTATACGTTATACGTTATACGTTATACGTTACACGTTATACGTTATACGTTATACGTTATACGTTATACGTTATACGTTATACGTTACACGTTATACGTTATACGTTATACGTTATACGTTATACGTTATACGTTACCCGTTGTACGTTGTACGTTATACGTTGTACATTATACGTTGTACGTTATACGTTATACGCTGTACGTTACACGTTATACGTTACACGTTGTACGTTGTACGTTATACGTTGTACGTTATACGTTGTACGTTATACGTTGTACGTTATACGTTGTATGTTATACGTTATACGCTGTACGTTATACGTTATACGTTGTACGTTATACGTTATACGTTATACGTTATACGTTATACGTTATACGTTATACGTTGTACGTTATACGTTGTACGTTATACGCTGTACGTTATACGCTGTACGTTATACGCTGTACGTTATACGTTATACGTTATACGTTACACGTTGTACGTTGTACGTTATACGTTATACGTTATACGTTATACGTTGTACGCTATACGCTGTATGTTATAAGTTATACGTTATACGTTATACGTTACACGTTGTACGTTATACGTTACACGTTGTACGTTGTACGTTATACGTTATACGTTATACGTTATACGTTATACGTTATACGTTATATGTTATACGTTATACGTTATACGCTGTACGTTATACGCTGTACGTTATACGTTATACGTTATACGTTGTACGTTATACGCATTACGTTATACCTTATACGTTATACGCTGTACGTTATACGCTGTACGTTATACGTTATACGTTACACGTTATACGTTATACGTTACACGTTGTACGTTGTACGTTATACGTTATACGTTATACGTTATACGTTATACGTTATACGTTATACGTTATACGTTATACGTTATACGTTATACGTTATACGTTGTACGTTATACGCATTACGTTATACCTTATACGTTATACGCTGTACGTTATACGCTGTACGTTATACGTTATACGTTACACGTTATACGTTATACGTTATACGCTGTACGTTATACGCTGTACGCTATACGCTGTATGTTATAAGTTATACGTTATACGTTATACGTTACACGTTGTACGTTGTACGTTATACGTTGTACGTTATACGTTGTACATTATACGTTGTAGGTTATACGTTATACGCTGTACGTTATACGTTATACGTTATACGTTATACGTTATACGTTATACGTTATACGTTATACGTTATACGTTATACGTTATACGTTATACGTTATACGTTACACGTTATACGTTATACGTTATACGTTATACGTTATACGTTATACGTTATACGTTACACGTTATACGTTATACGTTATACGTTATACGTTATACGTTATACGTTACCCGTTGTACGTTGTACGTTATACGTTGTACATTATACGTTGTACGTTATACGTTATACGCTGTACGTTACACGTTATACGTTACACGTTGTACGTTGTACGTTATACGTTGTACGTTATACGTTGTACGTTATACGTTGTACGTTATACGTTGTATGTTATACGTTATACGCTGTACGTTATACGTTATACGTTGTACGTTATACGTTATACGTTATACGTTATACGTTATACGTTATACGTTATACGTTGTACGTTATACGTTGTACGTTATACGCTGTACGTTATACGCTGTACGTTATACGCTGTACGTTATACGTTATACGTTATACGTTACACGTTGTACGTTGTACGTTATACGTTATACGTTATACGTTATACGTTGTACGCTATACGCTGTATGTTATAAGTTATACGTTATACGTTATACGTTACACGTTGTACGTTATACGTTACACGTTGTACGTTGTACGTTATACGTTATACGTTATACGTTATACGTTATACGTTATACGTTATATGTTATACGTTATACGTTATACGCTGTACGTTATACGCTGTACGTTATACGTTATACGTTATACGTTGTACGTTATACGCATTACGTTATACCTTATACGTTATACGCTGTACGTTATACGCTGTACGTTATACGTTATACGTTACACGTTATACGTTATACGTTACACGTTGTACGTTGTACGTTATACGTTATACGTTATACGTTATACGTTATACGTTATACGTTATACGTTATACGTTATACGTTATACGTTATACGTTATACGTTATACGTTATACGTTATACGTTATACGTTATACGTTATACGTTATGCGTTATACGTTATACGTTATACGTTATACGTTATACGTTATACGTTATACGTTATACGTTATACGTTATACGTTATACGTTATACGTTATACGTTATACGTTATACGTTATACGTTATACGTTATACGTTATACGTTATACGTTATACGTTATACGTTATACGTTATACGTTATACGTTATACGTTATACGTTATACGTTATACGTTATACGTTATACGTTATACGTTATACGTTATACGTTATACGTTATACGTTATACGTTATACGTTATACGTTATACGTTATACGTTATACGTTATACGTTATACGTTATACGTTATACGTTACACGTTGTACGTTGTACGTTATACGTTATACGTTATACGTTATACGTTATACGTTATACGTTATATGTTATACGTTATACGTTATACGCTGTACGTTATACGCTGTACGTTATACGTTATACGTTATACGTTGTACGTTATACGCATTACGTTATACCTTATACGTTATACGCTGTACGTTATACGCTGTACGTTATACGTTATACGTTACACGTTATACGTTATACGTTATACGCTGTACGTTATACGCTGTACGCTATACGCTGTATGTTATAAGTTATACGTTATACGTTATACGTTACACGTTGTACGTTGTACGTTATACGTTGTACGTTATACGTTGTACATTATACGTTGTAGGTTATACGTTATACGCTGTACGTTATACGTTATACGTTATACGTTATACGTTATACGTTATACGTTATACGTTATACGTTATACGTTATACGTTATACGTTATACGTTATACGTTATACGTTATACGTTATACGTTATACGTTACACGTTATACGTTATACGTTATACGTTATACGTTATACGTTATACGTTATACGTTACACGTTATACGTTATACGTTATACGTTATACGTTATACGTTATACGTTACCCGTTGTACGTTGTACGTTGTACGTTATACGTTGTACGTTATACGTTGTACGTTATACGTTGTACGTTATACGTTGTATGTTATACGTTATACGCTGTACGTTATACGTTATACGTTGTACGTTATACGTTATACGTTATACGTTATACGTTATACGTTATACGTTATACGTTATACGTTATACGTTATACGTTATACGTTATACGTTATACGTTATACGTTATACGTTATACGTTATACGTTATACGTTGTACGTTATACGCATTACGTTATACCTTATACGTTATACGCTGTACGTTATACGCTGTACGTTATACGTTATACGTTACACGTTATACGTTATACGTTATACGCTGTACGTTATACGCTGTACGCTATACGCTGTATGTTATAAGTTATACGTTATACGTTATACGTTACACGTTGTACGTTGTACGTTATACGTTGTACGTTATACGTTGTACATTATACGTTGTAGGTTATACGTTATACGCTGTACGTTATACGTTATACGTTATACGTTATACGTTATACGTTATACGTTATACGTTATACGTTATACGTTATACGTTATACGTTATACGTTATACGTTACACGTTATACGTTATACGTTATACGTTATACGTTATACGTTATACGTTATACGTTACACGTTATACGTTATACGTTATACGTTATACGTTATACGTTATACGTTACCCGTTGTACGTTGTACGTTATACGTTGTACATTATACGTTGTACGTTATACGTTATACGCTGTACGTTACACGTTATACGTTACACGTTGTACGTTGTACGTTATACGTTGTACGTTATACGTTGTACGTTATACGTTGTACGTTATACGTTGTATGTTATACGTTATACGCTGTACGTTATACGTTATACGTTGTACGTTATACGTTATACGTTATACGTTATACGTTATACGTTATACGTTGTACGTTATACGTTGTACGTTATACGCTGTACGTTATACGCTGTACGTTATACGCTGTACGTTATACGTTATACGTTATACGTTACACGTTGTACGTTGTACGTTATACGTTATACGTTATACGTTATACGTTATACGTTATACGTTATATGTTATACGTTATACGTTATACGCTGTACGTTATACGCTGTACGTTATACGTTATACGTTATACGTTGTACGTTATACGCTGTACGTTATACCTTATACGTTATACGCTGTACGTTATACGCTGTACGTTATACGTTGTACGTTACACGTTATACGTTATACGTTATACGCTGTACGTTATACGCTGTACGCTATACGCTGTATGTTATAAGTTATACGTTATACGTTATACGTTATACGTTATACGTTATACGTTATACGTTATACGTTATACGTTATACATTATACGTTATACGTTATACGTTATACGTTATACGTTATACGTTATACGTTATACGTTATACGTTATACGTTATACGTTGTACGTTATACGTTGTACGTTATACGCTGTACGTTATACGCTGTACGTTATACGCTGTACGTTATACGTTATACGTTATACGTTACACGTTGTACGTTGTACGTTATACGTTGTACGTTATACGTTGTACATTATACGTTGTAGGTTATACGTTATACGCTGTACGTTATACGTTATACGTTATACGTTATACGTTATACGTTATACGTTATACGTTATACGTTATACGTTATACGTTATACGTTATACGTTATACGTTACCCGTTGTACGTTGTACGTTATACGTTGTACATTATACGTTGTACGTTATACGTTATACGCTGTACGTTCCACGTTATACGTTACACGTTGTACGTTGTACGTTATACGTTGTACGTTATACGTTGTACGTTATACGTTGTACGTTATACGTTGTATGTTATACGTTATACGCTGTACGTTATACGTTATACGTTGTACGTTATACGTTATACGTTATACGTTATACGTTATACGTTATACGTTATACGTTGTACGTTATACGTTGTACGTTATACGCTGTACGTTATACGCTGTACGTTATACGCTGTACGTTATACGTTATACGTTATACGTTACACGTTGTACGTTGTACGTTATACGTTATACGTTATACGTTATACGTTGTACGCTATACGCTGTATGTTATAAGTTATACGTTATACGTTATACGTTACACGTTGTACGTTATACGTTACACGTTGTACGTTGTACGTTATACGTTATACGTTATACGTTATACGTTATACGTTATACGTTATATGTTATACGTTATACGTTATACGCTGTACGTTATACGCTGTACGTTATACGTTATACGTTGTACGTTATACGCATTACGTTATACCTTATACGTTATACGCTGTACGTTATACGCTGTACGTTATACGTTATACGTTACACGTTATACGTTATACGTTACACGTTGTACGTTGTACGTTATACGTTATACGTTATACGTTATACGTTATACGTTATACGTTATACGTTATACGTTATACGTTATACGTTATACGTTATACGTTATACGTTATACGTTATACGTTATACGTTATACGTTATACGTTATACGTTATACGTTATACGTTATACGTTATACGTTATACGTTATACGTTATACGTTATACGTTATACGTTATACGTTATACGTTATACGTTATACGTTATACGTTATACGTTATACGTTATACGTTATACGTTATACGTTATACGTTATACGTTATACGTTATACGTTATACGTTATACGTTATACGTTATACGTTATACGTTATACGTTATACGTTATACGTTATACGTTATACGTTATACGTTATACGTTATACGTTATACGTTATACGTTATACGTTATACGTTATACGTTATACGTTATACGTTATACGTTGTACGTTGTACGTTATACGTTGTACATTATACGTTGTACGTTATACGTTATACGCTGTACGTTACACGTTATACGTTACACGTTGTACGTTGTACGTTATACGTTGTACGTTATACGTTGTACGTTATACGTTGTACGTTATACGTTGTATGTTATACGTTATACGCTGTACGTTATACGTTATACGTTGTACGTTATACGTTATACGTTATACGTTATACGTTATACGTTATACGTTGTACGTTATACGTTGTACGTTATACGCTGTACGTTATACGCTGCACGTTATACGCTGTACGTTATACGTTATACGTTATACGTTACACGTTGTACGTTGTACGTTATACGTTATACGTTATACGTTATACGTTATACGTTATACGTTATATGTTATACGTTATACGTTATACGCTGTACGTTATACGCTGTACGTTATACGTTATACGTTATACGTTGTACGTTATACGCTGTACGTTATACCTTATACGTTATACGCTGTACGTTATACGCTGTACGTTATACGTTGTACGTTACACGTTATACGTTATACGTTATACGCTGTACGTTATACGCTGTACGCTATACGCTGTATGTTATAAGTTATACGTTATACGTTATACGTTATACGTTATACGTTATACGTTATACGTTATACGTTATACGTTATACGTTATACATTATACGTTATACGTTATACGTTATACGTTATACGTTATACGTTATACGTTATACGTTATACGTTATACGTTATACGTTATACGTTGTACGTTATACGTTGTACGTTATACGCTGTACGTTATACGCTGTACGTTATACGCTGTACGTTATACGTTATACGTTATACGTTACACGTTGTACGTTGTACGTTATACGTTGTACGTTATACGTTGTACATTATACGTTGTAGGTTATACGTTATACGCTGTACGTTATACGTTATACGTTATACGTTATACGTTATACGTTATACGTTATACGTTATACGTTATACGTTATACGTTATACGTTACACGTTATACGTTATACGTTACACGTTATACGTTATACGTTATACGTTATACGTTTTACGTTATACGTTATACGTTATACGTTATACGTTATACGTTATACGTTATACGTTATACGTTATACGTTATACGTTATACGTTATACGTTATACGTTATACGTTATACGTTATACGTTATACGTTACCCGTTGTACGTTGTACGTTATACGTTGTTCATTATACGTTGTACGTTATACGTTATAAGTTACACGTTGTACGTTGTACGTTGTACGTTATCCGTTGTACATTATACCTTGTACGTTATACGTTATACGCTGTACGTTATACGTTATACGTTACACGTTGTACGTTGTACGTCATACGTTGTACGTTATACGTTATACGCTGTACGTTATACGTTATACGTTATATGTTATACGTTATACGTTATACGTTATACGTTATACGTTATACGTTATACGTTATACGATATATGTTGTACGTTGTACGTTATACGTTGTACATTATACGTTGTACGTTATACGTTATACGCTGTACGTTACACGTTATACGTTACACGTTGTACGTTGTACGTTATACGTTGTACGTTATACGTTGTACGTTATACGTTGTACGTTATACGTTGTATGTTATACGTTATACGCTGTACATTATACGTTATACGTTATACGTTATACGTTATACGTTATACGTTATACGTTATACGTTATACGTTATACGTTATACGTTATACGTTATACGTTATACGTTATACGTTATACGTTATACGTTATACGTTATACGTTATACGTTATACGTTATACGTTATACGTTATACGTTATACGTTATACGTTATACGTTATACGTTATACGTTATACGTTATACGTTATACGTTATACGTTATACGTTATACGTTATACGTTATACGTTATACGTTATACGTTATACGTTATACGATATACGTTATACGTTATACGTTATACGTTATACGTTATACGTTATACGTTATACGTTATACGTTATACGTTATACGTTATACGTTATACGTTATACGTTATACGTTATACGTTATACGTTATACGTTATACGTTATACGTTATACGTTTTACGTTATACGTTGTACGTTATACGCTGTACGTTATACGCTGTACGTTATACGCTGTACGTTATACGTTATACGTTATACGTTACACGTTGTACGTTGTACGTTATACGTTATACGTTATACGTTATACGTTATATGTTATACGTTATACGTTATACGCTGTACGTTATACGCTGTACGTTATACGTTATACGTTATACGTTGTACGTTATACGCTGTACGTTATACCTTATACGTTATACGCTGTACGTTATACGCTGTACGTTATACGTTATACGTTACACGTTATACGTTATACGTTATACGCTGTACGTTCTACGCTGTACGCTATACGCTGTATGTTATAAGTTATACGTTATACGTTATACGTTACACGTTGTACGTTGTACGTTATACGTTGTACGTTATACGTTGTACATTATACGTTGTAGGTTATACGCTGTACGTTGTACGTTATACGTTGTACGTTATACGTTGTACGTTATACGTTGTACGTTATACGTTGTATGTTATACGTTATACGCTGTACGTTATACTATATACGTTGTACGTTATACGTTATACGTTATACGTTACACGTTGTACGTTGTACGTTATACGTTGTACGTTATACGTTATAAGTTACACGTTGTACGTTGTACGTTGTACGTTATCCGTTGTACATTATACCTTGTACGTTATACGTTATACGCTGTACGTTATACGTTATACGTTACACGTTGTACGTTGTACGTCATACGTTGTACGTTATACGTTATACGCTGTACGTTATACGTTATACGTTATATGTTATACGTTATACGTTATACGTTATACGTTATACGTTATACGTTATACGATATACGTTGTACGTTGTACGTTATACGTTGTACATTATACGTTGTACGTTATACGTTATACGCTGTACGTTACACGTTATACGTTACACGTTGTACGTTGTACGTTATACGTTGTACGTTATACGTTGTACGTTATACGTTGTACGTTATACGTTGTATGTTATACGTTATACGCTGTACGTTATACGTTATACGTTATACGTTATACGTTATACGTTATACGTTATACGTTATACGTTATACGTTATACGTTATACGTTATACGTTATACGTTATACGTTATACGTTATACGTTATACGTTATACGTTATACGTTATACGTTATACGTTATACGTTATACGTTATACGTTATACGTTATACGTTATACGTTATACGTTATACGTTATACGTTATACGTTATACGTTATACGTTATACGTTATACGTTATACGTTATACGTTATACGTTATACGTTATACGTTATACGTTATACGTTATACGTTATACGTTATACGTTATACGTTATACGTTATACGTTATACGTTATACGTTATACGTTATACGTTATACGTTATACGTTATACGTTATACGTTATACGTTATACGTTATACGTTATACGTTATACGTTCTACGTTATACGTTATACGTTATACGTTCTACGCTGTACGTTATACGTTATACGTTATACGTTATACGTTATACGTTATACGTTGTACGTTATACGTTGTACGTTATACGCTGTACGTTATACGCTGTACGTTATACGTTATACGTTATACGTTACACGTTGTACGTTGTACGTTATACGTTATACGTTATACGTTATACGTTATACGTTATACGTTATACGTTATATGTTATACGTTATACGTTATACGCTGTACGTTATACGCTGTACGTTATACGTTATACGTTATACGTTGTACGTTATACGCTTTACGTTATACCTTATACGTTATACGCTGTACGTTATACGCTGTACGTTATACGTTATACGTTACACGTTATACGTTATACGTTATACGCTGTACGTTATACGCTGTACGCTATACGCTGTATGTTATAAGTTATACGTTATACGTTATACGTTACACGTTGTACGTTGTAAGTTATACGTTGTACGTTATACGTTGTACATTATACGTTGTAGGTTATACGTTATACGCTGTACGTTATACGTTATACGTTATACGTTATACGTTATACGTTATACGTTATACGTTATACGTTATACGTTATACGTTATACGTTATACGTTATACGTTACACGTTATACGTTATACGTTATACGTTATACGTTATACGTTATACGTTATACGTTATACGTTATACGTTATACGTTATACGTTATACGTTATACGTTATACGTTATACGTTATACGTTATACGTTATACGTTACCCGTTGTACGTTGTACGTTATACGTTGTACATTATACGTTGTACGTTATACGTTATACGCTGTACGTTACACGTTATACGTTACACGTTGTACGTTGTACGTTATACGTTGTACGTTATACGTTGTACGTTATACGTTGTACATTATACGTTGTACGTTATACGTTATACGCTGTACGTTACACGTTATACGTTACACGTTGTACGTTGTACGTTATACGTTGTACGTTATACGTTGTACGTTATACGTTGTACGTTATACGTTGTATGTTATACGTTATACGCTGTACGTTATACGTTATACGTTGTACGTTATACGTTATACGTTATACGTTACACGTTATACGTTATACGTTATACGTTACACGTTGTACGTTGTACGTTATACGTTATACGTTATACGTTATACGTTATACGTTATACGTTATACGTTATACGTTATACGTTATACGTTATACGTTATACGCTGTACGTTATACGCTGTACGTTATACGTTATACGTTATACGTTGTACGTTATACGCATTACGTTATACCTTATACGTTATACGCTGTACGTTATACGCTGTACGTTATACGTTATACGTTACACGTTATACGTTATACGTTATACGCTGTACGTTATACGCTGTACGCTATACGCTGTATGTTATAAGTTATACGTTATACGTTATACGTTACACGTTGTACGTTGTACGTTATACGTTGTACGTTATACGTTGTACATTATACGTTGTAGGTTATACGTTATACGCTGTACGTTATACGTTATACGTTATACGTTATACGTTATACGTTATACGTTATACGTTATACGTTATACGTTATACGTTATACGTTATACGTTATACGTTATACGTTACACGTTATACGTTATACGTTATACGTTATACGTTATACGTTATACGTTATACGTTACACGTTATACGTTATACGTTATACGTTATACGTTATACGTTATACGTTACCCGTTGTACGTTGTACGTTGTACGTTATACGTTGTACGTTATACGTTGTACGTTATACGTTGTACGTTATACGTTGTATGTTATACGTTATACGCTGTACGTTATACGTTATACGTTGTACGTTATACGTTATACGTTATACGTTATACGTTATACGTTATACGTTATACGTTATACCTTATACGTTATACGTTATACGTTATACGTTATACGTTATACGTTATACGTTGTACGTTATACGCATTACGTTATACCTTATACGTTATACGCTGTACGTTATACGCTGTACGTTATACGTTATACGTTACACGTTATACGTTATACGTTATACGCTGTACGTTATACGCTGTACGCTATACGCTGTATGTTATAAGTTATACGTTATACGTTATACGTTACACGTTGTACGTTGTACGTTATACGTTGTACGTTATACGTTGTACATTATACGTTGTAGGTTATACGTTATACGCTGTACGTTATACGTTATACGTTATACGTTATACGTTATACGTTATACGTTATACGTTATACGTTATACGTTATACGTTATACGTTATACGTTATACGTTACACGTTATACGTTATACGTTATACGTTATACGTTATACGTTATACGTTATACGTTACACGTTATACGTTATACGTTATACGTTATACGTTATACGTTATACGTTACCCGTTGTACGTTGTACGTTATACGTTGTACATTATACGTTGTACGTTATACGTTATACGCTGTACGTTACACGTTATACGTTACACGTTGTACGTTGTACGTTATACGTTGTACGTTATACGTTGTACGTTATACGTTGTACGTTATACGTTGTATGTTATACGTTATACGCTGTACGTTATACGTTATACGTTGTACGTTATACGTTATACGTTATACGTTATACGTTATACGTTATACGTTGTACGTTATACGTTGTACGTTATACGCTGTACGTTATACGCTGTACGTTATACGCTGTACGTTATACGTTATACGTTATACGTTACACGTTGTACGTTGTACGTTATACGTTATACGTTATACGTTATACGTTATACGTTATACGTTATATGTTATACGTTATACGTTATACGCTGTACGTTATACGCTGTACGTTATACGTTATACGTTATACGTTATACGTTATACGCTGTACGTTATACCTTATACGTTATACGCTGTACGTTATACGCTGTACGTTATACGTTGTACGTTACACGTTATACGTTATACGTTATACGCTGTACGTTATACGCTGTACGCTATACGCTGTATGTTATAAGTTATACGTTATACGTTATACGTTATACGTTATACGTTATACGTTATACGTTATACGTTATACGTTATACATTATACGTTATACGTTATACGTTATACGTTATACGTTATACGTTATACGTTATACGTTATACGTTATACGTTATACGTTATACGTTGTACGTTATACGTTGTACGTTATACGCTGTACGTTATACGCTGTACGTTATACGCTGTACGTTATACGTTATACGTTATACGTTATACGTTATACGTTACACGTTATACGTTATACGTTACACGTTATACGTTATACGTTATACGTTATACGTTATACGTTATACGTTATACGTTATACGTTATACGTTATACGTTATACGTTATACGTTATACGTTATACGTTATACGTTATACGTTATACGTTATACGTTATACGTTACCCGTTGTACGTTGTACGTTATACGTTGTACATTATACGTTGTACGTTATACGTTATACGCTGTACGTTACACGTTATACGTTACACGTTGTACGTTGTACGTTATACGTTGTACGTTATACGTTGTACGTTATACGTTGTACGTTATACGTTGTATGTTATACGTTATACGCTGTACGTTATACGTTATACGTTGTACGTTATACGTTATACGTTATACGTTACACGTTGTACGTTGTACGTTATACGTTGTACGTTATACGTTATAAGTTACACGTTGTACGTTGTACGTTGTACGTTATCCGTTGTACATTATACCTTGTACGTTATACGTTATACGCTGTACGTTATACGTTATACGTTACACGTTGTACGTTGTACGTCATACGTTGTACGTTATACGTTATACGCTGTACGTTATACGTTATACGTTATATGTTATACGTTATACGTTATACGCTGTACGTTATACGCTGTACGCTATACGCTGTATGTTATAAGTTATACGTTATACGTTATACGTTACACGTTGTACGTTGTAAGTTATACGTTGTACGTTATACGTTGTACATTATACGTTGTAGGTTATACGTTATACGCTGTACGTTATACGTTATACGTTATACGTTATACGTTATACGTTATACGTTATACGTTATACGTTATACGTTATACGTTATACGTTATACGTTATACGTTATACGTTATACGTTATACGTTACACGTTATACGTTATACGTTATACGTTATACGTTATACGTTATACGTTATACGTTATACGTTATACGTTATACGTTATACGTTATACGTTATACGTTATACGTTATACGTTACCCGTTGTACGTTGTACGTTATACGTTGTACATTATACGTTGTACGTTATACGTTATACGCTGTACGTTACACGTTATACGTTACACGTTGTACGTTGTACGTTATACGTTGTACGTTATACGTTGTACGTTATACGTTGTACATTATACGTCGTACGTTATACGTTATACGCTGTACGTTACACGTTATACGTTACACGTTGTACGTTGTACGTTATACGTTGTACGTTATACGTTGTACGTTATACGTTGTACGTTATACGTTGTATGTTATACGTTATACGCTGTACGTTATACGTTATACGTTGTACGTTATACGTTATACGTTATACGTTATACGTTATACGTTATACGTTATACGTTACACGTTGTACGTTGTACGTTATACGTTATACGTTATACGTTATACGTTATACGTTATACGTTATACGTTATACGTTATATGTTATACGTTATACGTTATACGCTGTACGTTATACGCTGTACGTTATACGTTATACGTTATACGTTGTACGTTATACGCATTACGTTATACCTTATACGTTATACGCTGTACGTTATACGCTGTACGTTATACGTTATACGTTACACGTTATACGTTATACGTTATACGCTGTACGTTATACGCTGTACGCTATACGCTGTATGTTATAAGTTATACGTTATACGTTATACGTTACACGTTGTACGTTGTACGTTATACGTTGTACGTTATACGTTGTACATTATACGTTGTAGGTTATACGTTATACGCTGTACGTTATACGTTATACGTTATACGTTATACGTTATACGTTATACGTTATACGTTATACGTTATACGTTATACGTTATACGTTATACGTTATACGTTATACGTTACACGTTATACGTTATACGTTATACGTTATACGTTATACGTTATACGTTATACGTTACACGTTATACGTTATACGTTATACGTTATACGTTATACGTTATACGTTACCCGTTGTACGTTGTACGTTGTATGTTATACGTTGTACGTTATACGTTGTACGTTATACGTTGTACGTTATACGTTGTATGTTATACGTTATACGCTGTACGTTATACGTTATACGTTGTACGTTATACGTTATACGTTATACGTTATACGTTATACGTTATACGTTATACGTTATACGTTATACGTTATACGTTATACGTTATACGTTATACGTTATACGTTATACGTTGTACGTTATACGCATTACGTTATACCTTATACGTTATACGCTGTACGTTATACGCTGTACGTTATACGTTATACGTTACACGTTATACGTTATACGTTATACGCTGTACGTTATACGCTGTACGCTATACGCTGTATGTTATAAGTTATACGTTATACGTTATACGTTACACGTTGTACGTTGTACGTTATACGTTGTACGTTATACGTTGTACATTATACGTTGTAGGTTATACGTTATACGCTGTACGTTATACGTTATACGTTATACGTTATACGTTATACGTTATACGTTATACGTTATACGTTATACGTTATACGTTATACGTTATACGTTATACGTTACACGTTATACGTTATACGTTATACGTTATACGTTATACGTTATACGTTATACGTTACACGTTATACGTTATACGTTATACGTTATACGTTATACGTTATACGTTATACGTTACCCGTTGTACGTTGTACGTTATACGTTGTACATTATACGTTGTACGTTATACGTTATACGCTGTACGTTACACGTTATACGTTACACGTTGTACGTTGTACGTTATACGTTGTACGTTATACGTTGTACGTTATACGTTGTACGTTATACGTTGTATGTTATACGTTATACGCTGTACGTTATACGTTATACGTTGTACGTTATACGTTATACGTTATACGTTATACGTTATACGTTATACGTTGTACGTTATACGTTGTACGTTATACGCTGTACGTTACACGCTGTACGTTATACGCTGTACGTTATACGTTATACGTTATACGTTACACGTTGTACGTTGTACGTTATACGTTATACGTTATACGTTATACGTTATACGTTATACGTTATATGTTATACGTTATACGTTATACGCTGTACGTTATACGCTGTACGTTATACGTTATACGTTATACGTTATACGTTGTACGCTGTACGTTATACCTTATACGTTATACGCTGTACGTTATACGCTGTACGTTATACGTTGTACGTTACACGTTATACGTTATACGTTATACGCTGTACGTTATACGCTGTACGCTATACGCTGTATGTTATAAGTTATACGTTATACGTTATACGTTATACGTTATACGTTATACGTTATACGTTATACGTTATACGTTATACATTATACGTTATACGTTATACGTTATACGTTATACGTTATACGTTATACGTTATACGTTATACGTTATACGTTATACGTTGTACGTTATACGTTGTACGTTATACGCTGTACGTTATACGCTGTACGTTATACGCTGTACGTTATACGTTATACGTTATACGTTATACGTTATACGTTACACGTTATACGTTATACGTTACACGTTATACGTTATACGTTATACGTTATACGTTATACGTTATACGTTATACGTTATACGTTATACGTTATACGTTATACGTTATACGTTATACGTTATACGTTATACGTTATACGTTATACGTTATACGTTATACGTTACCCGTTGTACGTTGTACGTTATACGTTGTACATTATACGTTGTACGTTATACGTTATACGCTGTACGTTACACGTTATACGTTACACGTTGTACGTTGTACGTTATACGTTGTACGTTATACGTTGTACGTTATACGTTGTACGTTATACGTTGTATGTTATACGTTATACGCTGTACGTTATACGTTATACGTTGTACGTTATACGTTATACGTTATACGTTACACGTTGTACGTTGTACGTTATACGTTGTACGTTATACGTTATAAGTTACACGTTGTACGTTGTACGTTGTACGTTATCCGTTGTACATTATACCTTGTACGTTATACGTTATACGCTGTACGTTATACGTTATACGTTACACGTTGTACGTTGTACGTCATACGTTGTACGTTATACGTTATACGCTGTACGTTATACGTTATACGTTATATGTTATACGTTATACGTTATACGTTATACGTTATACGTTATACGTTATACGATATATGTTGTACGTTGTACGTTATACGTTGTACATTATACGTTGTACGTTATACGTTATACGCTGTACGTTACACGTTATACGTTACACGTTGTACGTTGTACGTTATACGTTGTACGTTATACGTTGTACGTTATACGTTGTACGTTATACGTTGTATGTTATACGTTATACGCTGTACATTATACGTTATACGTTATACGTTATACGTTATACGTTATACGTTATACGTTATACGTTATACGTTATACGTTATACGTTATACGTTATACGTTATACGTTATACGTTATACGTTATACGTTATACGTTATACGTTATACGTTATACGTTATACGTTATACGTTGTACGTTATACGTTGTACGTTATACGCTGTACGTTATACGCTGTACGTTATACGCTGTACGTTATACGTTATACGTTATACGTTACACGTTGTACGTTGTACGTTATACGTTATACGTTATACGTTATACGTTATATGTTATACGTTATACGTTATACGCTGTACGTTATACGCTGTACGTTATACGTTATACGTTATACGTTGTACGTTATACGCTGTACGTTATACCTTATACGTTATACGCTGTACGTTATACGCTGTACGTTATACGTTATACGTTACACGTTATACGTTATACGTTATACGCTGTACGTTATACGCTGTACGCTATACGCTGTATGTTATAAGTTATACGTTATACGTTATACGTTACACGTTGTACGTTGTACGTTATACGTTGTACGTTATACGTTGTACATTATACGTTGTAGGTTATACGCTGTACGTTGTACGTTATACGTTGTACGTTATACGTTGTACGTTATACGTTGTACGTTATACGTTGTATGTTATACGTTATACGCTGTACGTTATACGTTATACGTTGTACGTTATACGTTATACGTTATACGTTACACGTTGTACGTTGTACGTTATACGTTGTACGTTATACGTTATAAGTTACACGTTGTACGTTGTACGTTGTACGTTATCCGTTGTACATTATACCTTGTACGTTATACGTTATACGCTGTACGTTATACGTTATACGTTACACGTTGTACGTTGTACGTCATACGTTGTACGTTATACGTTATACGCTGTACGTTATACGTTATACGTTATATGTTATACGTTATACGTTATACGTTATACGTTATACGTTATACGATATACGTTGTACGTTGTACGTTATACGTTGTACATTATACGTTGTACGTTATACGTTATACGCTGTACGTTACACGTTATACGTTACACGTTGTACGTTGTACGTTATACGTTGTACGTTATACGTTGTACGTTATACGTTGTACGTTATACGTTGTATGTTATACGTTATACGCTGTACGTTATACGTTATACGTTATACGTTATACGTTATACGTTATACGTTATACGTTATACGTTATACGTTATACGTTATACGTTATACGTTATACGTTATACGTTATACGTTATACGTTATACGTTATACGTTATACGTTATACGTTATACGTTATACGTTATACGTTATACGTTATACGTTATACGTTATACGTTATACGTTATACGTTATACGTTATACGTTATACGTTATACGTTATACGTTATACGTTATACGTTATACGTTATACGTTATACGTTATACGTTATACGTTATACGTTATACGTTATACGTTATACGTTATACGTTATACGTTATACGTTATACGTTATACGTTATACGTTATACGTTATACGTTATACGTTATACGTTATACGTTATACGTTATACGTTATACGTTATACGTTATACGTTATACGTTATACGTTATACGTTATACGTTATACGTTATACGTTATACGTTATACGTTCTACGTTATACGTTATACGTTATACGTTCTACGCTGTACGTTATACGTTATACGTTATACGTTATACGTTATACGTTATACGTTGTACGTTATACGTTGTACGTTATACGCTGTACGTTATACGCTGTACGTTATACGTTATACGTTATACGTTACACGTTGTACGTTGTACGTTATACGTTATACGTTATACGTTATACGTTATACGTTATACGTTATATGTTATACGTTATACGTTATACGCTGTACGTTATACGCTGTACGTTATACGTTATACGTTATACGTTGTACGTTATACGCATTACGTTATACCTTATACGTTATACGCTGTACGTTATACGCTGTACGTTATACGTTATACGTTACACGTTATACGTTATACGTTATACGCTGTACGTTATACGCTGTACGCTATACGCTGTATGTTATAAGTTATACGTTATACGTTATACGTTACACGTTGTACGTTGTAAGTTATACGTTGTACGTTATACGTTGTACATTATTGTTTGTAGGTTATACGTTATACGCTGTACGTTATACGTTATACGTTATACGTTATACGTTATACGTTATACGTTATACGTTATACGTTATACGTTATACGTTATACGTTATACGTTATACGTTATACGTTATACGTTATACGTTACACGTTATACGTTATACGTTATACGTTATACGTTATACGTTATACGTTATACGTTATACGTTATACGTTATACGTTATACGTTATACGTTATACGTTATACGTTATACGTTACCCGTTGTACGTTGTACGTTATACGTTGTACATTATACGTTGTACGTTATACGTTATACGCTGTACGTTACACGTTATACGTTACACGTTGTACGTTGTACGTTATACGTTGTACGTTATACGTTGTACGTTATACGTTGTACATTATACGTTGTACGTTATACGTTATACGCTGTACGTTACACGTTATACGTTACACGTTGTACGTTGTACGTTATACGTTGTACGTTATACGTTGTACGTTATACGTTGTACGTTATACGTTGTATGTTATACGTTATACGCTGTACGTTATACGTTATACGTTGTACGTTATACGTTATACGTTATACGTTACACGTTGTACGTTGCACGTTATACGTTGTACATTATACGTTATAAGTTACACGTTGTACGTTGTACGTTGTACGTTATCCGTTGTACATTATACCTTGTACGTTATACGTTATACGCTGTACGTTATACGTTATACGTTACACGTTGTACGTTGTACGTTATACGTTGTACGTTATACGTTATACGCTGTACGTTATACGTTATACGTTATATGTTATACGTTATACGTTATACGTTATACGTTATACGTTATACGATATACGTTGTACGTTGTACGTTATACGTTGTACATTATACGTTGTACGTTATACGTTATACGCTGTACGTTACACGTTATACGTTACACGTTGTACGTTGTACGTTATACGTTGTACGTTATACGTTGTACGTTATACGTTGTACGTTATACGTTGTACGTTATACGTTGTATGTTATACGTTATACGCTGTACGTTATACGTTATACGTTATACGTTATACGTTATACGTTATAAGTTATACGTTATACGTTATACGTTATACGTTATACGTTATACGTTATACGTTATACGTTATACGTTGTACGTTATACGTTATACGTTATACGTTATACGTTATACGTTATACGTTATACGTTATACGTTGTACGTTATACGTTGTACGTTATACGTTGTACGTTGTACGTTATACTTTATACGTTGTACGTTATACGTTATACGTTATACGTTATACGTTATACGTTATACGTTATACGTTATACGTTATACGTTATACGTTATACGTTATACGTTATACGTTATACGTTATACGTTATACGTTATACGTTATACGTTATACGTTATACGTTATACGTTATACGTTATACGTTATACGTTATACGTTATACGTTATACGTTATACGTTATACGTTATACGTTATACGTTATACGTTATACGTTATACGTTATACGTTATACGTTATACGTTATACGTTATACGTTATACGTTATACGTTCTACGCTGTACGTTATACGTTATACGTTATACGTTATACGTTATACGTTATACGTTATACGTTATACGTTATACGTTATACGTTATACGTTATACGTTATACGTTATACGTTATACGTTATACGTTATACGTTATACGTTATACGTTATACGTTATACGTTATACGTTATACGTTATACGTTATACGTTATACGTTATACGTTATACGTTATACGTTATACGTTATACGTTATACGTTATACGTTATACGTTATACGTTATACGTTATACGTTATACGTTATACGTTATACGTTATACGTTATACGTTATACGTTATACGTTATACGTTATACGTTATACGTTATACGTTATACGTTATACGTTATACGTTATACGTTATACGTTATACGTTATACGTTATACGTTATACGTTACCCGTTGTACGTTGTACGTTATACGTTGTACATTATACGTTGTACGTTATACGTTATACGCTGTACGTTACACGTTATACGTTACACGTTGTACGTTGTACGTTATACGTTGTACGTTATACGTTGTACGTTATACGTTGTACATTATACGTTGTACGTTATACGTTATACGCTGTACGTTACACGTTATACGTTACACGTTGTACGTTGTACGTTATACGTTGTACGTTATACGTTGTACGTTATACGTTGTACGTTATACGTTGTATGTTATACGTTATACGCTGTACGTTATACGTTATACGTTGTACGTTATACGTTATACGTTATACGTTACACGTTATACGTTATACGTTATACGTTACACGTTGTACGTTGTACGTTATACGTTATACGTTATACGTTATACGTTATACGTTATACGTTATACGTTATATGTTATACGTTATACGTTATACGCTGTACGTTATACGCTGTACGTTATACGTTATACGTTATACGTTGTACGTTATACGCATTACGTTATACCTTATACGTTATACGCTGTACGTTATACGCTGTACGTTATACGTTATACGTTACACGTTATACGTTATACGTTATACGCTGTACGTTATACGCTGTACGCTATACGCTGTATGTTATAAGTTATACGTTATACGTTATACGTTACACGTTGTACGTTGTACGTTATACGTTGTACGTTATACGTTGTACATTATACGTTGTAGGTTATACGTTATACGCTGTACGTTATACGTTATACGTTATACGTTATACGTTATACGTTATACGTTATACGTTATACGTTATACGTTATACGTTATACGTTATACGTTATACGTTACACGTTATACGTTATACGTTATACGTTATACGTTATACGTTATACGTTATACGTTACACGTTATACGTTATACGTTATACGTTATACGTTATACGTTATACGTTACCCGTTGTACGTTGTACGTTGTACGTTATACGTTGTACGTTATACGTTGTACGTTATACGTTGTACGTTATACGTTGTATGTTATACGTTATACGCTGTACGTTATACGTTATACGTTGTACGTTATACGTTATACGTTATACGTTATACGTTATACGTTATACGTTATACGTTATACGTTATACGTTATACGTTATACGTTATACGTTATACGTTATACGTTATACGTTATACGTTATACGTTATACGTTATACGTTGTACGTTATACGCATTACGTTATACCTTATACGTTATACGCTGTACGTTATACGCTGTACGTTATACGTTATACGTTACACGTTATACGTTATACGTTATACGCTGTACGTTATACGCTGTACGCTATACGCTGTATGTTATAAGTTATACGTTATACGTTATACGTTACACGTTGTACGTTGTACGTTATACGTTGTACGTTATACGTTGTACATTATACGTTGTAGGTTATACGTTATACGCTGTACGTTATACGTTATACGTTATACGTTATACGTTATACGTTATACGTTATACGTTATACGTTATACGTTATACGTTATACGTTATACGTTATACGTTATACGTTACACGTTATACGTTATACGTTATACGTTATACGTTATACGTTATACGTTATACGTTACACGTTATACGTTATACGTTATACGTTATACGTTATACGTTATACGTTATACGTTACCCGTTGTACGTTGTACGTTATACGTTGTACATTATACGTTGTACGTTATACGTTATACGCTGTACGTTACACGTTATACGTTACACGTTGTACGTTGTACGTTATACGTTGTACGTTATACGTTGTACGTTATACGTTGTACGTTATACGTTGTATGTTATACGTTATACGCTGTACGTTATACGTTATACGTTGTACGTTATACGTTATACGTTATACGTTATACGTTATACGTTATACGTTATACGTTGTACGTTATACGTTGTACGTTATACGCTGTACGTTATACGCTGTACGTTATACGTTATACGTTATACGTTATACGTTATACGTTACACGTTGTACGTTGTACGTTATACGTTATACGTTATACGTTATACGTTATACGTTATACGTTATATGTTATACGTTATACGTTATACGCTGTACGTTATACGCTGTACGTTATACGTTATACGTTATACGTTATACGTTATACGCTGTACGTTATACCTTATACGTTATACGCTGTACGTTATACGCTGTACGTTATACGTTGTACGTTACACGTTATACGTTATACGTTATACGCTGTACGTTATACGCTGTACGCTATACGCTGTATGTTATAAGTTATACGTTATACGTTATACGTTATACGTTATACGTTATACGTTATACGTTATACGTTATACGTTATACATTATACGTTATACGTTATACGTTATACGTTATACGTTATACGTTATACGTTATACGTTATACGTTATACGTTATACGTTGTACGTTATACGTTGTACGTTATACGCTGTACGTTATACGCTGTACGTTATACGCTGTACGTTATACGTTATACGTTATACGTTATACGTTATACGTTACACGTTATACGTTATACGTTACACGTTATACGTTATACGTTATACGTTATACGTTATACGTTATACGTTATACGTTATACGTTATACGTTATACGTTATACGTTATACGTTATACGTTATACGTTATACGTTATACGTTATACGTTATACGTTATACGTTACCCGTTGTACGTTGTACGTTATACGTTGTACATTATACGTTGTACGTTATACGTTATACGCTTTACGTTACACGTTATACGTTACACGTTGTACGTTGTACGTTATACGTTGTACGTTATACGTTGTACGTTATACGTTGTACGTTATACGTTGTATGTTATACGTTATACGCTGTACGTTATACGTTATACGTTGTACGTTATACGTTATACGTTATACGTTACACGTTGTACGTTGTACGTTATACGTTGTACGTTATACGTTATAAGTTACACGTTGTACGTTGTACGTTGTACGTTATCCGTTGTACATTATACCTTGTACGTTATACGTTATACGCTGTACGTTATACGTTATACGTTACACGTTGTACGTTGTACGTCATACGTTGTACGTTATACGTTATACGCTGTACGTTATACGTTATACGTTATATGTTATACGTTATACGTTATACGTTATACGTTATACGTTATACGTTATACGATATATGTTGTACGTTGTACGTTATACGTTGTACATTATACGTTGTACGTTATACGTTATACGCTGTACGTTACACGTTATACGTTACACGTTGTACGTTGTACGTTATACGTTGTACGTTATACGTTGTACGTTATACGTTGTACGTTATACGTTGTATGTTATACGTTATACGCTGTACATTATACGTTATACGTTATACGTTATACGTTATACGTTATACGTTATACGTTATACGTTATACGTTATACGTTATACGTTATACGTTATACGTTATACGTTATACGTTATACGTTATACGTTATACGTTATACGTTATACGTTATACGTTATACGTTATACGTTATACGTTATACGTTATACGTTATACGTTATACGTTATACGTTATACGTTATACGTTATACGTTATACGTTATACGTTATACGTTATACGTTATACGATATACGTTATACGTTATACGTTATACGTTATACGTTATACGTTATACGTTATACGTTATACGTTATACGTTATACGTTATACGTTATACGTTATACGTTATACGTTGTACGTTATACGTTGTACGTTATACGTTGTACGTTATACGCTGTACGTTATACGCTGTACGTTATACGCTGTACGTTATACGTTATACGTTATACGTTACACGTTGTACGTTGTACGTTATACGTTATACGTTATACGTTATACGTTATATGTTATACGTTATACGTTATACGCTGTACGTTATACGCTGTACGTTATACGTTATACGTTATACGTTGTACGTTATACGCTGTACGTTATACCTTATACGTTATACGCTGTACGTTATACGCTGTACGTTATACGTTATACGTTACACGTTATACGTTATACGTTATACGCTGTACGTTATACGCTGTACGCTATACGCTGTATGTTATAAGTTATACGTTATACGTTATACGTTACACGTTGTACGTTGTACGTTATACGTTGTACGTTATACGTTGTACATTATACGTTGTAGGTTATACGCTGTACGTTGTACGTTATACGTTGTACGTTATACGTTGTACGTTATACGTTGTACGTTATACGTTGTATGTTATACGTTATACGCTGTACGTTATACGTTATACGTTGTACGTTATACGTTATACGTTATACGTTATACGTTATACGTTATACGTTACACGTTATACGTTATACGTTATACGTTATACGTTATACGTTATACGTTATACGTTACACGTTATACGTTATACGTTATACGTTATACGTTATACGTTATACGTTATACGTTACCCGTTGTACGTTGTACGTTATACGTTGTACATTATACGTTGTACGTTATACGTTATACGCTGTACGTTACACGTTATACGTTACACGTTGTACGTTGTACGTTATACGTTGTACGTTATACGTTGTACGTTATACGTTGTACGTTATACGTTGTATGTTATACGTTATACGCTGTACGTTATACGTTATACGTTGTACGTTATACGTTATACGTTATACGTTATACGTTATACGTTATACGTTATACGTTGTACGTTATACGTTGTACGTTATACGCTGTACGTTATACGCTGTACGTTATACGCTGTACGTTATACGTTATACGTTATACGTTATACGTTATACGTTATACGTTATACGTTATACGTTATACGTTATACGTTATACGTTATACGTTATACGTTATACGTTACACGTTATACGTTATACGTTATACGTTATACGTTATACGTTATACGTTATACGTTACACGTTATACGTTATACGTTATACGTTATACGTTATACGTTATACGTTATACGTTACCCGTTGTACGTTGTACGTTATACGTTGTACATTATACGTTGTACGTTATACGTTATACGCTGTACGTTACACGTTATACGTTACACGTTGTACGTTGTACGTTATACGTTGTACGTTATACGTTGTACGTTATACGTTGTACGTTATACGTTGTATGTTATACGTTATACGCTGTACGTTATACGTTATACGTTGTACGTTATACGTTATACGTTATACGTTATACGTTATACGTTGTACGTTATACGTTGTACGTTATACGCTGTACGTTATACGCTGTACGTTATACGCTGTACGTTATACGTTATACGTTATACGTTACACGTTGTACGTTGTACGTTATACGTTATACGTTATACGTTATACGTTATACGTTATACGTTATATGTTATACGTTATACGTTATACGCTGTACGTTATACGCTGTACGTTATACGTTATACGTTATACGTTATACGTTATACGATGTACGTTATACCTTATACGTTATACGCTGTACGTTATACGCTGTACGTTATACGTTGTACGTTACACGTTATACGTTATACGTTATACGCTGTACGTTATACGCTGTACGCTATACGCTGTATGTTATAAGTTATACGTTATACGTTATACGTTATACGTTATACGTTATACGTTATACGTTATACGTTATACGTTATACGTTATACGTTATACGTTATACGTTATACGTTATACGTTATACGTTATACGTTATACGTTATACGTTATACGTTATACGTTGTACGTTATACGTTGTACGTTATACGCTGTACGTTATACGCTGTACGTTATACGCTGTACGTTATACGTTATACGTTATACGTTATACGTTATACGTTACACGTTATACGTTATACGTTACACGTTATACGTTATACGTTATACGTTATACGTTATACGTTATACGTTATACGTTATACGTTATACGTTATACGTTATACGTTATACGTTATACGTTATACGTTATACGTTATACGTTATACGTTATACGTTATACGTTACCCGTTGTACGTTGTACGTTATACGTTGTACATTATACGTTGTACGTTATACGTTATACGCTGTACGTTACACGTTATACGTTACACGTTGTACGTTGTACGTTATACGTTGTACGTTATACGTTGTACGTTATACGTTGTACGTTATACGTTGTATGTTATACGTTATACGCTGTACGTTATACGTTATACGTTGTACGTTATACGTTATACGTTATACGTTACACGTTGTACGTTGTACGTTATACGTTGTACGTTATACGTTATAAGTTACACGTTGTACGTTGTACGTTGTACGTTATCCGTTGTACATTATACCTTGTACGTTATACGTTATACGCTGTACGTTATACGTTATACGTTACACGTTGTACGTTGTACGTCATACGTTGTACGTTATACGTTATACGCTGTACGTTATACGTTATACGTTATATGTTATACGTTATACGTTATACGTTATACGTTATACGTTATACGTTATACGATATATGTTGTACGTTGTACGTTATACGTTGTACATTATACGTTGTACGTTATACGTTATACGCTGTACGTTACACGTTATACGTTACACGTTGTACGTTGTACGTTATACGTTGTACGTTATACGTTGTACGTTATACGTTGTACGTTATACGTTGTATGTTATACGTTATACGCTGTACGTTATACGTTATACGTTATACGTTATACGTTATACGTTATACGTTATACGTTATACGTTATACGTTATACGTTATACGTTATACGTTATACGTTATACGTTATACGTTATACGTTATACGTTATACGTTATACGTTATACGTTATACGTTATACGTTATACGTTATACGTTATACGTTATACGTTATACGTTATACGTTATACGTTATACGTTATACGTTATACGTTATACGTTATACGTTATACGTTATACGTTATACGATATACGTTATACGTTATACGTTATACGTTATACGTTATACGTTATACGTTATACGTTATACGTTATACGTTATACGTTATACGTTATACGTTATACGTTATACGTTGTACGTTATACGTTGTACGTTATACGTTGTACGTTATACGCTGTACGTTATACGCTGTACGTTATACGCTGTACGTTATACGTTATACGTTATACGTTACACGTTGTACGTTGTACGTTATACGTTATACGTTATACGTTATACGTTATATGTTATACGTTATACGTTATACGCTGTACGTTATACGCTGTACGTTATACGTTATACGTTATACGTTGTACGTTATACGCTGTACGTTATACCTTATACGTTATACGCTGTACGTTATACGCTGTACGTTATACGTTATACGTTACACGTTATACGTTATACGTTATACGCTGTACGTTATACGCTGTACGCTATACGCTGTATGTTATACGTTATACGTTATACGTTATACGTTACACGTTGTACGTTGTACGTTATACGTTGTACGTTATACGTTGTACATTATACGTTGTAGGTTATACGCTGTACGTTGTACGTTATACGTTGTACGTTATACGTTGTACGTTATACGTTGTACGTTATACGTTGTATGTTATACGTTATACGCTGTACGTTATACGTTATACGTTGTACGTTATACGTTATACGTTATACGTTACACGTTGTACGTTGTACGTTATACGTTGTACGTTATACGTTATAAGTTACACGTTGTACGTTGTACGTTGTACGTTATCCGTTGTACATTATACCTTGTACGTTATACGTTATACGCTGTACGTTATACGTTATACGTTACACGTTGTACGTTGTACGTCATACGTTGTACGTTATACGTTATACGCTGTACGTTATACGTTATATGTTATACGTTATACGTTATACGTTATACGTTATACGTTATACGATATACGTTGTACGTTGTACGTTATACGTTGTACATTATACGTTGTACGTTATACGTTATACGCTGTACGTTACACGTTATACGTTACACGTTGTACGTTGTACGTTATACGTTGTACGTTATACGTTGTACGTTATACGTTGTACGTTATACGTTGTATGTTATACGTTATACGCTGTACGTTATACGTTATACGTTATACGTTATACGTTATACGTTATACGTTATACGTTATACGTTATACGTTATACGTTATACGTTATACGTTATACGTTATACGTTATACGTTATACGTTATACGTTATACGTTATACGTTATACGTTATACGTTATACGTTATACGTTATACGTTATACGTTATACGTTATACGTTATACGTTATACGTTATACGTTATACGTTATACGTTATACGTTATACGTTATACGTTATACGTTATACGTTATACGTTATACGTTATACGTTATACGTTATACGTTATACGTTATACGTTATACGTTATACGTTATACGTTATACGTTATACGTTATACGTTATACGTTATACGTTATACGTTATACGTTATACGTTATACGTTATACGTTATACGTTATACGTTATACGTTATACGTTATACGTTATACGTTCTACGTTATACGTTATACGTTATACGTTCTACGCTGTACGTTATACGTTATACGTTATACGTTATACGTTATACGTTATACGTTGTACGTTATACGTTGTACGTTATACGCTGTACGTTATACGCTGTACGTTATACGTTATACGTTATACGTTACACGTTGTACGTTGTACGTTATACGTTATACGTTATACGTTATACGTTATACGTTATACGTTATATGTTATACGTTATACGTTATACGCTGTACGTTATACGCTGTACGTTATACGTTATACGTTATACGTTGTACGTTATACGCATTACGTTATACCTTATACGTTATACGCTGTACGTTATACGCTGTACGTTATACGTTATACGTTACACGTTATACGTTATACGTTATACGCTGTACGTTATACGCTGTACGCTATACGCTGTATGTTATAAGTTATACGTTATACGTTATACGTTACACGTTGTACGTTGTAAGTTATACGTTGTACGTTATACGTTGTACATTATACGTTGTAGGTTATACGTTATACGCTGTACGTTATACGTTATACGTTATACGTTATACGTTATACGTTATACGTTATACGTTATACGTTATACGTTATACGTTATACGTTATACGTTATACGTTATACGTTATACGTTATACGTTATACGTTATACGTTATACGTTATACCTTATACGTTATACGTTATACGTTATACGTTACACGTTATACGTTATACGTTATACGTTATACGTTATACGTTATACGTTATACGTTATACGTTATACGTTATACGTTATACGTTATACGTTATACGTTATACGTTATACGTTACCCGTTGTACGTTGTACGTTATACGTTGTACATTATACGTTGTACGTTATACGTTATACGCTGTACGTTACACGTTATACGTTACACGTTGTACGTTGTACGTTATACGTTGTACGTTATACGTTGTACGTTATACGTTGTACATTATACGTTGTACGTTATACGTTATACGCTGTACGTTACACGTTATACGTTACACGTTGTACGTTGTACGTTATACGTTGTACGTTATACGTTGTACGTTATACGTTGTACGTTATACGTTGTATGTTATACGTTATACGCTGTACGTTATACGTTATACGTTGTACGTTATACGTTATACGTTACACGTTGTACGTTGCACGTTATACGTTGTACGTTATACGTTATAAGTTACACGTTGTACGTTGTACGTTGTACGTTATCCGTTGTACATTATACCTTGTACGTTATACGTTATACGCTGTACGTTATACGTTATACGTTACACGTTGTACGTTGTACGTCATACGTTGTACGTTATACGTTATACGCTGTACGTTATACGTTATACGTTATATGTTATACGTTATACGTTATACGTTATACGTTATACGATATACGTTGTACGTTGTACGTTATACGTTGTACATTATACGTTGTACGTTATACGTTATACGCTGTACGTTACACGTTATACGTTACACGTTGTACGTTGTACGTTATACGTTGTACGTTATACGTTGTACGTTATACGTTGTACGTTATACGTTGTACGTTATACGTTGTATGTTATACGTTATACGCTGTACGTTATACGTTATACGTTATACGTTATACGTTATACGTTATAAGTTATACGTTATACGTTATACGTTATACGTTATACGTTATACGTTATACGTTATACGTTATACGTTATACGTTGTACGTTATACGTTATACGTTATACGTTATACGTTATACGTTATACGTTATACGTTGTACGTTATACGTTGTACGTTATACGTTGTACGTTGTACGTTATACTTTATACGTTGTACGTTATACGTTATACGTTATACGTTATACGTTATACGTTATACGTTATACGTTATACGTTATACGTTATACGTTATACGTTATACGTTATACGTTATACGTTATACGTTATACGTTATACGTTATACGTTATACGTTATACGTTATACGTTATACGTTATACGTTATACGTTATACGTTATACGTTATACGTTATACGTTATACGTTATACGTTATACGTTATACGTTATACGTTATACGTTATACGTTATACGTTATACGTTATACGTTATACGTTATACGTTATACGTTATACGTTATACGTTATACGTTATACGTTATACGTTATACGTTATACGTTCTACGCTGTACGTTATACGTTATACGTTATACGTTATACGTTATACGTTATACGTTATACGTTATACGTTATACGTTATACGTTATACGTTATACGTTATACGTTATACGTTATACGTTATACGTTATACGTTATACGTTATACGTTATACGTTATACGTTATACGTTATACGTTATACGTTATACGTTATACGTTATACGTTATACGTTATACGTTATACGTTATACGTTATACGTTATACGTTATACGTTATACGTTATACGTTATACGTTATACGTTATACGTTATACGTTATACGTTATACGTTATACGTTATACGTTATACGTTCTACGCTGTACGTTATACGCTGTACGTTATACGTTATACGTTCTACGCTGTACGTTATACGCTGTACGTTATACGCTGTACGTTATACGTTATACGTTATACGTTATACGTTATACGTTATACGTTATACGTTATACGTTATACGTTATACGTTATACGTTATACGTTATACGTTATACGTTATACGTTATACGTTATACGTTATACGTTATACGTTATACGTTATACGTTATACGTTATACGTTATACGTTATACGTTATACGTTATACGTTATACGTTATACGTTATACGTTATACGTTATACGTTATACGTTATACGTTATACGTTATACGTTATACGTTATACGTTATACGTTACCCGTTGTACGTTGTACGTTATACGTTGTACATTATACGTTGTACGTTATACGTTATACGCTTTACGTTACACGTTATACGTTACACGTTGTACGTTGTACGTTATACGTTGTACGTTATACGTTGTACGTTATACGTTGTACATTATACGTCGTACGTTATACGTTATACGCTGTACGTTACACGTTATACGTTATACGTTACACGTTGTACGTTGTACGTTATACGTTGTACGTTATACGTTGTACGTTATACGTTGTACGTTATACGTTGTATGTTATACGTTATACGCTGTACGTTATACGTTATACGTTGTACGTTATACGTTATACGTTATACGTTACACGTTGTACGTTGCACGTTATACGTTGTACGTTATACGTTATAAGTTACACGTTGTACGTTGTACGTTGTACGTTATCCGTTGTACATTATACCTTGTACGTTATACGTTATACGCTGTACGTTATACGTTATACGTTACACGTTGTACGTTGTACGTCATACGTTGTACGTTATACGTTATACGCTGTACGTTATACGTTATACGTTATATGTTATACGTTATACGTTTACGTTATACGTTATACGTTATACGATATACGTTGTACGTTGTACGTTATACGTTGTACATTATACGTTGTACGTTATACGTTGTACGTTATACGTTGTACGTTATACGTTGTATGTTATACGTTATACGCTGTACGTTATACGTTATACGTTATACGTTATACGTTATACGTTATACGTTATACGTTATACGTTATACGTTATACGTTATACGTTATACGTTATACGTTATACGTTATACGTTATACGTTATACGTTATACGTTATACGTTATACGTTATACGTTATACGTTGTACGTTATACGTTGTACGTTATACGTTCTACGTTGTACGTTATACTTTATACGTTGTACGTTATACGTTATACGTTATACGTTATACGTTATACGTTATACGTTATACGTTATACGTTATACGTTATACGTTATACGTTATACGTTATACGTTATACGTTATACGTTATACGTTATACGTTATACGTTATACGTTATACGTTATACGTTATACGTTATACGTTATACGTTATACGTTATACGTTATACGTTATACGTTATACGTTATACGTTATACGTTATACGTTATACGTTATACGTTATACGTTATACGTTATACGTTCTACGCTGTACGTTATACGTTATACGTTATACGTTATACGTTATACGTTATACGTTATACGTTATACGTTATACGTTATACGTTATACGTTATACGTTATACGTTATACGTTATACGTTATACGTTATACGTTATACGTTATACGTTATACGTTATACGTTATACGTTATACGTTCTACGTTCTACGCTGTACGTTATACGTTATACGTTATACGTTATACGTTATACGTTATACGTTATACGTTATACGTTATACGTTATACGTTATACGTTATACGTTATACGTTATACGTTATACGTTATACGTTATACGTTATACGTTATACGTTATACTTTATACGTTATACGTTATACGTTATACGTTATACGTTATACGTTATACGTTATACGTTATACGTTATACGTTATACGTTATACGTTATACGTTATACGTTATACGTTATACGTTATACGTTATACGTTATACGTTATACGTTATACGTTGTACGTTATACGTTGTACGTTATACGCTGTACGTTATACGCTGTACGTTATACGTTATACGTTATACGTTACACGTTGTACGTTGTACGTTATACGTTATACGTTATACGTTATACGTTATACGTTATACGTTATATGTTATACGTTATACGTTATACGCTGTACGTTATACGCTGTACGTTATACGTTATACGTTATACGTTGTACGTTATACGCATTACGTTATACCTTATACGTTATACGCTGTACGTTATACGCTGTACGTTATACGTTATACGTTACACGTTATACGTTATACGTTATACGCTGTACGTTATACGCTGTACGCTATACGCTGTACGCTATACGCTGTATGTTATAAGTTATACGTTATACGTTATACGTTACACGTTGTACGTTGTAAGTTATACGTTGTACGTTATACGTTGTACATTATACGTTGTAGGTTATACGTTATACGCTGTACGTTATACGTTATACGTTATACGTTATACGTTATACGTTAGACGTTATACGTTATACGTTATACGTTATACGTTACACGTTATACGTTATACGTTATACGTTACACGTTATACGTTATACGTTATACGTTATACGTTATACGTTATACGTTATACGTTATACGTTATACGTTATACGTTATACGTTATACGTTATACGATATACGTTATACGTTATACGTTATACGTTATACGTTATACGTTATACGTTATACGTTATACGTTACCCGTTGTACGTTGTACGTTATACGTTGTACATTATACGTTGTACGTTATACGTTATACGTTATACGTTATACGATATATGTTGTACGTTGTACGTTATACGTTGTACATTATACGTTGTACGTTATACGTTATACGCTGTACGTTACACGTTATACGTTACACGTTGTACGTTGTACGTTATACGTTGTACGTTATACGTTGTACGTTATACGTTGTACGTTATACGTTGTATGTTATACGTTATACGCTGTACGTTACACGTTATACGTTACACGTTGTACGTTGTACGTTATACGTTGTACGTTATACGTTGTACGTTATACGTTGTACGTTATACGTTGTATGTTATACGTTATACGTTATACGTTATACGTTATACGTTATACGTTATACGATATATGTTGTACGTTGTACGTTATACGTTGTACGTTATACGTTATACGTTATATGTTATACGTTATACGTTATACGTTATACGTTATACGTTATACGTTATACGATATATGTTGTACGTTGTACGTTATACGTTGTACATTATACGTTGTACGTTATACGTTATACGCTGTACGTTACACGTTATACGTTACACGTTGTACGTTGTACGTTATACGTTGTACGTTATACGTTGTACGTTATACGTTGTACGTTATACGTTGTATGTTATACGTTATACGCTGTACGTTATACGTTATACGTTATACGTTATACGTTATACGTTATACGTTATACGTTATACGTTATACGTTATACGTTATACGTTATACGTTATACGTTATACGTTATACGTTATACGTTATACGTTATACGTTATACGTTATACGTTATACGTTATACGTTATACGTTATACGTTATACGTTATACGTTATACGTTATACGTTATACGTTATACGTTATACGTTATACGTTATACGTTATACGTTATACGTTATACGTTATACGTTATACGTTATACGTTATACGTTATACGTTATACGTTATACGTTATACGTTATACGTTATACGTTATACGTTATACGTTATACGTTATACGTTATACGTTATACGTTATACGTTATACGTTATACGTTATACGTTATACGTTATACGTTATACGTTATACGTTATACGTTGTACGTTATACGTTGTACGTTATACGCTGTACGTTATACGCTGTACGTTATACGCTGTACGTTATACGTTATACGTTATACGTTACACGTTGTACGTTGTACGTTATACGTTATACGTTATACGTTATACGTTATACGTTATACGTTATACGTTATACGTTATATGTTATACGTTATACGTTATACGCTGTACGTTATACGCTGTACGTTATACGTTATACGTTATACGTTGTACGTTATACGCTGTACGTTATACCTTATACGTTATACGCTGTACCTTATACGCTGTACGTTATACGTTATACGTTACACGTTATACGTTATACGTTATACGCTGTACGTTATACGCTGTACGCTATACGCTGTATGTTATAAGTTATACGTTATACGTTATACGTTACACGTTGTACGTTGTACGTTATACGTTGTACGTTATACGTTATAAGTTACACGTTGTACGTTGTACGTTGTACGTTATCCGTTGTACATTATACCTTGTACGTTATACGTTATACGCTGTACGTTATACGTTATACGTTACACGTTGTACGTTGTACGTCATACGTTGTACGTTATACGTTATACGCTGTACGTTATACGTTATACGTTATATGATATACGTTATACGTTATACGTTATACGTTATACGTTATACGATATACGTTGTACGTTGTACGTTATACGTTGTACATTATACGTTGTACGTTATACGTTATACGCTGTACGTTACACGTTATACGTTACACGTTGTACGTTGTACGTTATACGTTGTACGTTATACGTTGTACGTTATACGTTGTACGTTATACGTTGTATGTTATACGTTATACGCTGTACGTTATACGTTATACGTTATACGTTATACGTTATACGTTATACGTTATACGTTATACGTTATACGTTATACGTTATACGTTATACGTTATACGTTATACGTTATACGTTATACGTTATACGTTATACGTTGTACGTTATACGTTGTACGTTATACGCTGTACGTTATACGCTGTACGTTATACGTTATACGTTATACGTTACACGTTGTACGTTGTACGTTATACGTTATACGTTATACGTTATACGTTATACGTTATACGTTATATGTTATACGTTATACGTTATACGCTGTACGTTATACGCTGTACGTTATACGTTATACGTTATACGTTGTACGTTATACGCATTACGTTATACCTTATACGTTATACGCTGTACGTTATACGCTGTACGTTATACGTTATACGTTACACGTTATACGTTATACGTTATACGCTGTACGTTATACGCTGTACGCTATACGCTGTACGCTATACGCTGTATGTTATAAGTTATACGTTATACGTTATACGTTACACGTTGTACGTTGTAAGTTATACGTTGTACGTTATACGTTGTACATTATACGTTGTAGGTTATACGTTATACGCTGTACGTTATACGTTATACGTTATACGTTATACGTTATACGTTAGACGTTATACGTTATACGTTATACGTTATACGTTACACGTTATACGTTATACGTTATACGTTACACGTTATACGTTATACGTTATACGTTATACGTTATACGTTATACGTTATACGTTATACGTTATACGTTATACGTTATACGTTATACGTTATACGATATACGTTATACGTTATACGTTATACGTTATACGTTATACGTTATACGTTATACGTTACCCGTTGTACGTTGTACGTTATACGTTGTACATTATACGTTGTACGTTATACGTTATACGTTATACGTTATACGATATATGTTGTACGTTGTACGTTATACGTTGTACATTATACGTTGTACGTTATACGTTATACGCTGTACGTTACACGTTATACGTTACACGTTGTACGTTGTACGTTATACGTTGTACGTTATACGTTGTACGTTATACGTTGTACGTTATACGTTGTATGTTATACGTTATACGCTGTACGTTATACGTTATACGTTACACGTTGTACGTTGTACGTTATACGTTGTACGTTATACGTTGTACGTTATACGTTGTACGTTATACGTTGTATGTTATACGTTATACGTTATACGTTATACGTTATACGTTATACGTTATACGATATATGTTGTACGTTGTACGTTATACGTTGTACGTTATACGTTATACGTTATATGTTATACGTTATACGTTATACGTTATACGTTATACGTTATACGTTATACGATATATGTTGTACGTTGTACGTTATACGTTGTACATTATACGTTGTACGTTATACGTTATACGCTGTACGTTACACGTTATACGTTACACGTTGTACGTTGTACGTTATACGTTGTACGTTATACGTTGTACGTTATACGTTGTACGTTATACGTTGTATGTTATACGTTATACGCTGTACGTTATACGTTATACGTTATACGTTATACGTTATACGTTATACGTTATACGTTATACGTTATACGTTATACGTTATACGTTATACGTTATACGTTATACGTTATACGTTATACGTTATACGTTATACGATATATGTTGTACGTTGTACGTTATACGTTGTACATTATACGTTGTACGTTATACGTTATACGCTGTACGTTACACGTTATACGTTACACGTTGTACGTTGTACGTTATACGTTGTACGTTATACGTTGTACGTTATACGTTGTACGTTATACGTTGTATGTTATACGTTATACGCTGTACGTTATACGTTATACGTTATACGTTATACGTTATACGTTATACGTTATACGTTATACGTTATACGTTATACGTTATACGTTATACGTTATACGTTATACGTTATACGTTATACGTTATACGTTATACGTTATACGTTATACGTTATACGTTATACGTTATACGTTATACGTTATACGTTATACGTTATACGTTATACGTTATACGTTATACGTTATACGTTATACGTTATACGTTATACGTTATACGTTATACGTTATACGTTATACGTTATACGTTATACGTTATACGTTATACGTTATACGTTATACGTTATACGTTATACGTTATACGTTATACGTTATACGTTATACGTTATACGTTATACGTTATACGTTATACGTTATACGTTATACGTTATACGTTATACGTTATACGTTATACGTTATACGTTATACGTTATACGTTATACGTTATACGTTGTACGTTATACGTTGTACGTTATACGCTGTACGTTATACGCTGTACGTTATACGCTGTACGTTATACGTTATACGTTATACGTTACACGTTGTACGTTGTACGTTATACGTTATACGTTATACGTTATACGTTATACGTTATACGTTATACGTTATACGTTATACGTTATACGTTATACGTTATACGCTGTACGTTATACGCTGTACGTTATACGTTATACGTTATACGTTGTACGTTATACGCTGTACGTTATACCTTATACGTTATACGCTGTACCTTATACGCTGTACGTTATACGTTATACGTTACACGTTATACGTTATACGTTATACGCTGTACGTTATACGCTGTACGCTATACGCTGTATGTTATAAGTTATACGTTATACGTTATACGTTACACGTTGTACGTTGTACGTTATACGTTGTACGTTATACGTTATAAGTTACACGTTGTACGTTGTACGTTGTACGTTATCCGTTGTACATTATACCTTGTACGTTATACGTTATACGCTGTACGTTATACGTTATACGTTACACGTTGTACGTTGTACGTCATACGTTGTACGTTATACGTTATACGCTGTACGTTATACGTTATACGTTATATGATATACGTTATACGTTATACGTTATACGTTATACGTTATACGATATACGTTGTACGTTGTACGTTATACGTTGTACATTATACGTTGTACGTTATACGTTATACGCTGTACGTTAAACGTTATACGTTAAACGTTGTACGTTGTACGTTATACGTTGTACGTTATACGTTGTACGTTATACGTTGTACGTTATACGTTGTATGTTATACGTTATACGCTGTACGTTATACGTTATACGTTATACGTTATACGTTATACGTTATACGTTATACGTTATACGTTATACGTTATACGTTATACGTTATACGTTATACGTTATACGTTATACGTTATACGTTATACGTTGTACGTTATACGTTGTACGTTATACGCTGTACGTTATACGCTGTACGTTATACGTTATACGTTATACGTTACACGTTGTACGTTGTACGTTATACGTTATACGTTATACGTTATACGTTATACGTTATACGTTATATGTTATACGTTATACGTTATACGCTGTACGTTATACGCTGTACGTTATACGTTATACGTTATACGTTGTACGTTATACGCATTACGTTATACCTTATACGTTATACGCTGTACGTTATACGCTGTACGTTATACGTTATACGTTACACGTTATACGTTATACGTTATACGCTGTACGTTATACGCTGTACGCTATACGCTGTACGCTATACGCTGTATGTTATAAGTTATACGTTATACGTTATACGTTACACGTTGTACGTTGTAAGTTATACGTTGTACGTTATACGTTGTACATTATACGTTGTAGGTTATACGTTATACGCTGTACGTTATACGTTATACGTTATACGTTATACGTTATACGTTAGACGTTATACGTTATACGTTATACGTTATACGTTACACGTTATACGTTATACGTTATACGTTACACGTTATACGTTATACGTTATACGTTATACGTTATACGTTATACGTTATACGTTATACGTTATACGTTATACGTTATACGTTATACGTTATACGTTATACGTTATACGATATACGTTATACGTTATACGTTATACGTTATACGTTATACGTTATACGTTATACGTTACCCGTTGTACGTTGTACGTTATACGTTGTACATTATACGTTGTACGTTATACGTTATACGTTATACGTTATACGATATATGTTGTACGTTGTACGTTATACGTTGTACATTATACGTTGTACGTTATACGTTATACGCTGTACGTTACACGTTATACGTTACACGTTGTACGTTGTACGTTATACGTTGTACGTTATACGTTGTACGTTATACGTTGTACGTTATACGTTGTATGTTATACGTTATACGCTGTACGTTACACGTTATACGTTACACGTTGTACGTTGTACGTTATACGTTGTACGTTATACGTTGTACGTTATACGTTGTACGTTATACGTTGTATGTTATACGTTATACGTTATACGTTATACGTTATACGTTATACGTTATACGATATATGTTGTACGTTGTACGTTATACGTTGTACGTTATACGTTATACGTTATATGTTATACGTTATACGTTATACGTTATACGTTATACGTTATACGTTATACGATATATGTTGTACGTTGTACGTTATACGTTGTACATTATACGTTGTACGTTATACGTTATACGCTGTACGTTACACGTTATACGTTACACGTTGTACGTTGTACGTTATACGTTGTACGTTATACGTTGTACGTTATACGTTGTACGTTATACGTTGTATGTTATACGTTATACGCTGTACGTTATACGTTATACGTTATACGTTATACGTTATACGTTATACGTTATACGTTATACGTTATACGTTATACGTTATACGTTATACGTTATACGTTATACGTTATACGTTATACGTTATACGTTATACGTTATACGTTATACGTTATACGTTATACGTTATACGTTATACGTTATACGTTATACGTTATACGTTATACGTTATACGTTATACGTTATACGTTATACGTTATACGTTATACGTTATACGTTATACGTTATACGTTATACGTTATACGTTATACGTTATACGTTATACGTTATACGTTATACGTTATACGTTATACGTTATACGTTATACGTTATACGTTATACGTTATACGTTATACGTTATACGTTATACGTTATACGTTATACGTTATACGTTATACGTTATACGTTATACGTTATACGTTATACGTTATACGTTATACGTTATACGTTATACGTTATACGTTGTACGTTATACGTTGTACGTTATACGCTGTACGTTATACGCTGTACGTTATACGCTGTACGTTATACGTTATACGTTATACGTTACACGTTGTACGTTGTACGTTATACGTTATACGTTATACGTTATACGTTATACGTTATACGTTATACGTTATACGTTATATGTTATACGTTATACGTTATACGCTGTACGTTATACGCTGTACGTTATACGTTATACGTTATACGTTGTACGTTATACGCTGTACGTTATACGTTGTACATTATACGTTGTACGTTATACGTTATACGCTGTACGTTACACGTTATACGTTACACGTTGTACGTTGTACGTTATACGTTGTACGTTATACGTTGTACGTTATACGTTGTACGTTATACGTTGTATGTTATACGTTATACGCTGTACGTTATACGTTATACGTTATACGTTATACGTTATACGTTATACGTTATACGTTATACGTTATACGTTATACGTTATACGTTATACGTTATACGTTATACGTTATACGTTATACGTTATACGTTATACGTTATACGTTGTACGTTATACGTTGTACGTTATACGCTGTACGTTATACGCTGTACGTTATACGTTATACGTTATACGTTACACGTTGTACGTTGTACGTTATACGTTATACGTTATACGTTATACGTTATACGTTATACGTTATATGTTATACGTTATACGTTATACGCTGTACGTTATACGCTGTACGTTATACGTTATACGTTATACGTTGTACGTTATACGTTATAAGTTACACGTTGTACGTTGTACGTTGTACGTTATCCGTTGTACATTATACCTTGTACGTTATACGTTATACGTTATACGTTGTACGTTATACGCTGTACGTTATACCTTATACGTTATACGCTGTACCTTATACGCTGTACGTTATACGTTATACGTTACACGTTATACGTTATACGTTATACGCTGTACGTTATACGCTGTACGCTATACGCTGTATGTTATAAGTTATACGTTATACGTTATACGTTACACGTTGTACGTTGTACGTTATACGTTGTACGTTATACGTTATAAGTTACACGTTGTACGTTGTACGTTGTACGTTATCCGTTGTACATTATACCTTGTACGTTATACGTTATACGCTGTACGTTATACGTTATACGTTACACGTTGTACGTTGTACGTCATACGTTGTACGTTATACGTTATACGCTGTACGTTATACGTTATACGTTATATGATATACGTTATACGTTATACGTTATACGTTATACGTTATACGATATACGTTGTACGTTGTACGTTATACGTTGTACATTATACGTTGTACGTTATACGTTATACGCTGTACGTTACACGTTATACGTTACACGTTGTACGTTGTACGTTATACGTTGTACGTTATACGTTGTACGTTATACGTTGTACGTTATACGTTGTATGTTATACGTTATACGCTGTACGTTATACGTTATACGTTATACGTTATACGTTATACGTTATACGTTATACGTTATACGTTATACGTTATACGTTATACGTTATACGTTATACGTTATACGTTATACGTTATACGTTATACGTTGTACGTTATACGTTGTACGTTATACGCTGTACGTTATACGCTGTACGTTATACGTTATACGTTATACGTTACACGTTGTACGTTGTACGTTATACGTTATACGTTATACGTTATACGTTATACGTTATACGTTATATGTTATACGTTATACGTTATACGCTGTACGTTATACGCTGTACGTTATACGTTATACGTTATACGTTGTACGTTATACGCATTACGTTATACCTTATACGTTATACGCTGTACGTTATACGCTGTACGTTATACGTTATACGTTACACGTTATACGTTATACGTTATACGCTGTACGTTATACGCTGTACGCTATACGCTGTACGCTATACGCTGTATGTTATAAGTTATACGTTATACGTTATACGTTACACGTTGTACGTTGTAAGTTATACGTTGTACGTTATACGTTGTACATTATACGTTGTAGGTTATACGTTATACGCTGTACGTTATACGTTATACGTTATACGTTATACGTTATACGTTAGACGTTATACGTTATACGTTATACGTTATACGTTACACGTTATACGTTATACGTTATACGTTACACGTTATACGTTATACGTTATACGTTATACGTTATACGTTATACGTTATACGTTATACGTTATACGTTATACGTTATACGTTATACGTTATACGTTATACGATATACGTTATACGTTATACGTTATACGTTATACGTTATACGTTATACGTTATACGTTACCCGTTGTACGTTGTACGTTATACGTTGTACATTATACGTTGTACGTTATACGTTATACGTTATACGTTATACGATATATGTTGTACGTTGTACGTTATACGTTGTACATTATACGTTGTACGTTATACGTTATACGCTGTACGTTACACGTTATACGTTACACGTTGTACGTTGTACGTTATACGTTGTACGTTATACGTTGTACGTTATACGTTGTACGTTATACGTTGTATGTTATACGTTATACGCTGTACGTTATACGTTATACGTTACACGTTGTACGTTGTACGTTATACGTTGTACGTTATACGTTGTACGTTATACGTTGTACGTTATACGTTGTATGTTATACGTTATACGTTATACGTTATACGTTATACGTTATACGTTATACGTTATACGTTGTACGTTGTACGTTATACGTTGTACGTTATACGTTATACGTTATATGTTATACGTTATACGTTATACGTTATACGTTATACGTTATACGTTATACGATATATGTTGTACGTTGTACGTTATACGTTGTACATTATACGTTGTACGTTATACGTTATACGCTGTACGTTACACGTTATACGTTACACGTTGTACGTTGTACGTTATACGTTGTACGTTATACGTTGTACGTTATACGTTGTACGTTATACGTTGTATGTTATACGTTATACGCTGTACGTTATACGTTATACGTTATACGTTATACGTTATACGTTATACGTTATACGTTATACGTTATACGTTATACGTTATACGTTATACGTTATACGTTATACGTTATACGTTATACGTTATACGTTATACGTTATACGTTATACGTTATACGTTATACGTTATACGTTATACGTTATACGTTATACGTTATACGTTATACGTTATACGTTATACGTTATACGTTATACGTTATACGTTATACGTTATACGTTATACGTTATACGTTATACGTTATACGTTATACGTTATACGTTATACGTTATACGTTATACGTTATACGTTATACGTTATACGTTATACGTTATACGTTATACGTTATACGTTATACGTTATACGTTATACGTTATACGTTATACGTTATACGTTATACGTTATACGTTATACGTTATACGTTATACGTTATACGTTATACGTTATACGTTATACGTTATACGTTATACGTTATACGTTGTACGTTATACGTTGTACGTTATACGCTGTACGTTATACGCTGTACGTTATACGCTGTACGTTATACGTTATACGTTATACGTTACACGTTGTACGTTGTACGTTATACGTTATACGTTATACGTTATACGTTATACGTTATACGTTATACGTTATACGTTATATGTTATACGTTATACGTTATACGCTGTACGTTATACGCTGTACGTTATACGTTATACGTTATACGTTGTACGTTATACGCTGTACGTTATACCTTATACGTTATACGCTGTACCTTATACGCTGTACGTTATACGTTATACGTTACACGTTATACGTTATACGTTATACGCTGTACGTTATACGCTGTACGCTATACGCTGTATGTTATAAGTTATACGTTATACGTTATACGTTACACGTTGTACGTTGTACGTTATACGTTGTACGTTATACGTTATAAGTTACACGTTGTACGTTGTACGTTGTACGTTATCCGTTGTACATTATGCCTTGTACGTTATACGTTATACGCTGTACGTTATACGTTATACGTTACACGTTGTACGTTGTACGTCATACGTTGTACGTTATACGTTATACGCTGTACGTTATACGTTATACGTTATATGATATACGTTATACGTTATACGTTATACGTTATACGTTATACGATATACGTTGTACGTTGTACGTTATACGTTGTACATTATACGTTGTACGTTATACGTTATACGCTGTACGTTACACGTTATACGTTACACGTTGTACGTTGTACGTTATACGTTGTACGTTATACGTTGTACGTTATACGTTGTACGTTATACGTTGTATGTTATACGTTATACGCTGTACGTTATACGTTATACGTTATACGTTATACGTTATACGTTATACGTTATACGTTATACGTTATACGTTATACGTTATACGTTATACGTTATACGTTATACGTTATACGTTATACGTTATACGTTATACGTTATACGTTATACGTTATACGTTATACGTTATACGTTATACGTTATACGTTATACGTTATACGTTATACGTTATACGTTATACGTTATACGTTATACGTTATACGTTATAGGTTATACGTTATACGTTATACGTTATACGTTATACGTTATACGTTATACGTTATACGTTATACGTTATACGTTATACGTTATACGTTATACGATATACGTTATACGTTATACGTTATACGTTATACGTTATACGTTATACGTTATACGTTATACGTTATACGTTATACGTTATACGTTATACGTTATACGTTATACGGTATACGGTATACGTTATACGTTGTACGTTATTTTTTATACGTTATACGTTATACGTTATACGATATTCGTTATACGTTATACGTTATACGTTATACGTTATAGGCTGTACGTTATACGCTGTACGTTATACGCTGTACGTTATACGTTATATGTTATACGTTACACGTTGTACGTTGTACGTTATACGTTGTACGTTATACGTTGTACGTTATACGTTGTACGTTATACGTTGTATGTTATACGTTATACGCTGTACGTTATACGTTATACGTTATACGTTATACGTTATACGTTATACGTTATACGTTATACGTTATACGTTATACGTTATACGTTATACGTTATACGTTATACGTTATACGTTATACGTTATACGTTATACGTTATACGTTATACGTTATACGTTATACGTTATACGTTTACGTTATACGTTATACGTTATACGTTATACGTTATACGATATACGTTATACGTTATACGTTATACGTTATACGTTATACGTTATACGTTATACGTTATACGTTATACGTTATACGTTATACGTTATACGTTATACGTTATACGGTATACGGTATACGTTATACGTTGTACGTTATACGTTATACGTTATACGTTATACGTTATACGATATTCGTTATACGTTATACGTTATACGTTATACGTTATAGGCTGTACGTTATACGCTGTACGTTATACGCTGTACGTTATACGTTATATGTTATACGTTACACGTTGTACGTTGTACGTTATACGTTGTACGTTATACGTTGTACGTTATACGTTGTACGTTATACGTTATACGTTATACGTTACCCGTTGTACGTTGTACGTTATACGTTGTACATTATACGTTGTACGTTATACGTTATACGCTGTACGTTACACGTTATACGTTACACGTTGTACGTTGTACGTTATACGTTGTACGTTATACGTTGTACGTTATACGTTGTATGTTGTACGTTATACGCTGTACGTTATACGTTATACGTTGTACGTTATACGTTATACGTTATACGTTACACGTTGTACGTTGTACGTTATACGTTATACGTTATACGTTATATGTTATACGTTATACGTTATACGCTGTACGTTATACGCTGTACGTTACACGTTATACGTTATACGTTGTACGTTATACGCTGTACGTTATACCTTATACGTTATACGCTGTACGTTATACGCTGTACGTTATACGTTATACGTTACACGTTGTACGTTGTACGTTATACGTTGTACGTTATACGTTGTACGTTATACGTTGTATGTTGTACGTTATACGCTGTACGTTATACGTTATACGTTGTACGTTATACGTTATACGTTATACGTTACACGTTGTACGTTGTACGTTATACGTTATACGTTATACGTTATATGTTATACGTTATACGTTATACGCTGTACGTTATACGCTGTACGTTACACGTTATACGTTATACGTTGTACGTTATACGCTGTACGTTATACCTTATACGTTATACGCTGTACGTTATACGCTGTACGTTATACGTTATACGTTGTACGTTATACGTTATACGCTGTACGTTATACGTTATACGTTGTACGTTATACGTTATACGTTATACGTTATACGTTATACGTTATACGTTATACGTTATACGTTATACGTTATACGTTATACGTTACACGTTATACGTTATACGTTAGACGTTATACGTTATACGTTATACGTTATACGTTATACGTTATACGTTATACGTTATACGTTATACGTTATACGTTATACGTTATACGTTATACGTTATACGTTATACGTTATACGTTATACGTTACCCGTTGTACGTTGTACGTTATACGTTGTACATTATACGTTGTACGTTATACGTTATACGCTGTACGTTACACGTTATACGTTACACGTTGTACGTTGTACGTTATACGTTGTACGTTATACGTTGTACGTTATACGTTGTATGTTATACGTTATACGCTGTACGTTATACGTTATACGTTGTACGTTATACGTTATACGTTATACGTTACACGTTGTACGTTGTACGTTATACGTTATACGTTATACGTTATATGTTATACGTTATACGTTATACGCTGTACGTTATACGCTGTACGTTATACGTTATACGTTATACGTTGTACGTTATACGCTGTACGTTATACCTTATACGTTATACGCTGTACGTTATACGCTGTACGTTATACGTTATACGTTACACGTTATACGTTATACGTTATACGCTGTACGTTATACGCTGTACGCTATACGCTGTATGTTATAAGTTATACGTTATACGTTATACGTTACACGTTGTACGTTGTACGTTATACGTTGTACGTTATACGTTGTACATTATACGTTGTAGGTTATACGTTATACGCTGTACGTTATACGTTATACGTTATACGTTATACGTTATACGTTATACGTTATACGTTATACGTTATACGTTATACGTTACACGTTATACGTTATACGTTATACGTTATACGTTATACGTTATACGTTATACGTTATACGTTATACGTTATACGTTATACGTTATACGTTATACGTTACCCGTTGTACGTTGTATGTTATACGTTGTACATTATACGTTGTACGTTATACGTTATACGCTGTACGTTACACGTTATACGTTACACGTTGTACGTTGTACGTTATACGTTGTACGTTATACGTTGTACGTTATACGTTGTACGTTATACGTTGTATGTTATACGTTATACGCTGTACGATATACGTTATACGTTGTACGTTATACGTTATACGTTATACGTTACACGTTGTACGTTGTACGTTATACGTTGTACGTTATACGTTATAAGTTACACGTTGTACGTTGTACGTTGTACGTTATCCGTTGTACATTATACCTTGTACGTTATACGTTATACGCTGTACGTTATACGTTATACGTTACACGTTGTACGTTGTACGTCATACGTTGTACGTTATACGTTATACGCTGTACGTTATACGTTATACGTTATATGTTATACGTTATACGTTATACGTTATACGTTATACGTTATACGTTATACGATATATGTTGTACGTTGTACGTTATTCGTTGTACATTATACGTTGTACGTTATACGTTATACGCTGTACGTTACACGTTATACGTTACACGTTGTACGTTGTACGTTATACGTTGTACGTTATACGTTGTACGTTATACGTTGTACGTTATACGTTGTATGTTATACGTTATACGCTGTACGTTATACGTTATACGTTATACGTTATACGTTATACGTTATACGTTATACGTTATACGTTATACGTTATACGTTATACGTTATACGTTATACGTTATACGTTATACGTTATACGTTATACGTTATACGTTATACGTTATACGTTATACGTTATACGTTATACGTTATACGTTATACGTTATACGTTATACGTTATACGTTATACGTTATACGTTATACGTTATACGTTATACGTTATACGTTATACGTTATACGTTATACGTTATACGTTATACGTTATACGTTATACGTTATACGTTATACGTTATACGTTATACGTTATACGTTATACGTTATACGTTATACGTTATACGTTATACGTTATACGTTATACGTTATACGTTATACGTTATACGTTATACGTTATACGTTATACGTTATACGTTATACGTTATACGTTATACGTTATACGTTATACGTTATACGTTATACGTTATACGTTATACGTTATACGTTATACGTTATACGTTATACGTTATACGTTATACGTTATACGTTATACGTTATACGTTATACGTTGTACGTTATACGTTGTACGTTATACGTTGTATGTTATACGTTATACGCTGTACGTTATACGTTATACGTTGTACGTTATACGTTATACGTTATACGTTACACGTTGTACGTTGCACGTTATACGTTGTACGTTATACGTTATAAGTTACACGTTATACGTTATACGTTATACGTTATACGTTATACGTTACCCGTTGTACGTTGTACGTTATACGTTGTACATTATACGTTGTACGTTATACGTTATACGCTGTACGTTACACGTTATACGTTACACGTTGTACGTTGTACGTTATACGTTGTACGTTATACGTTGTACGTTATACGTTGTATGTTATACGTTATACGCTGTACGTTATACGTTATACGTTGTACGTTATACGTTATACGTTATACGTTACACGTTGTACGTTGTACGTTATACGTTATACGTTATACGTTATATGTTATACGTTATACGTTATACGCTGTACGTTATACGCTGTACGTTATACGTTATACGTTATACGTTGTACGTTATACGCTGTACGTTATACCTTATACGTTATACGCTGTACGTTATACGCTGTACGTTATACGTTATACGTTACACGTTATACGTTATACGTTATACGCTGTACGTTATACGCTGTACGCTATACGCTGTATGTTATAAGTTATACGTTATACGTTATACGTTACACGTTGTACGTTGTACGTTATACGTTGTACGTTATACGTTGTACATTATACGTTGTAGGTTATACGTTATACGCTGTACGTTATACGTTATACGTTATACGTTATACGTTATACGTTATACGTTATACGTTATACGTTATACGTTATACGTTATACGTTATACGTTATACGTTATACGTTATACGTTATACGTTACACGTTATACGTTATACGTTATACGTTATACGTTATACGTTATACGTTATACGTTATACGTTATACGTTATACGTTATACGTTATACGTTATACGTTATACGTTATACGTTACCCGTTGTACGTTGTACATTATACGTTGTACATTATACGTTGTACGTTATACGTTATACGCTGTACGTTACACGTTATACGTTACACGTTGTACGTTGTACGTTATAAGTTGTACGTTATACGTTGTACGTTATACGTTGTACGTTATACGTTGTACGTTATACGTTGTACGTTATACGTTGTATGTTATACGTTATACGCTGTACGATATACGTTATACGTTGTACGTTATACGTTATACGTTATACGTTACACGTTGTACGTTGTACGTTATACGTTGTACGTTATACGTTATAAGTTACACGTTGTACGTTGTACGTTGTACGTTATCCGTTGTACATTATACCTTGTACGTTATACGTTATACGCTGTACGATATACGTTATACGTTGTACGTTATACGTTATACGTTATACGTTACACGTTGTACGTTGTACGTTATACGTTGTACGTTATACGTTATAAGTTACACGTTGTACGTTGTACGTTGTACGTTATCCGTTGTACATTATACCTTGTACGTTATACGTTATACGCTGTACGTTATACGTTATACGTTACACGTTGTACGTTGTACGTCATACGTTGTACGTTATACGTTATACGCTGTACGTTATACGTTATACGTTATATGTTATACGTTATACGTTATACGTTATACGTTATACGTTATACGTTATACGTTATACGATATATGTTGTACGTTGTACGTTATACGTTGTACATTATACGTTGTACGTTATACGTTATACGCTGTACGTTACACGTTATACGTTACACGTTGTACGTTGTACGTTATACGTTGTACGTTATACGTTGTACGTTATACGTTGTACGTTATACGTTGTATGTTATACGTTATACGCTGTACGTTATACGTTATACGTTATACGTTATACGTTATACGTTATACGTTATACGTTATACGTTATACGTTATACGTTATACGTTATACGTTATACGTTATACGTTATACGTTATACGTTATACGTTATACGTTATACGTTATACGTTATACGTTATACGTTATACGTTATACGTTATACGTTATACGTTATACGTTATACGTTATACGTTATACGTTATACGTTATACGTTATACGTTATACGTGATACGTTATACGTTATACGTTATACGTTATACGTTATACGTTATACGTTATACGTTATACGTTATACGTTATACGTTATACGTTATACGTTATACGTTATACGTTATACGTTATACGTTATACGTTATACGTTATACGTTATACGTTATACGTTATACGTTATACGTTATACGTTATACGTTGTACGTTGTACGTTATACGTTGTACGTTATACGTTGTATGTTATACGTTATACGCTGTACGTTATACGTTATACGTTGTACGTTATACGTTATACGTTATACGTTACACGTTGTACGTTGCACGTTATACGTTGTACGTTATACGTTATAAGCTACACGTTATACGTTATACGTTATACGTTATACGTTATACGTTACCCGTTGTACGTTGTACGTTGTACGTTATACGTTGTACATTATACGTTGTACGTTATACGTTATACGCTGTACGTTACACGTTATACGTTACAGGTTGTACGTTGTACGTTATACGTTGTACGTTATACGTTGTACGTTATACGTTGTATGTTATACGTTATACGCTGTACGTTATACGTTATACGTTGTACGTTATACGTTATACGTTATACGTTACACGTTGTACGTTGTACGTTATACGTTATACGTTATACGTTATATGTTATACGTTATACGTTATACGCTGTACGTTATACGCTGTACGTTATACGTTATACGTTATACGTTGTACGTTATACGCTGTACGTTATACCTTATACGTTATACGCTGTACGTTATACGCTGTACGTTATACGTTATACGTTACACGTTATACGTTATACGTTATACGCTGTACGTTATACGCGTACGCTATACGCTGTATGTTATAAGTTATACGTTATACGTTATACGTTACACGTTGTACGTTGTACGTTATACGTTGTACGTTATACGTTGTACATTATACGTTGTAGGTTATACGTTATACGCTGTACGTTATACGTTATACGTTATACGTTATACGTTATACGTTATACGTTATACGTTATACGTTATACGTTATACGTTGTATGTTATACGTTATACGCTGTACGTTATACGTTATACGTTGTACGTTATACGTTATACGTTATACGTTACACGTTGTACGTTGTACGTTATACGTTATACGTTATACGTTATATGTTATACGTAATACGTTATACGCTGTACGTTATACGCTGTACGTTATACGTTATACGTTATACGTTGTACGTTATACGCTGTACGTTATACCTTATACGTTATACGCTGTACGTTATACGCTGTACGTTATACGTTATACGTTACACGTTATACGTTATACGTTATACGCTGTACGTTATACGCTGTACGCTATACGCTGTATGTTATAAGTTATACGTTATACGTTATACGTTACACGTTGTACGTTGTACGTTATACGTTGTACGTTATACGTTGTACATTATACGTTGTAGGTTATACGTTATACGCTGTACGTTATACGTTATACGTTATACGTTATACGTTATACGTTATACGTTATACGTTATACGTTATACGTTATACGTTATACGTTATACGTTATACGTTATACGTTACACGTTATACGTTATACGTTATACGTTATACGTTATACGTTATACGTTATACGTTATACGTTATACGTTATACGTTATACGTTGTACGTTATACGTTGTACGTTATACGTTGTACGTTATACGTTGTATGTTATACGTTATACGCTGTACGTTATACGTTATACGTTGTACGTTATACGTTATACGTTATACGTTACACGTTGTACGTTGCACGTTATACGTTGTACGTTATACGTTATAAGCTACACGTTATACGTTATACGTTATACGTTATACGTTATACGTTACCCGTTGTACGTTGTACGTTATACGTTGTACATTATACGTTGTACGTTATACGTTATACGCTGTACGTTACACGTTATACGTTACACGTTGTACGTTGTACGTTATACGTTGTACGTTATACGTTGCACGTTATACGTTGTATGTTATACGTTATACGCTGTACGTTATACGTTATACGTTGTACGTTATACGTTATACGTTATACGTTACACGTTGTACGTTGTACGTTATACGTTATACGTTATACGTTATATGTTATACGTTATACGTTATACGCTGTACGTTATACGCTGTACGTTATACGTTATACGTTATACGTTGTACGTTATACGCTGTACGTTATACCTTATACGTTATACGCTGTACGTTATACGCTGTACGTTATACGTTATACGTTACACATTATACGTTATACGTTATACGCTGTACGTTATACGCTGTACGCTATACGCTGTATGTTATAAGTTATACGTTATACGTTATACGTTACACGTTGTACGTTGTACGTTATACGTTGTACGTTATACGTTGTACATTATACGTTGTAGGTTATACGTTATACGCTGTACGTTATACGTTATACGTTATACGTTATACGTTATACGTTATACGTTATACGTTATACGTTATACGTTATACGTTATACGTTATACGTTATACGTTATACGTTATACGTTATACGTTATACGTTACACGTTACACGTTATACGTTATACGTTATACGTTATACGTTATACGTTATACGTTATACGTTATACGTTATACGTTATACGTTATACGTTATACGTTATACGTTATACGTTACCCGTTGTACGTTGTACATTATACGTTGTACATTATACGTTGTACGTTATACGTTATACGCTGTACGTTACACGTTATACGTTACACGTTGTACGTTGTACGTTATACGTTGTACGTTATACGTTGTACGTTATACGTTGTACGTTATACGTTGTACGTTATACGTTGTATGTTATACGTTATACGCTGTACGATATACGTTATACGTTGTACGTTATACGTTATACGTTATACGTTACACGTTGTACGTTGTACGTTATACGTTGTACGTTATACGTTATAAGTTACACGTTGTACGTTGTACGTTGTACGTTATCCGTTGTACATTATACCTTGTACGTTATACGTTATACGCTGTACGATATACGTTATACGTTGTACGTTATACGTTATACGTTATACGTTACACGTTGTACGTTGTACGTTATACGTTGTACGTTATACGTTATAAGTTACACGTTGTACGTTGTACGTTGTACGTTATCCGTTGTACATTATACCTTGTACGTTATACGTTATACGCTGTACGTTATACGTTATACGTTACACGTTGTACGTTGTACGTCATACGTTGTACGTTATACGTTATACGCTGTACGTTATACGTTATACGTTATATGTTATACGTTATACGTTATACGTTATACGTTATACGTTATACGTTATACGATATATGTTGTACGTTGTACGTTATACGTTGTACATTATACGTTGTACGTTATACGTTATACGCTGTTCGTTACACGTTATACGTTACACGTTGTACGTTGTACGTTATACGTTGTACGTTATACGTTGTACGTTATACGTTGTACGTTATACGTTGTATGTTATACGTTATACGCTGTACGTTATACGTTATACGTTATACGTTATACGTTATACGTTATACGTTATACGTTATACGTTATACGTTATACGTTATACGTTATACGTTATACGTTATACGTTATACGTTATACGTTATACGTTATACGTTATACGTTATACGTTATACGTTATACGTTATACGTTATACGTTATACGTTATACGTTATACGTGATACGTTATACGTTATACGTTATACGTTATACGTTATACGTTATACGTTATACGTTATACGTTATACGTTATACGTTATACGTTATACGTTATACGTTATACGTTATACGTTATACGTTATACGTTGTACGTTATACGTTGTACATTATACGTTGTACGTTATACGTTATACGCTGTACGTTACACGTTATACGTTACACGTTGTACGTTGTACGTTATACGTTGTACGTTATACGTTGTACGTTATACGTTGTACGTTATACGTTGTATGTTATACGTTACACGTTGTACGTTGTACGTCATACGTTGTACGTTATACGTTATACGCTGTACGTTATACGTTATACGTTATATGTTATACGTTATACGTTATACGTTATACGTTATACGTTATACGTTATACGATATATGTTGTACGTTGTACGTTATACGTTGTACATTATACGTTGTACGTTATACGTTATACGCTGTACGTTACACGTTATACGTTACACGTTGTACGTTGTACGTTATACGTTGTACGTTATACGTTGTACGTTATACGTTGTACGTTATACGTTGTATGTTATACGTTATACGCTGTACGTTATACGTTATACGTTATACGTTATACGTTATACGTTATACGTTATACGTTATACGTTATACGTTATACGTTATACGTTATACGTTATACGTTATACGTTATACGTTATACGTTATACGTTATACGTTATACGTTATACGTTATACGTTATACGTTATACGTTATACGTTATACGTTATACGTTATACGTTATACGTTATACGTTATACGTTGTACGTTATACGTTGTACATTATACGTTGTACGTTATACGTTATACGCTGTACGTTACACGTTATACGTTACACGTTGTACGTTGTACGTTATCCGTTGTACATTATACCTTGTACGTTATACGTTATACGCTGTACGTTATACGTTATACGTTACACGTTGTACGTTGTACGTCATACGTTGTACGTTATACGTTATACGCTGTACGTTATACGTTATACGTTATATGTTATACGTTATACGTTATACGTTATACGTTATACGTTATACGTTATACGATATATGTTGTACGTTGTACGTTATACGTTGTACATTATACGTTGTACGTTATACGTTATACGCTGTACGTTACACGTTATACGTTACACGTTGTACGTTGTACGTTATACGTTGTACGTTATACGTTGTACGTTATACGTTGTACGTTATACGTTGTATGTTATACGTTATACGCTGTACGTTATACGTTATACGTTATACGTTATACGTTATACGTTATACGTTATACGTTATACGTTATACGTTATACGTTATACGTTATACGTTATACGTTATACGTTATACGTTATACGTTATACGTTATACGTTATACGTTATACGTTATACGTTATACGTTATACGTTATACGTGATACGTGATACGTGATACGTTATACGTTATACGTTATACGTTATACGTTATACGTTATACGTTATACGTTATACGTTATACGTTATACGTTATACGTTATACGTTATACGTTATACGTTATACGTTATACGTTATACGTTATACGTTATACGTTATACGTTATACGTTATACGTTATACGTTATACGTTGTACGTTGTACGTTATACGTTGTACGTTATACGTTGTATGTTATACGTTATACGCTGTACGTTATACGTTATACGTTGTACGTTATACGTTATACGTTATACGTTACACGTTGTACGTTGCACGTTATACGTTGTACGTTATACGTTATAAGCTACACGTTATACGTTATACGTTATACGTTATACGTTATACGTTACCCGTTGTACGTTGTACGTTATACGTTGTACATTATACGTTGTACGTTATACGTTATACGCTGTACGTTACACGTTATACGTTACACGTTGTACGTTGTACGTTATACGTTGTACGTTATACGTTGTACGTTATACGTTGTATGTTATACGTTATACGCTGTACGTTATACGTTATACGTTGTACGTTATACGTTATACGTTATACGTTACACGTTGTACGTTGTACGTTATACGTTATACGTTATACGTTATATGTTTTACGTTATACGTTATACGCTGTACGTTATACGCTGTACGTTATACGTTATACGTTATACGTTGTACGTTATACGCTGTACGTTATACCTTATACGTTATACGCTGTACGTTATACGCTGTACGTTATACGTTATACGTTACACGTTATACGTTATACGTTATACGCTGTACGTTATACGCTGTACGCTATACGCTGTATGTTATAAGTTATACGTTATACGTTATACGTTACACGTTGTACGTTGTACGTTATACGTTGTACGTTATACGTTGTACGTTATACGTTGTAGGTTATACGTTATACGCTGTACGTTATACGTTATACGTTATACGTTATACGTTATACGTTATACGTTATACGTTATACGTTATACGTTATACGTTGTATGTTATACGTTATACGCTGTACGTTATACGTTATACGTTGTACGTTATACGTTATACGTTATACGTTACACGTTGTACGTTGTACGTTATACGTTATACGTTATACGTTATATGTTATACGTAATACGTTATACGCTGTACGTTATACGCTGTACGTTATACGTTATACGTTATACGTTGTACGTTATACGCTGTACGTTATACCTTATACGTTATACGCTGTACGTTATACGCTGTACGTTATACGTTATACGTTACACGTTATACGTTATACGTTATACGCTGTACGTTATACGCTGTACGCTATACGCTGTATGTTATAAGTTATACGTTATACGTTATACGTTACACGTTGTACGTTGTACGTTATACGTTGTACGTTATACGTTGTACATTATACGTTGTAGGTTATACGTTATACGCTGTACGTTATACGTTATACGTTATACGTTATACGTTATACGTTATACGTTATACGTTATACGTTATACGTTATACGTTATACGTTATACGTTATACGTTACACGTTATACGTTATACGTTATACGTTATACGTTATACGTTATACGTTATACGTTATACGTTATACGTTATACGTTATACGTTGTACGTTATACGTTGTACGTTATACGTTGTATGTTATACGTTATACGCTGTACGTTATACGTTATACGTTGTACGTTATACGTTATACGTTATACGTTACACGTTGTACGTTGCACGTTATACGTTGTACGTTATACGTTATAAGCTACACGTTATACGTTATACGTTATACGTTATACGTTATACGTTACCCGTTGTACGTTGTACGTTATACGTTGTACATTATACGTTGTACGTTATACGTTATACGCTGTACGTTACACGTTATACGTTACACGTTGTACGTTGTACGTTATACGTTGTACGTTATACGTTGTACGTTATACGTTGTATGTTATACGTTATACGCTGTACGTTATACGTTATACGTTGTACGTTATACGTTATACGTTATACGTTACACGTTGTACGTTGTACGTTATACGTTATACGTTATACGTTATATGTTATACGTTATACGTTATACGCTGTACGTTATACGCTGTACGTTATACGTTATACGTTATACGTTGTACGTTATACGCTGTACGTTATACCTTATACGTTATACGCTGTACGTTATACGCTGTACGTTATACGTTATACGTTACACGTTATACGTTATACGTTATACGCTGTACGTTATACGCTGTACGCTATACGCTGTATGTTATAAGTTATACGTTATACGTTATACGTTACACGTTGTACGTTGTACGTTATACGTTGTACGTTATACGTTGTACATTATACGTTGTAGGTTATACGTTATACGCTGTACGTTATACGTTATACGTTATACGTTATACGTTATACGTTATACGTTATACGTTATACGTTATACGTTATACGTTATACGTTATACGTTATACGTTATACGTTATACGTTATACGTTATACGTTATACGTTACCCGTTGTACGTTGTACGTTATACGTTGTACATTATACGTTGTACGTTATACGTTATACGCTGTACGTTACACGTTATACGTTACACGTTGTACGTTGTACGTTATACGTTGTACGTTATACGTTGTACGTTATACGTTGTACGTTATACGTTGTATGTTATACGTTATACGCTGTACGATATACGTTATACGTTGTACGTTATACGTTATACGTTATACGTTACACGTTGTACGTTGTACGTTATACGTTGTACGTTATACGTTATAAGTTACACGTTGTACGTTGTACGTTGTACGTTATCCGTTGTACATTATACCTTGTACGTTATACGTTATACGCTGTACGTTATACGTTATACGTTATACGTTATACGTTATACGTTATACGATATATGTTGTACGTTGTACGTTATACGTTGTACATTATACGTTGTACGTTATACGTTATACGCTGTACGTTACACGTTATACGTTACACGTTGTACGTTGTACGTTATACGTTGTACGTTATACGTTGTACGTTATACGTTGTACGTTATACGTTGTATGTTATACGTTATACGCTGTACGTTATACGTTATACGTTATACGTTATACGTTATACGTTATACGTTATACGTTATACGTTATACGTTATACGTTATACGTTATACGTTATACGTTATACGTTATACGTTATACGTTATACGTTATACGTTATACGTTATACGTTATACGTTATACGTTATACGTTATACGTTATACGTTATACGTTATACGTTATACGTTATACGTTATACGTTATACGTTATACGTTATACGTTATACGTTATACGTTATACGTTATACGTTATACGTTATACGTTATACGTTATACGTTATACGTTATACGTTATACGTTATACGTTATACGTTATACGTTATACGTTATACGTTATACGTTATACGTTATACGTTATACGTTATACGTTATACGTTATACGTTATACGTTATACGTTATACGTTATACGTTATACGTTATACGTTATACGTTATACGTTATACGTTATACGTTATACGTTATACGTTATACGTTATACGTTATACGTTATACGTTATACGTTATACGTTATACGTTATACGTTATACGTTATACGTTATACGTTATACGTTATACGTTATACGTTATACGTTATACGTTATACGTTATACGTTATACGTTATACGTTATACGTTATACGTTATACGTTATACGTTATACGTTATACGTTATACGTTATACGTTATACGTTATACGTTATACGTTATACGTTATACGTTATACGTTATACGTTATACGTTATACGTTATACGTTATACGTTATACGTTATACGTTATACGTTATACGTTATACGTTATACGTTATACGTTGTACGTTATACGTTGTACGTTATACGCTGTACGTTATACGCTGTACGTTATACGCTGTACGTTATACGTTATACGTTATACGTTACACGTTGTACGTTGTACGTTATACGTTATACGTTATACGTTATACGTTATACGTTATACGTTATACGTTATACGTTATATGTTATACGTTATACGTTATACGCTGTACGTTATACGCTGTACGTTATACGTTATACGTTATACGTTGTACGTTATACGCTGTACGTTATACCTTATACGTTATACGCTGTACGTTATACGCTGTACGTTATACGTTATACGTTACACGTTATACGTTATACGTTATACGCTGTACGTTATACGCTGTACGCTATACGCTGTATGTTATAAGTTATACGTTATACGTTATACGTTACACGTTGTACGTTGTACGTTATACGTTGTACGTTATACGTTGTACATTATACGTTGTAGGTTATACGCTGTACGTTGTACGTTATACGTTGTACGTTATACGTTGTACGTTATACGTTGTACGTTATACGTTGTATGTTATACGTTATACGCTGTACGTTATACGTTATACGTTGTACGTTATACGTTATACGTTATACGTTATACGTTACACGTTGTACGTTGTACGTTATACGTTGTACGTTATACGTTATAAGTTACACGTTGTACGTTGTACGTTGTACGTTATCCGTTGTACATTATACCTTGTACGTTATACGTTATACGCTGTACGTTATACGTTATACGTTACACGTTGTACGTTGTACGTCATACGTTGTACGTTATACGTTATACGCTGTACGTTATACGTTATACGTTATATGATATACGTTATACGTTATACGTTATACGTTATACGTTATACGATATACGTTGTACGTTGTACGTTATACGTTGTACATTATACGTTGTACGTTATACGTTATACGCTGTACGTTACACGTTATACGTTACACGTTGTACGTTGTACGTTATACGTTGTACGTTATACGTTGTACGTTATACGTTGTACGTTATACGTTGTATGTTATACGTTATACGCTGTACGTTATACGTTATACGTTATACGTTATACGTTATACGTTATACGTTATACGTTATACGTTATACGTTATACGTTATACGTTATACGTTATACGTTATACGTTATACGTTATACGTTATACGTTATACGTTATACGTTATACGTTATACGTTATACGTTATACGTTATACGTTATACGTTATACGTTATACGTTATACGTTATACGTTATACGTTATACGTTATACGTTATACGTTATACGTTATACGTTATACGTTATACGTTATACGTTATACGTTATACGTTATACGTTATACGTTATACGTTATACGTTATACGTTATACGTTATACGTTATACGTTATACGTTATACGTTATACGTTATACGTTATACGTTATACGTTATACGTTATACGTTATACGTTATACGTTATACGTTATACGTTATACGTTATACGTTATACGTTATACGTTATACGATATACGTTATACGTTATACGTTATACGTTATACGTTATACGTTATACGTTATACGTTATACGTTATACGTTATACGTTATACGTTATACGTTATACGTTATACGTTATACGTTATACGTTATACGTTATACGTTATACGTTATACGTTATACGTTATACGTTATACGTTATACGTTATACGTTATACGTTATACGTTATACGTTATACGTTATACGTTATACGTTATACGTTATACGTTATACGTTATACGTTATACGTTATACGTTATACGTTATACGTTATACGTTATACGTTATACGTTATACGTTATACGTTATACGTTATACGTTATACGTTATACGTTATACGTTATACGTTGTACGTTATACGCTGTACGTTATATGTTGTACGTTATATGTTATACGTTACACGTTGTACGATGTACGTTATACGTTATACGTTATACGTTATACGTTATACGTTATACGTTATACGTTATACGTTATACGTTATACGTTATACGGTATACGGTATACGTTATACGTTGTACGTTATACGTTATACGTTATACGTTATACGTTATACCATATTCGTTATACGTTATACGTTATACGTTATACATTATAGGCTGTACGTTATACGCTGTACGTTATACGCTGTACGTTATACGTTATACGTTGTACGTTATACGTTATACGTTATACGTTATACGTTATACGATATTCGTTATACGTTATACGTTATACGTTATACATTATAGGCTGTACGTTATACGCTGTACGTTATACGCTGTACGTTATACGTTATATGTTATACGTTACACGTTGTACGTTGTACGTTATACGTTGTACGTTATACGTTGTACGTTATACGTTGTACGTTATACGTTGTATGTTATACGTTATACGCTGTACGTTATACGTTATACGTTATACGTTATACGTTATACGTTATACGTTGTACGTTATATGTTGTACGCTGTACGTTATACGTTATACGTTATACGTTGTACGTTATACGCTGTACGTTATACCTTATACGTTATACGCTGTACGTTATACGTTGTACGTTATACGTTATACGTTACACGTTACACGTTATACGTTATACGTTATACGCTGTACGTTATACGCTGTACGTTATACGCTGTATGTTATACCTTATACGTTATACGTTATACGCTGTACGTTATACGCTGTACGTTATACGTTATACGTTACACGTTATACGTTTTACGTTATACGCTGTACGTTATACGCTGTACGTTACACGCTGTACGTTATACGCTGTATGTTATACGATATACGTTATACGTTATACGTTATACGTTATACGTTATACGTTATACGTTATACGTTATACGTTATACGTTATACGTTATACGTTATACGCTGTACGTTATACGCTGTACGTTATACGTTATACGTTATACGTTATACGTTATACGTTATACGTTATACGTTATACGTTATACGTTATACGTTATACGTTATACGTTATACGTTATACGTTATACGTTATACGTTATACGTTATACGTTATACGTTATACGTTATACGTTATACGTTATACGTTATACGTTATACGTTATACGTTATACGTTATACGTTGTACGTTATACGTTGTACGTTGTACGTTATACGTTACACGTTGTACGTTACACGTTGTACGTTGTACGTTGTACGTTATACGTTGTACGTTATACGTTGTACGTTATACGTTATACGCTGTACGTTATACGTTATACGTTACACGTTGTACGTTGTACGTTATACGTTGTACGTTATACGTTGTACGTTATACGTTATACGCTGTACGTTATACGTTATACGTTATACGTTATACGTTATACGTTATACGTTATACGTTATACGTTATACGTTATACGTTATACGTTATACGTTATACGTTATACGTTATACGTTATACGTTATACGTTATACGTTATACGTTATACGTTATACGTTATACGTTATACGTTATACGTTATACGTTATACGTTGTACGTTATACGCTGTACGTTATATGTTGTACGTTATATGTTATACGTTACACGTTGTACGATGTACGTTATACGTTATACGTTATACGTTATACGTTATACGTTATACGTTATACGTTATACGGTATACGGTATACGTTATACGTTGTACGTTATACGTTATACGTTATACGTTATACGTTATACGATATTCGTTATACGTTATACGTTATACGTTATACGTTATAGGCTGTACGTTATACGCTGTACGTTATACGCTGTACGTTATACGTTATATGTTATACGTTACACGTTGTACGTTGTACGTTATACGTTGTACGTTATACGTTGTACGTTATACGTTGTACGTTATACGTTGTATGTTATACGTTATACGCTGTACGTTATGCGTTATACGTTATACGTTATACGTTATACGTTATATGTTATACGTTATACGTTATACGCTGTAAGTTATACGCTGTACGTTATACGTTATACGTTATACGTTGTACGTTATACGCTGTACGTTATACCTTATACGTTATACGCTGTACGTTATACGCTGTACGTTATACGTTATACGTTACACGTTACACGTTATACGTTATACGTTATACGTTATACGTTATACGTTATACGTTATACGTTGTACGTTATACGCTGTACGTTATATGTTGTACGTTATATGTTATACGTTACACGTTGTACGATGTACGTTATACGTTATACGTTATACGTTATACGTTATACGTTATACGTTATACGTTATACGTTATACGTTATACGTTATACGTTATACGTTATACGTTATACGTTATACGTTATACGTTATACGTTATACGTTATACGTTATACGTTATACGTTATACGTTATACGTTATACGTTATACGTTATACGTTATACGTTATACGTTATACGTTATACGTTATACGTTATACGTTATACGTTATACGTTATACGTTATACGTTATACGTTATACGTTATACGTTATACGTTATACGTTATACGTTATACGTTATACGTTATACGTTATACGTTATACGTTATACGTTATACGTTATACGTTATACGTTATACGTTATACGTTATACGTTATACGTTATACGTTATACGTTATACGTTATACGTTATACGTTATACGTTATACGTTATACGTTATACGTTATACGTTATACGTTATACGTTATACGTTATACGTTATACGTTATACGTTACACGTTGTACGTTGTACGTAGTACGTTATACGTTGTACGTTATACGTTGTACGTTATACGTTATACGCTGTACGTTATACGTTATACGTTACACGTTGTACGTTGTACGTTATACGTTGTACGTTATACGTTGTACGTTATACGTTATACGCTGTACGTTATACGTTATACGTTATACGTTATACGTTATACGTTATACGTTATACGTTATACGTTATACGTTATACGTTATACGTTATACGTTATACGTTATACGTTATACGTTATACGTTATACGTTATACGTTATACGTTATACGTTATACGTTATACGTTATACGTTATACGTTATACGTTATACGTTATACGTTATACGTTATACGTTATACGTTATACGTTATACGTTATACGTTATACGTTATACGTTATACGTTATACGTTATACGTTATACGTTATACGTTATACGTTATACGTTGTACGTTATACGCTGTACGTTATATGTTGTACGTTATACGTTATACGTTACACGTTGTACGATGTACGTTATACGTTATACGTTATACGTTATACGTTATACGTTATACGTTATACGTTATACGTTATACGTTATACGTTATACGTTATACGTTATACGTTATACGTTATACGTTATACGTTATACGTTATACGTTATACGTTATACGTTATACGTTATACGTTATACGTTATACGTTATACGTTATACGTTATACGTTATACGTTATACGTTATACGTTATACGTTATACGTTATACGTTATACGTTATACGTTATACGTTATACGTTATACGTTATACGTTATACGTTATACGTTATACGTTATACGTTATACGTTATACGTTATACGTTATACGTTATACGTTATACGTTATACGTTATACGTTATACGTTATACGTTATACGTTATACGTTATACGTTATACGTTATACGTTATACGTTATACGCTGTACGTTATACGTTATACGTTATACGTTATACGTTATACGTTATACGTTATACGTTATACGTTATACGTTATACGTTATACGTTATACGTTATACGTTATACGTTATACGTTATACGTTATACGTTATACGTTATACGTTATACGTTATACGTTATACGTTATACGTTATACGTTATACGTTATACGTTATACGTTATACGTTATACGTTGTACGTTATACGCTGTACGTTATATGTTGTACGTTATATGTTATACGTTACACGTTGTACGATGTACGTTATACGTTATACGTTATACGTTATACGTTATACGTTATACGTTATACGTTATACGTTATACGGTATACGGTATACGTTATACGTTGTACGTTATACGTTATACGTTATACGTTATACGTTATACGATATTCGTTTTACGTTATACGTTATACGTTATACGTTATAGGCTGTACGTTATACGCTGTACGTTATACGCTGTACGTTATACGTTATATGTTATACGTTACACGTTGTACGTTGTACGTTATACGTTGTACGTTATACGTTGTACGTTATACGTTGTACGTTATACGTTGTATGTTATACGTTATACGCTGTACGTTATGCGTTATACGTTATACGTTATACGTTATACGTTATATGTTATACGTTATACGTTATACGCTGTACGTTATACGCTGTACGTTATACGTTGTACGTTATACGTTGTACGTTATACGCTGTACGTTATACCTTATACGTTATACGCTGTACGTTATACGCTGTACGTTATACGTTATACGTTACACGTTACACGTTATACGTTATACGTTATACGCTGTACGTTATACGCTGTACGTTATACGCTGTATGTTATCCCTTATACGTTATACGTTATACGCTGTACGTTATACGCTGTACGTTATACGTTATACGTTACACGTTATACGTTATACGTTATACGCTGTACGTTATACGCTGTACGTTATACGCTGTACGTTATACGTTACACGATATACGTTATACGTTATACGTTATACGTTATACGTTGTACGTTACACGTTGTACGTTGTACGTTGTACGTTATACGTTATACGTTATACGTTATACGTTATACGTTATACGTTATACGTTATACGTTATACGTTATACGTTATACGTTATACGTTATACGTTATACGTTATACGTTATACGTTATACGTTATACGTTATACGTTATACGTTATACGTTATACGTTATACGTTATACGTTATACGTTATACGTTATACGTTATACGTTATACGTTATACGTTATACGTTATACGTTATACGTTATACGTTATACGTTATACGTTATACGTTATACGTTATACGTTATACGTTATACGTTATACGTTATACGTTATACGTTATACGTTATACGTTATACGTTATACGTTATACGTTATACGTTATACGTTATACGTTATACGTTATACGTTATACGTTATACGTTATACGTTATACGTTATACGTTATACGCTGTACGTTATACGTTATACGTTATACGCTGTACGTTATACGTTATACGTTATACGTTATACGTTATACGTTATACGTTATACGTTATACGTTATACGTTATACGTTATACGTTATACGTTATACGTTATACGTTATACGTTATACGTTATACGTTATACGTTATACGTTATACGTTATACGTTATACGTTATACGTTATACGTTATACGTTGTACGTTATACGCTGTACGTTATATGTTGTACGTTATATGTTATACGTTACACGTTGTACGATGTACGTTATACGTTATACGTTATACGTTATACGTTATACGTTATACGTTATACGTTATACGTTATACGGTATACGGTATACGTTATACGTTGTACGTTATACGTTATACGTTATACGTTATACGTTATACGATATTCGTTATACGTTATACGTTATACGTTATACGTTATAGGCTGTACGTTATACGCTGTACGTTATACGCTGTACGTTATACGTTATATGTTATACGTTACACGTTGTACGTTGTACGTTATACGTTGTACGTTATACGTTGTACGTTATACGTTGTACGTTATACGTTGTATGTTATACGTTATACGCTGTACGTTATGCGTTATACGTTATACGTTATACGTTATACGTTATACGTTATATGTTATACGTTATACGTTATACGCTGTACGTTATACGCTGTACGTTATACGTTATACGTTATACGTTGTACGTTATACGCTGTACGTTATACCTTATACGTTATACGCTGTACGTTATACGCTGTACGTTATACGTTATACGTTACACGTTACACGTTATACGTTATACGTTATACGCTGTACGTTATACGCTGTACGTTATACGCTGTATGTTATCCCTTATACGTTATACGTTATACGCTGTACGTTATACGCTGTACGTTATACGTTATACGTTACACGTTATACGTTATACGTTATACGCTGTACGTTATACGCTGTACGTTATACGCTGTACGTTATACGTTACACGATATACGTTATACGTTATACGTTATACGTTATACGTTATACGTTGTACGTTACACGTTGTACGTTGTACGTTGTACGTTATACGTTGTACGCTGTACGTTATATGTTGTACGTTATATGTTATACGTTACACGTTGTACGATGTACGTTATACGTTATACGTTATACGTTATACGTTATACGTTATACGTTATACGTTATACGTTATACGTTATACGTTATACGTTATACGTTATACGTTATACGTTATACGTTATACGTTATACGTTATACGTTATACGTTATACGTTATACGTTATACGTTATACGTTATACGTTATACGTTATACGTTATACGTTATACGTTATACGTTATACGTTATACGTTATACGTTATACGTTATACGTTATACGTTATACGTTATACGTTATACGTTATACGTTATACGTTATACGTTATACGTTATACGTTATACGTTATACGTTATACGTTATACGTTATACGTTATACGTTATACGTTATACGTTATACGTTATACGTTATACGTTATACGCTGTACGTTATACGTTATACGTTATACGTTATACGTTATACGTTATACGTTATACGTTATACGTTATACGTTATACGTTATACGTTATACGTTATACGTTATACGTTATACGTTATACGTTATACGTTATACGTTATACGTTATACGTTATACGTTATACGTTATACGTTATACGTTATACGTTATACGTTATACGTTGTACGTTATACGCTGTACGTTATATGTTGTACGTTATATGTTATACGTTACACGTTGTACGATGTACGTTATACGTTATACGTTATACGTTATACGTTATACGTTATACGTTATACGTTATACGTTATACGTTATACGGTATACGGTATACGTTATACGTTGTACGTTATACGTTATACGTTATACGTTATACGTTATACGATATTCGTTATACGTTATACGTTATACGTTATACGTTATAGGCTGTACGTTATACGCTGTACGTTATACGCTGTACGTTATACGTTATATGTTATACGTTACACGTTGTACGTTGTACGTTATACGTTGTACGTTATACGTTGTACGTTATACGTTGTACGTTATACGTTGTATGTTATACGTTATACGCTGTACGTTATGCGTTATACGTTATACGTTATACGTTATACGTTATATGTTATACGTTATACGTTATACGCTGTACGTTATACGCTGTACGTTATACGTTATACGTTATACGTTGTACGTTGTACGTTATACGCTGTACGTTATACCTTATACGTTATACGCTGTACGTTATACGCTGTACGTTATACGTTATACGTTACACGTTACACGTTATACGTTATACGTTATACGCTGTACGTTATACGCTGTACGTTATACGCTGTATGTTATCCCTTATACGTTATACGTTATACGCTGTACGTTATACGCTGTACGTTATACGTTATACGTTACACGTTATACGTTATACGTTATACGCTGTACGTTATACGCTGTACGTTATACGCTGTACGTTATACGTTACACGATATACGTTATACGTTATACGTTATACGTTATACGTTATACGTTGTACGTTACACGTTGTACGTTGTACGTTGTACGTTATACGTTGTACGTTATACGTTGTACGTTATACGTTATACGCTGTACGTTATACGTTATACGTTACACGTTGTACGTTGTACGTTATACGTTGTACGTTATACGTTGTACGTTATACGTTATACGCTGTACGTTATACGTTATACGTTATACGTTATACGTTATACGTTATACGTTATACGTTATACGTTATACGTTATACGTTATACGTTATACGTTATACGTTATACGTTATACGTTATACGTTATACGTTATACGTTATACGTTATACGTTATACGTTATACGTTGTACGTTATACGCTGTACGTTATATGTTGTACGTTATATGTTATACGTTACACGGTGTACGATGTACGTTATACGTTATACGTTATACGTTATACGTTATACGTTATACGTTATACGTTATACGTTATACGTTATACGGTATACGGTATACGTTATACGTTGTACGTTATACGTTATACGTTATACGTTATACGTTATACGATATTCGTTATACGTTATACGTTATACGTTATACGTTATAGGCTGTACGTTATACGCTGTACGTTATACGCTGTACGTTATACGTTATATGTTATACGTTACACGTTGTACGTTGTACGTTATACGTTGTACGTTATACGTTGTACGTTATACGTTGTACGTTATACGTTGTATGTTATACGTTATACGCTGTACGTTATGCGTTATACGTTATACGTTATACGTTATACGTTATATGTTATACGTTATACGTTATACGCTGTACGTTATACGCTGTACGTTATACGTTATACGTTATACGTTGTACGTTATACGCTGTACGTTATACCTTATACGTTATACGCTGTACGTTATACGTTGTACGTTATACGTTATACGTTACACGTTACACGTTATACGTTATACGTTATACGCTGTACGTTATACGCTGTACGTTATACGCTGTATGTTATACCTTATACGTTATACGTTATACGCTGTACGTTATACGCTGTACGTTATACGTTATACGTTACACGTTATACGTTATACGTTATACGCTGTACGTTATACGCTGTACGTTATACGCTGTACGTTATACGTTACACGATATACGTTATACGTTATACGTTATACGTTATACGTTATACGTTATACGTTATACGTTATACGTTATACGTTATACGTTATACGCTGTACGTTATACGCTGTACGTTATACGTTATACGTTATACGTTATACGTTATACGTTATACGTTATACGTTATACGTTATACGTTATACGTTATACGTTATACGTTATACGTTATACGTTATACGTTATACGTTATACGTTATACGTTATACTTTACACGTTGTACGTTGTACGTTGTACGTTATACGTTGTACGTTATACGTTGTACGTTATACGTTATACGCTGTACGTTATACGTTATACGTTACACGTTGTACGTTGTACGTTATACGTTGTACGTTATACGTTGTACGTTATACGTTATACGCTGTACGTTATACGTTATACGTTATACGTTATACGTTATACGTTATACGTTATACGTTATACGTTATACGTTATACGTTATACGTTATACGTTATACGTTATACGTTATACGTTATACGTTATACGTTATACGTTATACGTTATACGTTATACGTTATACGTTATACGTTATACGTTATACGTTATACGTTATACGTTATACGTTATACGTTATACGTTATACGTTATACGTTATACGTTATACGTTATACGTTATACGTTGTACGTTATACGCTGTACGTTATATGTTGTACGTTATATGTTATACGTTACACGTTGTACGATGTACGTTATACGTTATACGTTATACGTTATACGTTATACGTTATACGTTATACGTTATACGTTATACGTTATACGTTATACGGTATACGGTATACGTTATACGTTGTACGTTATACGTTATACGTTATACGTTATACGTTATACGATATTCGTTATACGTTATACGTTATACGTTATACGTTATAGGCTGTACGTTATACGCTGTACGTTATACGCTGTACGTTATACGTTATATGTTATACGTTACACGTTGTACGTTGTACGTTATACGTTGTACGTTATACGTTGTACGTTATACGTTGTACGTTATACGTTGTATGTTATACGTTATACGCTGTACGTTATGCGTTATACGTTATACGTTATACGTTATACGTTATATGTTATACGTTATACGTTATACGCTGTACGTTATACGCTGTACGTTATACGTTATACGTTATACGTTGTACGTTATACGCTGTACGTTATACCTTATACGTTATACGCTGTACAATATACGCTGTACGTTATACGTTATACGTTACACGTTACACGTTATACGTTATACGTTCTACGCTGTACGTTCTACGCTGTACGTTATACGCTGTATGTTATACCTTATACGTTATACGTTATACGCTGTACGTTATACGCTGTACGTTATACGCTGTACGTTATACGTTATACGTTATACGTTATACGTTATACGTTATACGTTATACGTTATACGTTATACGTTATACGTTATACGTTATACGTTATACGTTATACGTTATACGTTATACGTTATACGTTATACGTTATACGTTATACGTTATACGTTATACGTTATACGTTATACGTTATACGTTATACGTTATACGTTATGCGTTATACGTTATACGTTATACGTTATACGTTATATGTTATACGTTATACGTTATACGCTGTACGTTATACGCTGTACGTTATACGTTATACGTTATACGTTGTACGTTATACGCTGTACGTTATACCTTATACGTTATACGCTGTACGTTATACGCTGTACGTTATACGTTATACGTTACACGTTACACGTTATACGTTATACGTTATACGCTGTACGTTATACGCTGTACGTTATACGCTGTATGTTATACCTTATACGTTATACGTTATACGCTGTACGTTATACGCTGTACGTTATACGTTATACGTTACACGTTATACGTTATACGTTATACGCTGTACGTTATACGCTGTACGTTATACGCTGTACGTTATACGTTACACGATATACGTTATACGTTATACGTTATACGTTATACGTTATACGTTATACGTTATACGCTGTACGTTATACGCTGTACGTTATACGCTGTACGTTATACGTTATACGTTATACGTTATACGTTATACGTTATACGTTATACGTTATACGTTATACGTTATACGTTATACGTTATACGTTATACGTTATACGTTATACGTTATACGTTATACGTTATACGTTATACGTTATACGTTATACGTTATACGTTATACGTTATACGTTATACGTTATACGTTATACGTTATACGTTATACGTTATACGTTATACGTTATACGTTATACGTTATACGTTATACGTTATACGTTATACGTTATACGTTATACGTTATACGTTATACGTTATACGTTATACGTTATACGTTATACGTTATACGTTATACGTTATACGTTATACGTTATACGTTATACGTTATACGTTATACGTTATACGTTATACGTTATACGTTATACGTTATACGTTATACGTTATACGTTATACGTTATACGTTATACGTTATACGTTATACGTTATACGTTATACGTTATACGTTATACGTTATACGTTATACGTTATACGTTATACGTTATACGTTATACGTTATACGTTATACGTTATACGTTATACGTTATACGTTATACGTTATACGTTATACGTTATACGTTATACGTTATACGTTATACGTTATACGTTATACGTTATACGTTATACGTTATACGTTATACGTTATACGTTATACGTTATACGTTATACGTTATACGTTATACGTTATACGTTATACGTTATACGTTATACGTTATACGTTATACGTTATACGTTATACGTTATACGTTATACGTTATACGTTATACGTTATACGTTATACGTTATACGTTATACGTTATACGTTATACGTTATACGTTATACGTTATACGTTATACGTTATACGTTATACGTTATACGTTATACGTTATACGTTATACGTTATACGTTATACGTTATACGTTATACGTTATACGTTATACGTTATACGTTATACGTTATACGTTATACGTTATACGTTATACGTTATACGTTATACGTTATACGTTATACGTTATACGTTATACGTTGTACGTTATACGTTGTACGTTATACGTTGTATGTTATACGTTATACGCTGTACGTTATACGTTATACGTTGTACGTTATACGTTATACGTTATACGTTACACGTTGTACGTTGCACGTTATACGTTGTACGTTATACGTTATAAGTTACACGTTATACGTTATACGTTATACGTTATACGTTATACGTTACCCGTTGTACGTTGTACGTTATACGTTGTACATTATACGTTGTACGTTATACGTTATACGCTGTACGTTACACGTTATACGTTACACGTTGTACGTTGTACGTTATACGTTGTACGTTATACGTTGTACGTTATACGTTGTATGTTATACGTTATACGCTGTACGTTATACGTTATACGTTGTACGTTATACGTTATACGTTATACGTTACACGTTGTACGTTGTACGTTATACGTTATACGTTATACGTTATATGTTATACGTTATACGTTATACGCTGTACGTTATACGCTGTACGTTATACGTTATACGTTATACGTTGTACGTTATACGCTGTACGTTATACCTTATACGTTATACGCTGTACGTTATACGCTGTACGTTATACGTTATACGTTACACGTTATACGTTATACGTTATACGCTGTACGTTATACGCTGTACGCTATACGCTGTATGTTATAAGTTATACGTTATACGTTATACGTTACACGTTGTACGTTGTACGTTATACGTTGTACGTTATACGTTGTACATTATACGTTGTAGGTTATACGTTATACGCTGTACGTTATACGTTATACGTTATACGTTATACGTTATACGTTATACGTTATACGTTATACGTTATACGTTATACGTTATACGTTATACGTTATACGTTATACGTTACACGTTATACGTTATACGTTATACGTTATACGTTATACGTTATACGTTATACGTTATACGTTATACGTTATACGTTATACGTTATACGTTATACGTTATACGTTATACGTTACCCGTTGTACGTTGTACATTATACGTTGTACATTATACGTTGTACGTTATACGTTATACGCTGTACGTTACACGTTATACGTTACACGTTGTACGTTGTACGTTATACGTTGTACGTTATACGTTGTACGTTATACGTTGTACGTTATACGTTGTACGTTATACGTTGTACGTTATACGTTGTATGTTATACGTTATACGCTGTACGATATACGTTATACGTTGTACGTTATACGTTATACGTTATACGTTACACGTTGTACGTTGTACGTTATACGTTGTACGTTATACGTTATAAGTTACACGTTGTACGTTGTACGTTGTACGTTATCCGTTGTACATTATACCTTGTACGTTATACGTTATACGCTGTACGATATACGTTATACGTTGTACGTTATACGTTATACGTTATACGTTACACGTTGTACGTTGTACGTTATACGTTGTACGTTATACGTTATAAGTTACACGTTGTACGTTGTACGTTGTACGTTATCCGTTGTACATTATACCTTGTACGTTATACGTTATACGCTGTACGTTATACGTTATACGTTACACGTTGTACGTTGTACGTCATACGTTGTACGTTATACGTTATACGCTGTACGTTATACGTTATACGTTATATGTTATACGTTATACGTTATACGTTATACGTTATACGTTATACGTTATACGTTATACGTTATACGATATATGTTGTACGTTGTACGTTATACGTTGTACATTATACGTTGTACGTTATACGTTATACGCTGTACGTTACACGTTATACGTTACACGTTGTACGTTGTACGTTATACGTTGTACGTTATACGTTGTACGTTATACGTTGTACGTTATACGTTGTATGTTATACGTTATACGCTGTACGTTATACGTTATACGTTATACGTTATACGTTATACGTTATACGTTATACGTTATACGTTATACGTTATACGTTATACGTTATACGTTATACGTTATACGTTATACGTTATACGTTATACGTTATACGTTATACGTTATACGTTATACGTTATACGTTATACGTTATACGTTATACGTTATACGTTATACGTTATACGTTATACGTTATACGTTATACGTTATACGTTATACGTGATACGTTATACGTTATACGTTATACGTTATACGTTATACGTTATACGTTATACGTTATACGTTATACGTTATACGTTATACGTTATACGTTATACGTTATACGTTATACGTTATACGTTATACGTTATACGTTATACGTTATACGTTATACGTTATACGTTATACGTTATACGTTATACGTTATACGTTGTACGTTGTACGTTATACGTTGTACGTTATACGTTGTATGTTATACGTTATACGCTGTACGTTATACGTTATACGTTGTACGTTATACGTTATACGTTATACGTTACACGTTGTACGTTGCACGTTATACGTTGTACGTTATACGTTATAAGCTACACGTTATACGTTATACGTTATACGTTATACGTTATACGTTACCCGTTGTACGTTGTACGTTGTACGTTATACGTTGTACATTATACGTTGTACGTTATACGTTATACGCTGTACGTTACACGTTATACGTTACAGGTTGTACGTTGTACGTTATACGTTGTACGTTATACGTTGTACGTTATACGTTGTATGTTATACGTTATACGCTGTACGTTATACGTTATACGTTGTACGTTATACGTTATACGTTATACGTTACACGTTGTACGTTGTACGTTATACGTTATACGTTATACGTTATATGTTATACGTTATACGTTATACGCTGTACGTTATACGCTGTACGTTATACGTTATACGTTATACGTTGTACGTTATACGCTGTACGTTATACCTTATACGTTATACGCTGTACGTTATACGCTGTACGTTATACGTTATACGTTACACGTTATACGTTATACGTTATACGCTGTACGTTATACGCTGTACGCTATACGCTGTATGTTATAAGTTATACGTTATACGTTATACGTTACACGTTGTACGTTGTACGTTATACGTTGTACGTTATACGTTGTACATTATACGTTGTAGGTTATACGTTATACGCTGTACGTTATACGTTATACGTTATACGTTATACGTTATACGTTATACGTTATACGTTATACGTTATACGTTATACGTTGTATGTTATACGTTATACGCTGTACGTTATACGTTATACGTTGTACGTTATACGTTATACGTTATACGTTACACGTTGTACGTTGTACGTTATACGTTATACGTTATACGTTATATGTTATACGTAATACGTTATACGCTGTACGTTATACGCTGTACGTTATACGTTATACGTTATACGTTGTACGTTATACGCTGTACGTTATACCTTATACGTTATACGCTGTACGTTATACGCTGTACGTTATACGTTATACGTTACACGTTATACGTTATACGTTATACGCTGTACGTTATACGCTGTACGCTATACGCTGTATGTTATAAGTTATACGTTATACGTTATACGTTACACGTTGTACGTTGTACGTTATACGTTGTACGTTATACGTTGTACATTATACGTTGTAGGTTATACGTTATACGCTGTACGTTATACGTTATACGTTATACGTTATACGTTATACGTTATACGTTATACGTTATACGTTATACGTTATACGTTATACGTTATACGTTATACGTTATACGTTACACGTTATACGTTATACATTATACGTTATACGTTATACGTTATACGTTATACGTTATACGTTATACGTTATACGTTGTACGTTATACGTTGTACGTTATACGTTGTATGTTATACGTTATACGCTGTACGTTATACGTTATACGTTGTACGTTATACGTTATACGTTATACGTTACACGTTGTACGTTGCACGTTATACGTTGTACGTTATACGTTATAAGCTACACGTTATACGTTATACGTTATACGTTATACGTTATACGTTACCCGTTGTACGTTGTACGTTATACGTTGTACATTATACGTTGTACGTTATACGTTATACGCTGTACGTTACACGTTATACGTTACACGTTGTACGTTGTACGTTATACGTTGTACGTTATACGTTGCACGTTATACGTTGTATGTTATACGTTATACGCTGTACGTTATACGTTATACGTTGTACGTTATACGTTATACGTTATACGTTACACGTTGTACGTTGTACGTTATACGTTATACGTTATACGTTATATGTTATACGTTATACGTTATACGCTGTACGTTATACGCTGTACGTTATACGTTATACGTTATACGTTGTACGTTATACGCTGTACGTTATACCTTATACGTTATACGCTGTACGTTATACGCTGTACGTTATACGTTATACGTTACACATTATACGTTATACGTTATACGCTGTACGTTATACGCTGTACGCTATACGCTGTATGTTATAAGTTATACGTTATACGTTATACGTTACACGTTGTACGTTGTACGTTATACGTTGTACGTTATACGTTGTACATTATACGTTGTAGGTTATACGTTATACGCTGTACGTTATACGTTATACGTTATACGTTATACGTTATACGTTATACGTTATACGTTATACGTTATACGTTATACGTTATACGTTATACGTTATACGTTATACGTTATACGTTATACGTTATACGTTACACGTTACACGTTATACGTTATACGTTATACGTTATACGTTATACGTTATACGTTATACGTTATACGTTATACGTTATACGTTATACGTTATACGTTATACGTTATACGTTACACGTTGTACGTTGTACATTATACGTTGTACATTATACGTTGTACGTTATACGTTATACGCTGTACGTTACACGTTATACGTTACACGTTGTACGTTGTACGTTATACGTTGTACGTTATACGTTGTACGTTATACGTTGTACGTTATACGTTGTACGTTATACGTTGTATGTTATACGTTATACGCTGTACGATATACGTTATACGTTGTACGTTATACGTTATACGTTATACGTTACACGTTGTACGTTGTACGTTATACGTTGTACGTTATACGTTATAAGTTACACGTTGTACGTTGTACGTTGTACGTTATCCGTTGTACATTATACCTTGTACGTTATACGTTATACGCTGTACGATATACGTTATACGTTGTACGTTATACGTTATACGTTATACGTTACACGTTGTACGTTGTACGTTATACGTTGTACGTTATACGTTATAAGTTACACGTTGTACGTTGTACGTTGTACGTTATCCGTTGTACATTATACCTTGTACGTTATACGTTATACGCTGTACGTTATACGTTATACGTTACACGTTGTACGTTGTACGTCATACGTTGTACGTTATACGTTATACGCTGTACGTTATACGTTATACGTTATACGTTATACGTTATACGTTATACGTTATACGTTATACGTTATACGTTATACGATATATGTTGTACGTTGTACGTTATACGTTGTACATTATACGTTGTACGTTATACGTTATACGCTGTACGTTACACGTTATACGTTACACGTTGTACGTTGTACGTTATACGTTGTACGTTATACGTTGTACGTTATACGTTGTACGTTATACGTTGTATGTTATACGTTATACGCTGTACGTTATACGTTATACGTTATACGTTATACGTTATACGTTATACGTTATACGTTATACGTTATACGTTATACGTTATACGTTATACGTTATACGTTATACGTTATACGTTATACGTTATACGTTATACGTTATACGTTATACGTTATACGTTATACGTTATACGTTATACGTTATACGTGATACGTTATACGTTATACGTTATACGTTATACGTTATACGTTATACGTTATACGTTATACGTTATACGTTATACGTTATACGTTATACGTTATACGTTATACGTTATACGTTATACGTTATACGTTATACGTTATACGTTATACGTTATACGTTATACGTTATACGTTATACGTTATACGTTATACGTTATACGTTATACGTTATACGTTGTACGTTGTACGTTATACGTTGTACGTTATACGTTGTATGTTATACGTTATACGCTGTACGTTATACGTTATACGTTGTACGTTATACGTTATACGTTATACGTTACACGTTGTACGTTGCACGTTATACGTTGTACGTTATACGTTATAAGCTACACGTTATACGTTATACGTTATACGTTATACGTTATACGTTACCCGTTGTACGTTGTACGTTATACGTTGTACATTATACGTTGTACGTTATACGTTATACGCTGTACGTTACACGTTATACGTTACACGTTGTACGTTGTACGTTATACGTTGTACGTTATACGTTGTACGTTATACGTTGTATGTTATACGTTATACGCTGTACGTTATACGTTATACGTTGTACGTTATACGTTATACGTTATACGTTACACGTTGTACGTTGTACGTTATACGTTATACGTTATACGTTATATGTTATACGTTATACGTTATACGCTGTACGTTATACGCTGTACGTTATACGTTATACGTTATACGTTGTACGTTATACGCTGTACGTTATACCTTATACGTTATACGCTGTACGTTATACGCTGTACGTTATACGTTATACGTTACACGTTATACGTTATACGTTATACGCTGTACGTTATACGCTGTACGCTATACGCTGTATGTTATAAGTTATACGTTATACGTTATACGTTACACGTTGTACGTTGTACGTTATACGTTGTACGTTATACGTTGTACATTATACGTTGTAGGTTATACGTTATACGCTGTACGTTATACGTTATACGTTATACGTTATACGTTATACGTTATACGTTATACGTTATACGTTATACGTTATACGTTGTATGTTATACGTTATACGCTGTACGTTATACGTTATACGTTGTACGTTATACGTTATACGTTATACGTTACACGTTGTACGTTGTACGTTATACGTTATACGTTATACGTTATATGTTATACGTAATACGTTATACGCTGTACGTTATACGCTGTACGTTATACGTTATACGTTATACGTTGTACGTTATACGCTGTACGTTATACCTTATACGTTATACGCTGTACGTTATACGCTGTACGTTATACGTTATACGTTACACGTTATACGTTATACGTTATACGCTGTACGTTATACGCTGTACGCTATACGCTGTATGTTATAAGTTATACGTTATACGTTATACGTTACACGTTGTACGTTGTACGTTATACGTTGTACGTTATACGTTGTACATTATACGTTGTAGGTTATACGTTATACGCTGTACGTTATACGTTATACGTTATACGTTATACGTTATACGTTATACGTTATACGTTATACGTTATACGTTATACGTTATACGTTATACGTTATACGTTATACGTTATACGTTATACGTTATACGTTATACGTTATACGTTATACGTTATACGTTATACGTTATACGTTATACGTTATACGTTATACGTTGTACGTTATACGTTGTACGTTATACGTTGTATGTTATACGTTATACGCTGTACGTTATACGTTATACGTTGTACGTTATACGTTATACGTTATACGTTACACGTTGTACGTTGCACGTTATACGTTGTACGTTATACGTTATAAGCTATACGTTATACGTTATACGTTATACGTTATACGTTATACGTTATACGTTGTACGTTATACGTTGTACATTATACGTTGTACGTTATACGTTATACGCTGTACGTTACACGTTATACGTTACACGTTGTACGTTGTACGTTATACGTTGTACGTTATACGTTGTACGTTATACGTTGTATGTTATACGTTATACGCTGTACGTTATACGTTATACGTTGTACGTTATACGTTATACGTTATACGTTACACGTTGTACGTTGTACGTTATACGTTATACGTTATACGTTATATGTTATACGTTATACGTTATACGCTGTACGTTATACGCTGTACGTTATACGTTATACGTTATACGTTGTACGTTATACGCTGTACGTTATACCTTATACGTTATACGCTGTACGTTATACGCTGTACGTTATACGTTATACGTTACACGTTATACGTTATACGTTATACGCTGTACGTTATACGCTGTACGCTATACGCTGTATGTTATAAGTTATACGTTATACGTTATACGTTACACGTTGTACGTTGTACGTTATACGTTGTACGTTATACGTTGTACATTATACGTTGTAGGTTATACGTTATACGCTGTACGTTATACGTTATACGTTATACGTTATACGTTATACGTTATACGTTATACGTTATACGTTATACGTTATACGTTATACGTTATACGTTATACGTTATACGTTACACGTTATACGTTATACGTTATACGTTATACGTTATACGTTATACGTTATACGTTATACGTTATACGTTATACGTTATACGTTATACGTTATACGTTATACGTTATACGTTATACGTTATACGTTACCCGTTGTACGTTGTACGTTATACGTTGTACATTATACGTTGTACGTTATACGTTATACGCTGTACGTTACACGTTATACGTTACACGTTGTACGTTGTACGTTATACGTTGTACGTTATACGTTGTACGTTATACGTTGTACGTTATACGTTGTATGTTATACGTTATACGCTGTACGATATACGTTATACGTTGTACGTTATACGTTATACGTTATACGTTACACGTTGTACGTTGTACGTTATACGTTATACGTTATACGTTATACGTTATACGTTGTACGTTATACGTTATACGTTATACGTTACACGTTGTACGTTGTACGTTATACGTTATACGTTATACGTTATACGTTATACGTTACACGTTATACGTTATACGTTATACGTTATACGTTATACGTTATACGTTATACGTTATACGTTATACGTTATACGTTATACGTTATACGTTATACGTTATACGTTATACGTTATACGTTATACGTTATACGTTATACGTTATACGTTATACGTTATACGTTATACGTTATACGTTATACGTTATACGTTATACGTTATACGTTATACGTTATACGTTATACGTTATACGTTATACGTTATACGTTATACGTTATACGTTATACGTTATACGTTATACGTTATACGTTATACGTTATACGTTATACGTTATACGTTATACGTTATACGTTATACGTTATACGTTATACGTTATACGTTATACGTTATACGTTATACGTTATACGTTATACGTTATACGTTATACGTTATACGTTATACGTTATACGTTATACGTTATACGTTATACGTTATACGTTATACGTTATACGTTATACGTTATACGTTATACGTTATACGTTATACGTTATACGTTATACGTTATACGTTATACGTTATACGTTGTACGTTATACGTTGTACGTTATACGCTGTACGTTATACGCTGTACGTTATACGCTGTACGTTATACGTTATACGTTATACGTTACACGTTGTACGTTGTACGTTATACGTTATACGTTATACGTTATACGTTATACGTTATACGTTATACGTTATACGTTATACGTTATATGTTATACGTTATACGTTATACGCTGTACGTTATACGCTGTACGTTATACGTTATACGTTATACGTTGTACGTTATACGCTGTACGTTATACCTTATACGTTATACGCTGTACGTTATACGCTGTACGTTATACGTTATACGTTACACGTTATACGTTATACGTTATACGCTGTACGTTATACGCTGTACGCTATACGCTGTATGTTATAAGTTATACGTTATACGTTATACGTTACACGTTGTACGTTGTACGTTATACGTTGTACGTTATACGTTGTACATTATACGTTGTAGGTTATACGCTGTACGTTGTACGTTATACGTTGTACGTTATACGTTGTACGTTATACGTTGTACGTTATACGTTGTATGTTATACGTTATACGCTGTACGTTATACGTTATACGTTGTACGTTATACGTTATACGTTATACGTTACACGTTGTACGTTGTACGTTATACGTTGTACGTTATACGTTATAAGTTACACGTTGTACGTTGTACGTTGTACGTTATCCGTTGTACATTATACCTTGTACGTTATACGTTATACGCTGTACGTTATACGTTATACGTTACACGTTGTACGTTGTACGTCATACGTTGTACGTTATACGTTATACGCTGTACGTTATACGTTATACGTTATATGATATACGTTATACGTTATACGTTATACGTTATACGTTATACGATATACGTTGTACGTTGTACGTTATACGTTGTACATTATACGTTGTACGTTATACGTTATACGCTGTACGTTACACGTTATACGTTACACGTTGTACGTTGTACGTTATACGTTGTACGTTATACGTTGTACGTTATACGTTGTACGTTATACGTTGTATGTTATACGTTATACGCTGTACGTTATACGTTATACGTTATACGTTATACGTTATACGTTATACGTTATACGTTATACGTTATACGTTATACGTTATACGTTATACGTTATACGTTATACGTTATACGTTATACGTTATACGTTATACGTTATACGTTATACGTTATACGTTATACGTTATACGTTATACGTTATACGTTATACGTTATACGTTATACGTTATACGTTATACGTTATACGTTATACGTTATACGTTATACGTTATACGTTATACGTTATACGTTATACGTTATACGTTATACGTTATACGTTATACGTTATACGTTATACGTTATACGTTATACGTTATACGTTATACGTTATACGTTATACGTTATACGTTATACGTTATACGTTATACGTTATACGTTATACGTTATACGTTATACGTTATACGTTATACGTTATACGATATACGTTATACGTTATACGTTATACGTTATACGTTATACGTTATACGTTATACGTTATACGTTATACGTTATACGTTATACGTTATACGTTATACGTTATACGTTATACGTTATACGTTATACGTTATACGTTATACGTTATACGTTATACGTTATACGTTATACGTTATACGTTATACGTTATACGTTATACGTTATACGTTATACGTTATACGTTATACGTTATACGTTATACGTTATACGTTATACGTTATACGTTATACGTTATACGTTATACGTTATACGTTATACGTTATACGTTATACGTTATACGTTATACGTTATACGTTATACGTTATACGTTATACGTTATACGTTGTACGTTATACGCTGTACGTTATATGTTGTACGTTATATGTTATACGTTACACGTTGTACGATGTACGTTATACGTTATACGTTATACGTTATACGTTATACGTTATACGTTATACGTTATACGTTATACGTTATACGTTATACGTTATACGGTATACGGTATACGTTATACGTTGTACGTTATACGTTATACGTTATACGTTATACGTTATACCATATTCGTTATACGTTATACGTTATACGTTATACATTATAGGCTGTACGTTATACGCTGTACGTTATACGCTGTACGTTATACGTTATACGTTGTACGTTATACGTTATACGTTATACGTTATACGTTATACGATATTCGTTATACGTTATACGTTATACGTTATACATTATAGGCTGTACGTTATACGCTGTACGTTATACGCTGTACGTTATACGTTATATGTTATACGTTACACGTTGTACGTTGTACGTTATACGTTGTACGTTATACGTTGTACGTTATACGTTGTACGTTATACGTTGTATGTTATACGTTATACGCTGTACGTTATACGTTATACGTTATACGTTATACGTTATACGTTATACGTTGTACGTTATATGTTGTACGCTGTACGTTATACGTTATACGTTATACGTTGTACGTTATACGCTGTACGTTATACCTTATACGTTATACGCTGTACGTTATACGTTGTACGTTATACGTTATACGTTACACGTTACACGTTATACGTTATACGTTATACGCTGTACGTTATACGCTGTACGTTATACGCTGTATGTTATACCTTATACGTTATACGTTATACGCTGTACGTTATACGCTGTACGTTATACGTTATACGTTACACGTTATACGTTATACGTTATACGCTGTACGTTATACGCTGTACGTTATACGCTGTACGTTATACGTTACACGATATACGTTATACGTTATACGTTATACGTTATACGTTATACGTTATACGTTATACGTTATACGTTATACGTTATACGTTATACGCTGTACGTTATACGCTGTACGTTATACGTTATACGTTATACGTTATACGTTATACGTTATACGTTATACGTTATACGTTATACGTTATACGTTATACGTTATACGTTATACGTTATACGTTATACGTTATACGTTATACGTTATACGTTATACGTTATACGTTATACGTTATACGTTATACGTTATACGTTATACGTTATACGTTATACGTTATACGTTATACGTTATACGTTATACGTTATACGTTATACGTTATACGTTATACGTTATACGTTGTACGTTATACGTTGTACGTTGTACGTTATACGTTACACGTTGTACGTTACACGTTGTACGTTGTACGTTGTACGTTATACGTTGTACGTTATACGTTGTACGTTATACGTTATACGCTGTACGTTATACGTTATACGTTACACGTTGTACGTTGTACGTTATACGTTGTACGTTATACGTTGTACGTTATACGTTATACGCTGTACGTTATACGTTATACGTTATACGTTATACGTTATACGTTATACGTTATACGTTATACGTTATACGTTATACGTTATACGTTATACGTTATACGTTATACGTTATACGTTATACGTTATACGTTATACGTTATACGTTATACGTTATACGTTATACGTTATACGTTATACGTTATACGTTATACGTTATACGTTATACGTTGTACGTTATACGCTGTACGTTATATGTTGTACGTTATATGTTATACGTTACACGTTGTACGATGTACGTTATACGTTATACGTTATACGTTATACGTTATACGTTATACGTTATACGGTATACGGTATACGTTATACGTTGTACGTTATACGTTATACGTTATACGTTATACGTTATACGATATTCGTTATACGTTATACGTTATACGTTATACGTTATAGGCTGTACGTTATACGCTGTACGTTATACGCTGTACGTTATACGTTATATGTTATACGTTACACGTTGTACGTTGTACGTTATACGTTGTACGTTATACGTTGTACGTTATACGTTGTACGTTATACGTTGTATGTTATACGTTATACGCTGTACGTTATGCGTTATACGTTATACGTTATACGTTATACGTTATATGTTATACGTTATACGTTATACGCTGTAAGTTATACGCTGTACGTTATACGTTATACGTTATACGTTGTACGTTATACGCTGTACGTTATACCTTATACGTTATACGCTGTACGTTATACGCTGTACGTTATACGTTATACGTTACACGTTACACGTTATACGTTATACGTTATACGTTATACGTTATACGTTATACGTTGTACGTTATACGCTGTACGTTATATGTTGTACGTTATATGTTATACGTTACACGTTGTACGATGTACGTTATACGTTATACGTTATACGTTATACGTTATACGTTATACGTTATACGTTATACGTTATACGTTATACGTTATACGTTATACGTTATACGGTATACGCTGTACGTTATACGCTGTACGTTATACGCTGTATGTTATACCTTATACGTTATACGTTATACGCTGTACGTTATACGCTGTACGTTATACGTTATACGTTACACGTTATACGTTATACGTTATACGCTGTACGTTATACGCTGTACGTTATACGCTGTACGTTATACGTTACACGATATACGTTATACGTTATACGTTATACGTTATACGTTATACGTTATACGTTATACGTTATACGCTGTACGTTATACGCTGTACGTTATACGCTGTACGTTATACGTTATACGTTATACGTTATACGTTATACGTTATACGTTATACGTTATACGATATACGTTATACGTTATACGTTATACGTTATACGTTATACGTTATACGTTATACGTTATACGTTATACGTTATACGTTATACGTTATACGTTATACGTTATACGTTATACGTTATACGTTATACGTTATACGTTATACGTTATACGTTATACGTTATACGTTATACGTTATACGTTATACGTTATACGTTATACGTTATACGTTATACGTTATACGTTATACGTTATACGTTATACGTTATACGTTATACGTTATACGTTATACGTTATACGTTATACGTTATACGTTATACGTTATACGTTATACGTTATACGTTATACGTTATACGTTATACGTTATACGTTATACGTTATACGTTATACGTTATACGTTATACGTTATACGTTATACGTTATACGTTATACGTTATACGTTATACGTTATACGTTACACGTTGTACGTTGTACGTAGTACGTTATACGTTGTACGTTATACGTTGTACGTTATACGTTATACGCTGTACGTTATACGTTATACGTTACACGTTGTACGTTGTACGTTATACGTTGTACGTTATACGTTATACGCTGTACGTTATACGTTATACGTTATACGTTATACGTTATACGTTATACGTTATACGTTATACGTTATACGTTATACGTTATACGTTATACGTTATACGTTATACGTTATACGTTATACGTTATACGTTATACGTTATACGTTATACGTTATACGTTATACGTTATACGTTATACGTTATACGTTATACGTTATACGTTATACGTTATACGTTATACGTTATACGTTATACGTTATACGTTATACGTTATACGTTATACGTTATACGTTATACGTTATACGTTATACGTTATACGTTATACGTTATACGTTATACGTTATACGTTATACGTTATACGTTATACGTTATACGTTATACGTTATACGTTATACGTTATACGTTATACGTTATACGTTATACGTTATACGTTATACGTTATACGTTATACGTTATACGTTATACGTTATACGTTATACGTTATACGTTATACGTTATACGTTATACGTTATACGTTATACGTTATACGTTATACGTTATACGTTATACGTTATACGTTATACGTTATACGTTATACGTTATACGTTATACGCTGTACGTTATACGTTATACGTTATACGTTATACGTTATACGTTATACGTTATACGTTATACGTTATACGTTATACGTTATACGTTATACGTTATACGTTATACGTTATACGTTATACGTTATACGTTATACGTTATACGTTATACGTTATACGTTATACGTTATACGTTATACGTTATACGTTATACGTTATACGTTATACGTTATACGTTGTACGTTATACGCTGTACGTTATATGTTGTACGTTATATGTTATACGTTACACGTTGTACGATGTACGTTATACGTTATACGTTATACGTTATACGTTATACGTTATACGTTATACGTTATACGTTATACGGTATACGGTATACGTTATACGTTGTACGTTATACGTTATACGTTATACGTTATACGTTATACGATATTCGTTTTACGTTATACGTTATACGTTATACGTTATAGGCTGTACGTTATACGCTGTACGTTATACGCTGTACGTTATACGTTATATGTTATACGTTACACGTTGTACGTTGTACGTTATACGTTGTACGTTATACGTTGTACGTTATACGTTGTACGTTATACGTTGTATGTTATACGTTATACGCTGTACGTTATGCGTTATACGTTATACGTTATACGTTATACGTTATATGTTATACGTTATACGTTATACGCTGTACGTTATACGCTGTACGTTATACGTTGTACGTTATACGTTGTACGTTATACGCTGTACGTTATACCTTATACGTTATACGCTGTACGTTATACGCTGTACGTTATACGTTATACGTTACACGTTACACGTTATACGTTGTACGTTACACGTTGTACGTTGTACGTTGTACGTTATACGTTATACGTTATACGTTATACGTTATACGTTATACGTTATACGTTATACGTTATACGTTATACGTTATACGTTATACGTTATACGTTATACGTTATACGTTATACGTTATACGTTATACGTTATACGTTATACGTTATACGTTATACGTTATACGTTATACGTTATACGTTATACGTTATACGTTATACGTTATACGTTATACGTTATACGTTATACGTTATACGTTATACGTTATACGTTGTACGTTATACGCTGTACGTTATATGTTGTACGTTATATGTTATACGTTACACGTTGTACGATGTACGTTATACGTTATACGTTATACGTTATACGTTATACGTTATACGTTATACGTTATACGTTATACGTTATACGTTATACGTTATACGTTATACGTTATACGTTATACGTTATACGTTATACGTTATACGTTATACGTTATACGTTATACGTTATACGTTATACGTTATACGTTATACGTTATACGTTATACGTTATACGTTATACGTTATACGTTATACGTTATACGTTATACGTTATACGTTATACGTTATACGTTATACGTTATACGTTATACGTTATACGTTATACGTTATACGTTATACGTTATACGTTATACGTTATACGTTATACGTTATACGTTATACGTTATACGTTATACGTTATACGTTATACGTTATACGTTATACGCTGTACGTTATACGTTATACGTTATACGTTATACGTTATACGTTATACGTTATACGTTATACGTTATACGTTATACGTTATACGTTATACGTTATACGTTATACGTTATACGTTATACGTTATACGTTATACGTTATACGTTATACGTTATACGTTATACGTTATACGTTATACGTTATACGTTATACGTTATACGTTATACGTTATACGTTATACGTTATACGTTATACGTTATACGTTATACGTTATACGTTATACGTTATACGTTGTACGTTATACGCTGTACGTTATATGTTGTACGTTATATGTTATACGTTACACCTTGTACCATGTACGTTATACGTTATACGTTATACGTTATACGTTATACGTTATACGTTATACGTTATACGTTATACGTTATACGTTATACGTTATACGTTATACGTTATACGTTATACGTTATACGTTATACGGTATACGGTATACGTTATACGTTGTACGTTATACGTTATACGTTATACGTTATACGTTATACGATATTCGTTATACGTTATACGTTATACGTTATACGTTATAGGCTGTACGTTATACGCTGTACGTTATACGCTGTACGTTATACGTTATATGTTATACGTTACACGTTGTACGTTGTACGTTATACGTTGTACGTTATACGTTGTACGTTATACGTTGTACGTTATACGTTGTATGTTATACGTTATACGCTGTACGTTATGCGTTATACGTTATACGTTATACGTTATACGTTATATGTTATACGTTATACGTTATACGCTGTACGTTATACGCTGTACGTTATACGTTATACGTTATACGTTGTACGTTATACGCTGTACGTTATACCTTATACGTTATACGCTGTACGTTATACGCTGTACGTTATACGTTATACGTTACACGTTACACGTTATACGTTATACGTTATACGCTGTACGTTATACGCTGTACGTTATACGCTGTATGTTATCCCTTATACGTTATACGTTATACGCTGTACGTTATACGCTGTACGTTATACGTTATACGTTACACGTTATACGTTATACGTTATACGCTGTACGTTATACGCTGTACGTTATACGCTGTACGTTATACGTTACACGATATACGTTATACGTTATACGTTATACGTTATACGTTATACGTTGTACGTTACACGTTGTACGTTGTACGTTGTACGTTATACGTTGTACGCTGTACGTTATATGTTGTACGTTATATGTTATACGTTACACGTTGTACGATGTACGTTATACGTTATACGTTATACGTTATACGTTATACGTTATACGTTATACGTTATACGTTATACGTTATACGTTATACGTTATACGTTATACGTTATACGTTATACGTTATACGTTATACGTTATACGTTATACGTTATACGTTATACGTTATACGTTATACGTTATACGTTATACGTTATACGTTATACGTTATACGTTATACGTTATACGTTATACGTTATACGTTATACGTTATACGTTATACGTTATACGTTATACGTTATACGTTATACGTTATACGTTATACGTTATACGTTATACGTTATACGTTATACGTTATACGTTATACGTTATACGTTATACGTTATACATTATACGTTATACGTTATACGTTATACGTTATACGTTATACGTTATACGTTATACGTTATACGTTATACGCTGTACGTTATACGTTATACGTTATACGTTATACGTTATACGTTATACGTTATACGCTGTACGTTATACGCTGTACGTTATACGTTATACGTTACACGTTACACGTTATACGTTATACGTTATACGCTGTACGTTATACGCTGTACGTTATACGCTGTATGTTATCCCTTATACGTTATACGTTATACGCTGTACGTTATACGCTGTACGTTATACGTTATACGTTACACGTTATACGTTATACGTTATACGCTGTACGTTATACGCTGTACGTTATACGCTGTACGTTATACGTTACACGATATACGTTATACGTTATACGTTATACGTTATACGTTGTACGTTACACGTTGTACGTTGTACGTTGTACGTTATACGTTGTACGCTGTACGTTATATGTTGTACGTTATATGTTATACGTTACACGTTGTACGATGTACGTTATACGTTATACGTTATACGTTATACGTTATACGTTATACGTTATACGTTATACGTTATACGTTATACGTTATACGTTATACGTTATACGTTATACGTTATACGTTATACGTTATACGTTATACGTTATACGTTATACGTTATACGTTATACGTTATACGTTATACGTTATACGTTATACGTTATACGTTATACGTTATACGTTATACGTTATACGTTATACGTTATACGTTATACGTTATACGTTATACGTTATACGTTATACGTTATACGTTATACGTTATACGTTATACGTTATACGTTATACGTTATACGTTATACGTTATACGTTATACGTTATACGTTATACGTTATACGTTATACGCTGTACGTTATACGTTATACGTTATACGTTATACGTTATACGTTATACGTTATACGTTATACGTTATACGTTATACGTTATACGTTATACGTTATACGTTATACGTTATACGTTATACGTTATACGTTATACGTTATACGTTATACGTTATACGTTATACGTTATACGTTATACGTTGTACGTTATACGCTGTACGTTATATGTTGTACGTTATATGTTATACGTTACACGTTGTACGATGTACGTTATACGTTATACGTTATACGTTATACGTTATACGTTATACGTTATACGTTATACGTTATACGTTATACGGTATACGGTATACGTTATACGTTGTACGTTATACGTTATACGTTATACGTTATACGTTATACGATATTCGTTATACGTTATACGTTATACGTTATACGTTATAGGCTGTACGTTATACGCTGTACGTTATACGTTATACGCTGTACGTTATACGTTATATGTTATACGTTACACGTTGTACGTTGTACGTTATACGTTGTACGTTATACGTTGTACGTTATACGTTGTACGTTATACGTTGTATGTTATACGTTATACGCTGTACGTTATGCGTTATACGTTATACGTTATACGTTATACGTTATATGTTATACGTTATACGTTATACGCTGTACGTTATACGCTGTACGTTATACGTTATACGTTATACGTTGTACGTTATACGCTGTACGTTATACCTTATACGTTATACGCTGTACGTTATACGCTGTACGTTATACGTTATACGTTACACGTTACACGTTATACGTTATACGTTATACGCTGTACGTTATACGCTGTACGTTATACGCTGTATGTTATCCCTTATACGTTATACGTTATACGCTGTACGTTATACGCTGTACGTTATACGTTATACGTTACACGTTATACGTTATACGTTATACGCTGTACGTTATACGCTGTACGTTATACGCTGTACGTTATACGTTACACGATATACGTTATACGTTATACGTTATACGTTATACGTTATACGTTGTACGTTACACGTTGTACGTTGTACGTTGTACGTTATACGTTGTACGTTATACGTTGTACGTTATACGTTATACGCTGTACGTTATACGTTATACGTTACACGTTGTACGTTGTACGTTATACGTTGTACGTTATACGTTGTACGTTATACGTTATACGCTGTACGTTATACGTTATACGTTATACGTTATACGTTATACGTTATACGTTATACGTTATACGTTATACGTTATACGTTATACGTTATACGTTATACGTTATACGTTATACGTTATACGTTATACGTTATACGTTATACGTTATACGTTATACGTTATACGTTATACGTTATACGTTATACGTTATACGTTATACGTTATACGTTATACGTTGTACGTTATACGCTGTACGTTATATGTTGTACGTTATATGTTATACGTTACACGGTGTACGATGTACGTTATACGTTATACGTTATACGTTATACGTTATACGTTATACGTTATACGTTATACGTTATACGTTATACGGTATACGGTATACGTTATACGTTGTACGTTATACGTTATACGTTATACGTTATACGTTATACGATATTCGTTATACGTTATACGTTATACGTTATACGTTATAGGCTGTACGTTATACGCTGTACGTTATACGCTGTACGTTATACGTTATATGTTATACGTTACACGTTGTACGTTGTACGTTATACGTTGTACGTTATACGTTGTACGTTATACGTTGTACGTTATACGTTGTATGTTATACGTTATACGCTGTACGTTATGCGTTATACGTTATACGTTATACGTTATACGTTATATGTTATACGTTATACGTTATACGCTGTACGTTATACGCTGTACGTTATACGTTATACGTTATACGTTGTACGTTATACGCTGTACGTTATACCTTATACGTTATACGCTGTACGTTATACGTTGTACGTTATACGTTATACGTTACACGTTACACGTTATACGTTATACGTTATACGCTGTACGTTATACGCTGTACGTTATACGCTGTATGTTATACCTTATACGTTATACGTTATACGCTGTACGTTATACGCTGTACGTTATACGTTATACGTTACACGTTATACGTTATACGTTATACGCTGTACGTTATACGCTGTACGTTATACGCTGTACGTTATACGTTACACGATATACGTTATACGTTATACGTTATACGTTATACGTTATACGTTATACGTTATACGTTATACGTTATACGTTATACGTTATACGTTATACGCTGTACGTTATACGCTGTACGTTATACGTTATACGTTATACGTTATACGTTATACGTTATACGTTATACGTTATACGTTATACGTTATACGTTATACGTTATACGTTATACGTTATACGTTATACGTTATACGTTATACGTTATACGTTATACGTTATACTTTACACGTTGTACGTTGTACGTTGTACGTTATACGTTGTACGTTATACGTTGTACGTTATACGTTATACGCTGTACGTTATACGTTATACGTTACACGTTGTACGTTGTACGTTATACGTTGTACGTTATACGTTGTACGTTATACGTTATACGCTGTACGTTATACGTTATACGTTATACGTTATACGTTATACGTTATACGTTATACGTTATACGTTATACGTTATACGTTATACGTTATACGTTATACGTTATACGTTATACGTTATACGTTATACGTTATACGTTATACGTTATACGTTATACGTTATACGTTATACGTTATACGTTATACGTTATACGTTATACGTTATACGTTATACGTTATACGTTATACGTTATACGTTATACGTTATACGTTATACGTTATACGTTATACGTTATACGTTATACGTTGTACGTTATACGCTGTACGTTATATGTTGTACGTTATATGTTATACGTTACACGTTGTACGATGTACGTTATACGTTATACGTTATACGTTATACGTTATACGTTATACGTTATACGTTATACGTTATACGTTATACGTTATACGGTATACGGTATACGTTATACGTTGTACGTTATACGTTATACGTTATACGTTATACGTTATACGATATTCGTTATACGTTATACGTTATACGTTATACGTTATAGGCTGTACGTTATACGCTGTACGTTATACGCTGTACGTTATACGTTATATGTTATACGTTACACGTTGTACGTTGTACGTTATACGTTGTACGTTATACGTTGTACGTTATACGTTGTACGTTATACGTTGTATGTTATACGTTATACGCTGTACGTTATGCGTTATACGTTATACGTTATACGTTATACGTTATATGTTATACGTTATACGTTATACGCTGTACGTTATACGCTGTACGTTATACGTTATACGCTGTACGTTATACCTTATACGTTATACGCTGTACAATATACGCTGTACGTTATACGTTATACGTTACACGTTACACGTTATACGTTATACGTTCTACGCTGTACGTTCTACGCTGTACGTTATACGCTGTATGTTATACCTTATACGTTATACGTTATACGCTGTACGTTATACGCTGTACGTTATACGCTGTACGTTATACGTTATACGTTATACGTTATACGTTATACGTTATACGTTATACGTTATACGTTATACGTTATACGTTATACGTTATACGTTATACGTTATACGTTATACGTTATACGTTATACGTTATACGTTATACGTTATACGTTATACGTTATACGTTATACGTTATACGTTATACGTTATGCGTTATACGTTATACGTTATACGTTATACGTTATATGTTATACGTTATACGTTATACGCTGTACGTTATACGCTGTACGTTATACGTTATACGTTATACGTTGTACGTTATACGCTGTACGTTATACCTTATACGTTATACGCTGTACGTTATACGCTGTACGTTATACGTTATACGTTACACGTTACACGTTATACGTTATACGTTATACGCTGTACGTTATACGCTGTACGTTATACGCTGTATGTTATACCTTATACGTTATACGTTATACGCTGTACGTTATACGCTGTACGTTATACGTTATACGTTACACGTTATACGTTATACGTTATACGCTGTACGTTATACGCTGTACGTTATACGCTGTACGTTATACGTTACACGATATACGTTATACGTTATACGTTATACGTTATACGTTATACGTTATACGTTATACGCTGTACGTTATACGCTGTACGTTATACGCTGTACGTTATACGTTATACGTTATACGTTATACGTTATACGTTATACGTTATACGTTATACGTTATACGTTATACGTTATACGTTATACGTTATACGTTATACGTTATACGTTATACGTTATACGTTATACGTTATACGTTATACGTTATACGTTATACGTTATACGTTATACGTTATACGTTATACGTTATACGTTATACGTTATACGTTATACGTTATACGTTATACGTTATACGTTATACGTTATACGTTATACGTTATACGTTATACGTTATACGTTATACGTTATACGTTATACGTTATACGTTATACGTTATACGTTATACGTTATACGTTATACGTTATACGTTATACGTTATACGTTATACGTTATACGTTATACGTTATACGTTATACGTTATACGTTATACGTTATACGTTATACGTTATACGTTATACGTTATACGTTATACGTTATACGTTATACGTTATACGTTATACGTTATACGTTATACGTTATACGTTATACGTTATACGTTATACGTTATACGTTATACGTTATACGTTATACGTTATACGTTATACGTTATACGTTATACGTTATACGTTATACGTTATACGTTATACGTTATACGTTATACGTTATACGTTATACGTTATACGTTATACGTTATACGTTATACGTTATACGTTATACGTTATACGTTATACGTTATACGTTATACGTTATACGTTATACGTTATACGTTATACGTTATACGTTATACGTTATACGTTATACGTTATACGTTATACGTTGTACGTTACACGTTGTACGTTGTACGTTGTACGTTATACGTTGTACGTTATACGTTGTACGTTATACGTTATACGCTGTACGTTATACGTTATACGTTACACGTTGTACGTTGTACGTTATACGTTGTACGTTATACGTTGTACGTTATACGTTATACGCTGTACGTTATACGTTATACGTTATACGTTATACGTTATACGTTATACGTTATACGTTATACGTTATACGTTATACGTTATACGTTATACGTTATACGTTATACGTTATACGTTATACGTTATACGTTATACGTTATACGTTATACGTTATACGTTATACGTTATACGTTATACGTTATACGTTATACGTTATACGTTATACGTTATACGGTATACGGTATACGTTATACGTTGTACGTTATACCTTATAGTTATATGTTATACGTTACACGTTGTACGATGTACGTTATACGTTATACGTTATACGTTATACGTTATACGTTATACGTTATACGTTATACGTTATACGGTATACGGTATACGTTATACGTTGTACGTTATACGTTATACGTTATACGTTATACGTTATACGATATTCGTTATACGTTATACGTTATACGTTATACGTTATAGGCTGTACGTTATACGCTGTACGTTATACGCTGTACGTTATACGTTATATGTTATACGTTACACGTTGTACGTTGTACGTTATACGTTGTACGTTATACGTTGTACGTTATACGTTGTACGTTATACGTTGTATGTTATACGTTATACGCTGTACGTTATGCGTTATACGTTATACGTTATACGTTATACGTTATATGTTATACGTTATACGTTATACGCTGTACGTTATACGCTGTACGTTATACGTTATACGTTATACGTTGTACGTTATACGCTGTACGTTATACCTTATACGTTATACGCTGTACGTTATACGCTGTACGTTATACGTTATACGTTACACGTTACACGTTATACGTTATACGTTATACGTTATACGTTATACGTTCTACGCTGTACGTTATACGTTATACGTTATACGTTATACGTTCTACGTTATACGTTATACGTTATACGTTATACGTTATACGTTATACGTTATACGTTATACGTTATACGTTATACGTTATACGTTATACGTTATACGTTATACGTTATACGTTATACGTTATACGTTATACGTTATACGTTATACGTTATACGTTATACGTTATACGTTATACGTTATACGTTATACGTTATACGCTGTACGTTATACGCTGTACGTTATACGTTATACGTTACACGTTATACGTTATACGTTATACGCTGTACGTTATACGCTGTACGTTATACGCTGTACGTTATACGTTACACGATATACGTTATACGTTATACGTTATACGTTATACGTTATACGTTATACGTTATACGTTATACGTTATACGCTGTACGTTATACGCTGTACGTTATACGCTGTACGTTATACGTTATACGTTATACGTTATACGTTATACGTTATACGTTATACGTTATACGTTATACGTTATACGTTATACGTTATACGTTATACGTTATACGTTATACGTTATACGTTATACGTTATACGTTATACGTTATACGTTATACGTTATACGTTATACGTTATACGTTATACGTTATACGTTATACGTTATACGTTATACGTTATACGTTATACGTTGTACGTTATACGCTGTACGTTATATGTTGTACGTTATATGTTATACGTTACACGTTGTACGATGTACGTTATACGTTATACGTTATACGTTATACGTTATACGTTATACGTTATACGTTATACGTTATACGTTATACGGTATACGGTATACGTTATACGTTGTACGTTATACGTTATACGTTATACGTTATACGTTATACGATATTCGTTATACGTTATACGTTATACGTTATACGTTATAGGCTGTACGTTATACGCTGTACGTTATACGCTGTACGTTATACGTTATATGTTATCCGTTACACGTTGTACGTTGTACGTTATACGTTGTACGTTATACGTTGTACGTTATACGTTGTACGTTATACGTTGTATGTTATACGTTATACGCTGTACGTTATGCGTTATACGTTATACGTTATACGTTATACGTTATATGTTATACGTTATACGTTATACGCTGTACGTTATACGCTGTACGTTATACGTTATACGTTATACGTTGTACGTTATACGCTGTACGTTATACCTTATACGTTATACGCTGTACGTTATACGCTGTACGTTATACGTTATACGTTACACGTTACACGTTATACGTTATACGTTATACGCTGTACGTTATACGCTGTACGTTATACGCTGTATGTTATACCTTATACGTTATACGTTATACGCTGTACGTTATACGCTGTACGTTATACGTTATACGTTACACGTTATACGTTATACGTTATACGCTGTACGTTATACGCTGTACGTTATACACTGTACGTTATACGTTACACGATATACGTTATACGTTATACGTTATACGTTATACGTTATACGTTATACGTTATACGTTATACGTTATACGCTGTACGTTATACGCTGTACGTTATACGCTGTACGTTATACGTTATACGTTATACGTTATACGTTATACGTTATACCTTATACGTTATACGTTATACGTTATACGTTATACGTTATACGTTATACGTTATACGTTATACGTTATACGTTATACGTTATACGTTATACGTTATACGTTATACGTTATACGTTATACGTTATACGTTATACGTTATACGTTATACGTTATACGTTATACGTTATACGTTATACGTTATACGTTATACGTTATACGTTATACGTTATACGTTATACGTTATACGTTATACGTTATACGTTATACGTTATACGTTATACGTTATACGTTATACGTTATACGTTATACGTTATACGTTATACGTTATACGTTATACGTTATACGTTATACGTTATACGTTATACGTTATACGTTATACGTTATACGTTATACGTTATACGTTATACGTTATACGTTATACGTTACACGTTGTACGTTGTACGTTGTACGTTATACGTTGTACGTTATACGTTGTACGTTATACGTTATACGCTGTACGTTATACGTTATACGTTACACGTTGTACGTTGTACGTTATACGTTGTACGTTATACGTTGTACGTTATACGTTATACGCTGTACGATATACCTTATACGTTATACGCTATACGTTATACGTTATACGTTATACGTTATACGTTATACGTTATACGTTATACGTTATACGTTATACGTTATACGTTATACGTTATACGTTATACGTTATACGTTATACGTTATACGTTATACGTTATACGTTATACGTTATACGTTATACGTTATACGTTATACGTTATACGTTGTACGTTATACGCTGTACGTTATATGTTGTACGTTATATGTTATACGTTACACGTTGTACGATGTACGTTATACGTTATACGTTATACGTTATACGTTATACGTTATACGTTATACGTTATACGTTATACGTTATACGTTATACGTTATACGGTATACGGTATACGTTATACGTTGTACGTTATACGTTATACGTTATACGTTATACGTTATACGATATTCGTTATACGTTATACGTTATACGTTATACGTTATAGGCTGTACGTTATACGCTGTACGTTATACGCTGTACGTTATACGTTATATGTTATACGTTACACGTTGTACGTTGTACGTTATACGTTGTACGTTATACGTTGTACGTTATACGTTGTACGTTACACGTTGTATGTTATACGTTATACGCTGTACGTTATGCGTTATACGTTATACGTTATACGTTATACGTTATACGTTATATGTTATACGTTATACGTTATACGCTGTACGTTATACGCTGTACGTTATACGTTATACGTTATACGTTATACGTTATATGTTATACGTTATACGTTATACGCTGTACGTTATACGCTGTACGCTGTACGTTATACCTTATACGTTATACGCTGTACAATATACGCTGTACGTTATACGTTATACGTTACACGTTACACGTTATACGTTATACGTTCTACGCTGTACGTTCTACGCTGTACGTTATACGCTGTATGTTATACCTTATACGTTATACGTTATACGCTGTACGTTATACGCTATACGTTATACGCTGTACGTTATACGCTGTACGTTATACGTTATACGATACACGTTATACGTTATACGTTATACGCTGTACGTTATACGCTGTACGTTATACGCTGTACGTTATACGTTACACGATATACGTTATACGTTATACGTTATACGTTATACGTTATACGTTATACGTTATACGTTATACGTTATACGCTGTACGTTATACGCTGTACGTTATACGCTGTACGTTATACGTTATACGTTATACGTTATACGTTATACGTTATACGTTATACGTTATACGTTATACGTTATACGTTATACGTTATACGTTATACGTTATACGTTATACGTTATACGTTATACGTTATACGTTATACGTTATACGTTATACGTTATACGTTATACGTTATACGTTATACGTTATACGTTATACGTTATACGTTATACGTTATACGTTATACGTTATACGTTATACGTTATACGTTATACGTTATACGTTATACGTTATACGTTATACGTTATACGTTACACGTTGTACGTTGTACGTTGTACGTTATACGTTGTACGTTATACGTTGTACGTTATACGTTATACGCTGTACGTTATACGTTATACGTTACACGTTGTACGTTGTACGTTATACGTTGTACGTTATACGTTGTACGTTATACGTTATACGCTGTACGTTATACGTTATACGTTATACGTTATACGTTATACGTTATACGCTGTACGTTATACGTTATACGTTATACGTTATACGTTACACGTTATACGTTATACGTTATACGCTGTACGTTATACGCTGTACGTTATACGCTGTACGTTATACGTTACACGATATACGTTATACGTTATACGTTATACGTTATACGTTGTACGTTACACGTTGTACGTTGTACGTTGTACGTTATACGTTGTACGTTATACGTTGTACGTTATACGTTATACGCTGTACGTTATACGTTATACGTTACACGTTGTACGTTGTACGTTATACGTTGTACGTTATACGTTGTACGTTATACGTTATACGCTGTACGTTATACGTTATACGTTATACGTTATACGTTATACGTTATACGTTATACGTTATACGTTATACGTTATACGTTATACGTTATACGTTATACGTTATACGTTATACGTTATACGTTATACGTTATACGTTATACGTTATACGTTATACGTTATACGTTATACGTTATACGTTATACGTTATACGTTATACGTTATACGTTATACGTTATACGTTATACGTTGTACGTTATACGCTGTACGTTATATGTTGTACGTTATATGTTATACGTTACACGTTGTACGATGTACGTTATACGTTATACGTTATACGTTATACGTTATACGTTATACGTTATACGTTATACGTTATACGGTATACGGTATACGTTATACGTTGTACGTTATACGTTATACGTTATATGTTATACGTTATACGTTATACGATATTCGTTATACGTTATACGTTATACGTTATACGTTATAGGCTGTACGTTATACGCTGTACGTTATACGCTGTACGTTATACGCTGTACGTTATACGTTATATGTTATACGTTACACGTTGTACGTTGTACGTTATACGTTGTACGTTATACGTTGTACGTTATACGTTGTACGTTATACGTTGTATGTTATACGTTATACGCTGTACGTTATGCGTTATACGTTATACGTTATACGTTATACGTTATATGTTATACGTTATACGTTATACGCTGTACGTTATACGCTGTACGTTATACGTTATACGTTATACGTTGTACGTTATACGCTGTACGTTATACCTTATACGTTATACGCTGTACGTTATACGCTGTACGTTATACGTTATACGTTACACGTTACACGTTATACGTTATACGTTATACGCTGTACGTTATACGCTGTACGTTATACGCTGTATGTTATACCTTATACGTTATACGTTATACGCTGTACGTTATACGCTGTACGTTATACGTTATACGTTACACGTTATACGTTATACGTTATACGCTGTACGTTATACGCTGTACGTTATACGCTGTACGTTATACGTTACACGATATACGTTATACGTTATACGTTATACGTTATACGTTATACGTTATACGTTATACGTTATACGTTATACGTTATACGCTGTACGTTATACGCTGTACGTTATACGCTGTACGTTATACGTTATACGTTATACGTTATACGTTATACGTTATACGTTATACGTTATACGTTATACGTTATACGTTATACGTTATACGTTATACGTTATACGTTATACGTTATACGTTATACGTTATACGTTATACGTTATACGTTATACGTTATACGTTATACGTTATACGTTATACGTTATACGTTATACGTTATACGTTATACGTTATACGTTATACGTTATACGTTATACGTTATACGTTATACGTTATACGTTATACGTTATACGTTATACGTTATACGTTATACGTTATACGTTATACGTTATACGTTATACGTTATACGTTATACGTTATACGTTATACGTTATACGTTATACGTTATACGTTATACGTTATACGTTATACGTTATACGTTATACGTTATACGTTACACGTTGTACGTTGTACGTTGTACGTTATACGTTGTACGTTATACGTTGTACGTTATACGTTATACGCTGTACGTTATACGTTATACGTTACACGTTGTACGTTGTACGTTATACGTTGTACGTTATACGTTGTACGTTATACGTTATACGCTGTACGTTATACGTTATACGTTATACGTTATACGTTATACGTTATACGTTATACGTTATACGTTATACGTTATACGTTATACGTTATACGTTATACGTTATACGTTATACGTTATACGTTATACGTTATACGTTATACGTTATACGTTATACGTTATACGTTATACGTTATACGTTATACGTTATACGTTATACGTTATACGTTATACGTTATACGTTATACGTTACACGTTGTACGTTGTACGTTGTACGTTATACGTTATACGTTATACGTTATACGTTATACGTTATACGGTATACGGTATACGTTATACGTTGTACGTTATACGTTATACGTTATACGTTATACGTTATACGATATTCGTTATACGTTATACGTTATACGTTATACGTTATACGTTATACGTTATACGTTATACGTTATACGTTATACGTTATACGTTATACGTTATACGTTATACGTTATACGTTATACGTTATACGTTATACGTTATACGTTATACGTTATACGTTATACGTTATACGTTATACGTTATACGTTATACGTTATACGTTATACGTTATACGTTATACGTTATACGTTATACGTTATACGTTATACGTTATACGTTATACGTTATACGTTATACGTTATACGTTATACGTTATACGTTATACGTTATACGTTATACGTTATACGTTATACGTTATACGTTATACGTTATACGTTATACGTTATACGTTATACGTTATACGTTATACGTTATACGTTATACGTTATACGTTACACGTTGTACGTTGTACGTTGTACGTTATACGTTGTACGTTATACGTTGTACGTTATACGTTATACGCTGTACGTTATACGTTATACGTTACACGTTGTACGTTGTACGTTATACGTTGTACGTTATACGTTGTACGTTATACGTTATACGCTGTACGTTATACGTTATACGTTATACGTTATACGTTATACGTTATACGTTATACGTTATACGTTATACGTTATACGTTATACGTTATACGTTATACGTTATACGTTATACGTTATACGTTATACGTTATACGTTATACGTTATACGTTATACGTTATACGTTATACGTTATACGTTATACGTTATACGTTATACGTTATACGTTACACGTTGTACGTTGTACGTTGTACGTTATACGTTATACGTTATACGTTATACGTTATACGTTATACGGTATACGGTATACGTTATACGTTGTACGTTATACGTTATACGTTATACGTTATACGTTATACGATATTCGTTATACGTTATATGTTATACGTTATACGTTATACGCTGTACGTTATACGCTGTACGTTATACGTTATACGTTATACGTTGTACGTTATACGCTGTACGTTATACCTTATACGTTATACGCTGTACGTTATACGCTGTACGTTATACGTTATACGTTACACGTTATACGTTATACGTTATACGTTACACGTTGTACGTTGTACGTTATACGTTGTACGTTATACGTTATACGCTGTACGTTATACGCTGTACGTTATACGTTACACGATATACGATATACGTTATACGTTATACGTTATACGTTACACGTTGTACGTTATACGTTATACGTTATACGTTATACGTTATACGCTGTACGTTATACGCTGTACGTTATACGTTATACGTTACACGTTATACGTTATACGTTATATGCTGTACGTTATACGCTGTACGTTATACGCTGTACGTTATACGTTATACGTTATACGTTATACGTTACACGTTGTACGTTGTACGTTATACGTTGTACGTTATACGTTATACGCTGTACGTTATACGTTATACGTTATACGTTATACATTATACGTTATACGTTATACGATATACGTTATACGTTATACGTTATACGTTATACGTTATACGTTATACGTTATACGTTATACGTTATACGTTATACGTTATACGCTGTACGTTATACGCTGTACGTTATACGCTGTACGTTATACGCTGTACGTTATACGTTGTACATTATACGTTGTACGTTATACGTTATACGCTGTACGTTATACGTTATACGTTATACGTTACACGATATACGTTATACGTTATACGTTATACGTTATACGTTATACGTTATACGTTATACGTTATACGTTATACGTTATACGTTATACGTTATACGTTATACGTTATACGTTATACGTTATACGTTATACGTTATACGTTATACGTTATACGTTATACGTTATACGTTATACGTTATACGTTACACGTTGTACGTTATACGTTATACGTTATACGTTATACGTTATGCGCTGTACGTTATACGCTGTACGTTATACGTTATACGTTACACGTTATACGTTATACGTTATACGCTGTACGCTATACGCTGTACGTTATACGCTGTACGTTATACGTTATACGTTATACGTTATACGTTACACGTTGTACGTTGTACGTTATACGTTGTACGTTATACGTTATACGCTGTACGTTATACGTTATACGTTATACGTTATACGTTATACATTATACGTTATACGTTATACGATATACGTTATACGTTATACGTTATACGTTATACGTTATACGTTATACGTTATACGTTATACGTTATACGTTATACGTTATACGTTATACGTTATACGTTATACGTTATACGTTATACGCTGTACGTTATACGCTGTACGTTATACGCTGTACGTTATACGCTGTACGTTATACGTTGTACGTTATACGTTATACGTTATCCGCTGTTCGTTATAAGTTATACGTTATACGTTATACGTTATACGTTATACGTTACACGTTGTACGTTGTACGTTATACGTTGTACATTATACGTTGTACGTTATACGTTATACGCTGTACGTTATACGTTATACGCTGTACGTTATACGCTGTACGCTGTACGTTATACGTTATACGTTATACGTTATACGTTATACGTTATACGTTATACGTTATACGTTATACGTTATACGTTATACGTTATACGTTATACGTTATACGTTATACGTTATACGTTATACGTTATACGTTGTACGTTATATGTTGTACGTTATATGTTATACGTTACACGTTGTACGATGTACGTTATACGTTATACGTTATACGTTATACGTTATACGTTATACGTTATACGTTATACGTTATACGTTATACGTTATACGTTATACGTTATACGTTATACGTTATACGTTATACGTTATACGTTATACGTTATACGGTATACGGTATACGTTATACGTTGTACGTTATACGTTATACGTTATACGTTATACGTTATACGATATTCGTTATACGTTATATGTTATACGTTATACGTTATACGCTGTACGTTATACGCTGTACGTTATACGTTATACGTTATACGTTGTACGTTATACGCTGTACGTTATACCTTATACGTTATACGCTGTACGTTATACGCTGTACGTTATACGTTATACGTTACACGTTATACGTTATACGTTATACGTTACACGTTGTACGTTGTACGTTATACGTTGTACGTTATACGTTATACGCTGTACGTTATACGCTGTACGTTATACGTTACACGATATACGATATACGTTATACGTTATACGTTATACGTTACACGTTGTACGTTATACGTTATACGTTATACGTTATACGTTATACGTTATACGTTATACGCTGTACGTTATACGCTGTACGTTATACGTTATACGTTACACGTTATACGTTATACGTTATACGCTGTACGTTATACGCTGTACGTTATACGCTGTACGTTATACGTTATACGTTATACGTTATACGTTACACGTTGTACGTTGTACGTTATACGTTGTACGTTATACGTTATACGCTGTACGTTATACGTTATACGTTATACGTTATACGTTATACATTATACGTTATACGTTATACGATATACGTTATACGTTATACGTTATACGTTATACGTTATACGTTATACGTTATACGTTATACGTTATACGTTATACGTTATACGTTATACGTTATACGTTATACGCTGTACGTTATACGCTGTACGTTATACGCTGTACGTTATACGCTGTACGTTATACGTTGTACGTTATACGTTATACGTTATCCGCTGTTCGTTATAAGTTATACGTTATACGTTATACGTTACACGTTGTACGTTGTACGTTATACGTTGTACATTATACGTTGTACGTTATACGTTATACGCTGTACGTTATACGTTATACGTTATACGTTATACGCTGTACGTTATAAGTTATACGTTATACGTTACACGTTGTACGTTGTACGTTATACGTTGTACATTATACGTTGTACGTTATACGTTATACGCTGTACGTTATACGTTATACGTTACACGTTGTACGTTGTACGTTATACGTTGTACGTTATACGTTGTACGTTATACGTTGTACGTTATACGTTGTATGTTATACGTTATACGCTGTACGTTATACGTTATACGTTGTACGTTATACGTTATACGTTATACGTTATACGCTGTACGTTATACGCTGTACGTTATACGGTATACGTTACACGTTGTACGTTATACGTTATACGTTATACGTTATACGTTATACGTTATACGCTGTACGTTATACGCTGTACGTTATACGTTATACGTTACACGTTATACGTTATACGTTATACGCTGTACGTTATACGCTGTACGTTATACGCTGTACGTTATACGTTATACGTTATACGTTATACGTTACACGTTGTACGTTGTACGTTATACGTTGTACGTTATACGTTATACGCTGTACGTTATACGTTATACGTTATACGTTATACATTATACGTTATACGTTATACGATATACGTTATACGTTATACGTTATACGTTATACGTTATACGTTATACGTTATACGTTGTACGTTATACGTTATACGTTGTACGTTATACGTTGTATGTTATACGTTATACGCTGTACGTTATACGTTATACGCTATACGTTGTACGTTATATGTTGTACGTTATACGTTATTCGGTATACGGTATACGTTATACGTTGTACGTTATACGTTATACGTTATACGTTATACGTTATACGTTATACGATATTCGTTATACGTTATATGTTATACGTTATACGTTATACGCTGTACGTTATACGCTGTACGTTATACGTTATACGTTATACGTTGTACGTTATACGCTGTACGTTATACCTTATACGTTATACGCTGTACGTTATACGCTGTACGTTATACGTTATACGTTACACGTTATACGTTATACGTTATACGTTACACGTTGTACGTTGTACGTTGTACGTTATACGTTATACGCTGTACGTTATACGTTATACGTTACACGTTGTACGTTGTACGTTATACGTTGTACGTTATACGTTATACGTTATACGTTATACGTTATACGATATACGTTATACGTTATACGTTATACGTTATACGTTATACGTTATACGTTATACGTTATACGTTATACGTTATACGTTATACGTTATACGCTGTACGTTATACGCTGTACGTTATACGCTGTACGTTATACGCTGTACGTTATACGTTGTACGTTATACGTTATACGTTATCCGCTGTTCGTTATAAGTTATACGTTATACGTTATACGTTACACGTTGTACGTTGTACGTTATACGTTGTACATTATACGTTGTACGTTATACGTTATACGTTACACGTTATACGTTATACGTTATATGCTGTACGTTATACGCTGTACGTTATACGCTGTACGTTATACGTTATACGTTATACGTTATACGTTATACGTTATACGTTATACGTTATACGTTATACGTTATACGTTATACGTTATACGTTATACGTTATACGTTACACGTTGTACGTTGTACGTTGTACGTTATACGTTATACGTTATACGTTATACGTTATACGTTATACGGTATACGGTATACGTTATACGTTGTACGTTATACGTTATACGTTATACGTTATACGTTATACGATATTCGTTATACGTTATATGTTATACGTTATACGTTATACGCTGTACGTTATACGCTGTACGTTATACGTTATACGTTATACGTTGTACGTTATACGCTGTACGTTATACCTTATACGTTATACGCTGTACGTTATACGCTGTACGTTATACGTTATACGTTACACGTTATACGTTATACGTTATACGTTACACGTTGTACGTTGTACGTTATACGTTGTACGTTATACGTTATACGCTGTACGTTATACGCTGTACGTTATACGTTACACGATATACGATATACGTTATACGTTATACGTTATACGTTACACGTTGTACGTTATACGTTATACGTTATACGTTATACGTTATACGCTGTACGTTATACGCTGTACGTTATACGTTATACGTTACACGTTATACGTTATACGTTATATGCTGTACGTTATACGCTGTACGTTATACGCTGTACGTTATACGTTATACGTTATACGTTATACGTTACACGTTGTACGTTGTACGTTATACGTTGTACGTTATACGTTATACGCTGTACGTTATACGTTATACGTTATACGTTATACATTATACGTTATACGTTATACGATATACGTTATACGTTATACGTTATACGTTATACGTTATACGTTATACGTTATACGTTATACGTTATACGTTATACGTTATACGCTGTACGTTATACGCTGTACGTTATACGCTGTACGTTATACGCTGTACGTTATACGTTGTACATTATACGTTGTACGTTATACGTTATACGCTGTACGTTATACGTTATACGTTATACGTTACACGATATACGTTATACGTTATACGTTATACGTTATACGTTATACGTTATACGTTATACGTTATACGTTATACGTTATACGTTATACGTTATACGTTATACGTTATACGTTATACGTTATACGTTATACGTTATACGTTATACGTTATACGTTATACGTTATACGTTATACGTTATACGTTACACGTTGTACGTTATACGTTATACGTTATACGTTATACGTTATACGCTGTACGTTATACGCTGTACGTTATACGTTATACGTTACACGTTATACGTTATACGTTATACGCTGTACGCTATACGCTGTACGTTATACGCTGTACGTTATACGTTATACGTTATACGTTATACGTTACACGTTGTACGTTGTACGTTATACGTTGTACGTTATACGTTATACGCTGTACGTTATACGTTATACGTTATACGTTATACGTTATACGTTATACATTATACGTTATACGTTATACGATATACGTTATACGTTATACGTTATACGTTATACGTTATACGTTATACGTTATACGTTATACGTTATACGTTATACGTTATACGTTATACGTTATACGTTATACGTTATACGTTATACGCTGTACGTTATACGCTGTACGTTATACGCTGTACGTTATACGCTGTACGTTATACGTTGTACGTTATACGTTATACGTTATCCGCTGTTCGTTATAAGTTATACGTTATACGTTATACGTTATACGTTATACGTTACACGTTGTACGTTGTACGTTATACGTTGTACATTATACGTTGTACGTTATACGTTATACGCTGTACGTTATACGTTATACGCTGTACGTTATACGCTGTACGCTGTACGTTATACGTTATACGTTATACGTTATACGTTATACGTTATACGTTATACGTTATACGTTATACGTTATACGTTATACGTTATACGTTATACGTTATACGTTATACGTTATACGTTATACGTTATACGTTGTACGTTATATGTTGTACGTTATATGTTATACGTTACACGTTGTACGATGTACGTTATACGTTATACGTTATACGTTATACGTTATACGTTATACGTTATACGTTATACGTTATACGTTATACGTTATACGTTATACGTTATACGTTATACGTTATACGTTATACGTTATACGTTATACGGTATACGGTATACGTTATACGTTGTACGTTATACGTTATACGTTATACGTTATACGTTATACGATATTCGTTATACGTTATATGTTATACGTTATACGTTATACGCTGTACGTTATACGCTGTACGTTATACGTTATACGTTATACGTTGTACGTTATACGCTGTACGTTATACCTTATACGTTATACGCTGTACGTTATACGCTGTACGTTATACGTTATACGTTACACGTTATACGTTATACGTTATACGTTACACGTTGTACGTTGTACGTTATACGTTGTACGTTATACGTTATACGCTGTACGTTATACGCTGTACGTTATACGTTACACGATATACGATATACGTTATACGTTATACGTTATACGTTACACGTTGTACGTTATACGTTATACGTTATACGTTATACGTTATACGTTATACGTTATACGCTGTACGTTATACGCTGTACGTTATACGTTATACGTTACACGTTATACGTTATACGTTATACGCTGTACGTTATACGCTGTACGTTATACGCTGTACGTTATACGTTATACGTTATACGTTATACGTTACACGTTGTACGTTGTACGTTATACGTTGTACGTTATACGTTATACGCTGTACGTTATACGTTATACGTTATACGTTATACGTTATACATTATACGTTATACGTTATACGATATACGTTATACGTTATACGTTATACGTTATACGTTATACGTTATACGTTATACGTTATACGTTATACGTTATACGTTATACGTTATACGTTATACGTTATACGCTGTACGTTATACGCTGTACGTTATACGCTGTACGTTATACGCTGTACGTTATACGTTGTACGTTATACGTTATACGTTATCCGCTGTTCGTTATAAGTTATACGTTATACGTTATACGTTACACGTTGTACGTTGTACGTTATACGTTGTACATTATACGTTGTACGTTATACGTTATACGCTCTACGTTATACGTTATACGTTATACGTTATACGCTGTACGTTATAAGTTATACGTTATACGTTACACGTTGTACGTTGTACGTTATACGTTGTACATTATACGTTGTACGTTATACGTTATACGCTGTACGTTATACGTTATACGTTACACGTTGTACGTTGTACGTTATACGTTGTACGTTATACGTTGTACGTTATACGTTGTACGTTATACGTTGTATGTTATACGTTATACGCTGTACGTTATACGTTATACGTTGTACGTTATACGTTATACGTTATACGTTATACGCTGTACGTTATACGCTGTACGTTATACGGTATACGTTACACGTTGTACGTTATACGTTATACGTTATACGTTATACGTTATACGTTATACGCTGTACGTTATACGCTGTACGTTATACGTTATACGTTACACGTTATACGTTATACGTTATACGCTGTACGTTATACGCTGTACGTTATACGCTGTACGTTATACGTTATACGTTATACGTTATACGTTACACGTTGTACGTTGTACGTTATACGTTGTACGTTATACGTTATACGCTGTACGTTATACGTTATACGTTATACGTTATACATTATACGTTATACGTTATACGATATACGTTATACGTTATACGTTATACGTTATACGTTATACGTTATACGTTATGCGTTGTACGTTATACGTTATACGTTGTACGTTATACGTTGTATGTTATACGTTATACGCTGTACGTTATACGTTATACGCTATACGTTGTACGTTATATGTTGTACGTTATACGTTATTCGGTATACGGTATACGTTATACGTTGTACGTTATACGTTATACGTTATACGTTATACGTTATACGTTATACGATATTCGTTATACGTTATATGTTATACGTTATACGTTATACGCTGTACGTTATACGCTGTACGTTATACGTTATACGTTATACGTTGTACGTTATACGCTGTACGTTATACCTTATACGTTATACGCTGTACGTTATACGCTGTACGTTATACGTTATACGTTACACGTTATACGTTATACGTTATACGTTACACGTTGTACGTTGTACGTTGTACGTTATACGTTATACGCTGTACGTTATACGTTATACGTTACACGTTATACGTTGTACGTTATACGTTGTACGTTATACGTTATACGTTATACGTTATACGTTATACGATATACGTTATACGTTATACGTTATACGTTATACGTTATACGTTATACGTTATACGTTATACGTTATACGTTATACGTTATACGTTATACGCTGTACGTTATACGCTGTACGTTATACGCTGTACGTTATACGCTGTACGTTATACGTTGTACGTTATACGTTATACGTTATCCGCTGTTCGTTATAAGTTATACGTTATACGTTATACGTTACACGTTGTACGTTGTACGTTATACGTTGTACATTATACGTTGTACGTTATACGTTATACGCTGTACGTTATACGTTATACGTTATACGTTATACGCTGTACGTTATAAGTTATACGTTATACGTTACACGTTGTACGTTGTACGTTATACGTTGTACATTATACGTTGTACGTTATACGTTATACGCTGTACGTTATACGTTATACGTTACACGTTGTACGTTGTACGTTATACGTTGTACGTTATACGTTGTACGTTATACTTTATACGTTATACGTTGTATGTTATACGTTATACGCTGTACGTTATACGTTATACGTTGTACGTTATACGTTATACGTTATACGTTATACGCTGTACGTTATACGCTGTACGTTATACGGTATACGTTACACGTTGTACGTTATACGTTATACGTTATACGTTATACGTTATACGTTATACGCTGTACGTTATACGCTGTACGTTATACGTTATACGTTACACGTTATACGTTATACGTTATACGCTGTACGTTATACGCTGTACGTTATACGCTGTACGTTATACGTTATACGTTATACGTTATACGTTACACGTTGTACGTTGTACGTTATACGTTGTACGTTATACGTTATACGCTGTACGTTATACGTTATACGTTATACGTTATACATTATACGTTATACGTTATACGATATACGTTATACGTTATACGTTATACGTTATACGTTATACGTTATACGTTATGCGTTGTACGTTATACGTTATACGTTGTACGTTATACGTTGTATGTTATACGTTATACGCTGTACGTTATACGTTATACGCTATACGTTGTACGTTATATGTTGTACGTTATACGTTATTCGGTATACGGTATACGTTATACGTTGTACGTTATACGTTATACGTTATACGTTATACGTTATACGATATTCGTTATACGTTATATGTTATACGTTATACGTTATACGCTGTACGTTATACGTTGTACGTTATACGTTATACGTTATACGTTGTACGTTATACGCTGTACGTTATACCTTATACGTTATACGCTGTACGTTATACGCTGTACGTTATACGTTATACGTTACACGTTATACGTTATACGTTATACGTTACACGTTGTACGTTGTACGTTGTACGTTATACGTTATACGCTGTACGTTATACGTTATACGTTACACGTTGTACGTTGTACGTTATACGTTGTACGTTATACGTTATACGTTATACGTTATACGTTATACGTTATACGTTATACGTTATAAGTTATACGTTATACGTTATACGTTACACGTTGTACGTTATACGATATACGTTATACGTTATACGTTATACGCTGTACGTTATACGCTGTACGTTATACGTTATACGTTACACGTTATACGTTATACGTTATACGCTGTACGTTATACGCTGTACGTTATACGCCGTACGTTATACGTTATACGTTATCCGCTGTTCGTTATAAGTTATACGTTATACGTTATACGTTACACGTTGTACGTTGTACGTTATACGTTGTACATTATACGTTGTACGTTATACGTTATACGCTGTACGTTATACGTTATACGTTATACGTTATACGCTGTACGTTATAAGTTATACGTTATACGTTACACGTTGTACGTTGTACGTTATACGTTGTACATTATACGTTGTACGTTATACGTTATACGCTGTACGTTATACGTTATACGTTACACGTTGTACGTTGTACGTTATACGTTGTACGTTATACGTTGTACGTTATACGTTGTACGTTATACGTTGTATGTTATACGTTATACGCTGTACGTTATACGTTATACGTTGTACGTTATACGTTATACGTTATACGTTATACGCTGTACGTTATACGCTGTACGTTATACGGTATACGTTACACGTTGTACGTTATACGTTATACGTTATACGTTATACGTTATACGCTGTACGTTATACGCTGTACGTTATACGTTATACGTTACACGTTATACGTTATACGTTATACGCTGTACGTTATACGCTGTACGTTATACGCTGTACGTTATACGTTATACGTTATACGTTATACGTTACACGTTGTACGTTGTACGTTATACGTTGTACGTTATACGTTATACGCTGTACGTTATACGTTATACGTTATACGTTATACATTATACGTTATACGTTATACGATATACGTTATACGTTATACGTTATACGTTATACGTTATACGTTATACGTTATGCGTTGTACGTTATACGTTATACGTTGTACGTTATACGTTGTATGTTATACGTTATACGCTGTACGTTATACGTTATACGCTATACGTTGTACGTTATATGTTGTACGTTATACGTTATTCGGTATACGGTATACGTTATACGTTGTACGTTATACGTTATACGTTATACGTTATACGTTATACGTTATACGATATTCGTTATACGTTATATGTTATACGTTATACGTTATACGCTGTACGTTATACGCTGTACGTTATACGTTATACGTTATACGTTGTACGTTATACGCTGTACGTTATACCTTATACGTTATACGCTGTACGTTATACGCTGTACGTTATACGTTATACGTTACACGTTATACGTTATACGTTATACGTTACACGTTGTACGTTGTACGTTGTACGTTATACGTTATACGCTGTACGTTATACGTTATACGTTACACGTTGTACGTTGTACGTTATACGTTGTACGTTATACGTTATACGTTATACGTTATACGTTATACGTTATACGTTATACGTTATACGTTATAAGTTATACGTTATACGTTATACGTTACACGTTGTACGTTATACGTTATACGTTATACGTTATACGTTATACGCTGTACGTTATACGCTGTACGTTATACGCTGTACGTTATACGTTATACGTTATACGCTGTACGTTATACGCTGTACGTTATACGCTGTACGTTATAAGTTATACGTTATACGTTATACGTTACACGTTGTACGTTGTACGTTATACGTTGTACATTATACGTTGTACGTTATACGTTATACGCTGTACGTTATACGTTATACGTTATACGTTACACGTTGTACGTTGTACGTTATACGTTGTACGTTATACGTTGTACGTTACACGTTGTACGTTGTACGTTATACGTTGTACGTTATACGTTATACGTTATACGTTATACGTTATACGTTATACGTTACACGTTGTACGTTGTACGTTATACGTTGTACGTTATACGTTATACGCTGTACGTTATACGTTATACGTTATACGTTATACATTATACGTTATACGTTATACGATATACGTTATACGTTATACGTTATACGTTATACGTTATACGTTATACGTTATACGTTATGCGTTGTACGTTATACGTTATACGTTGTACGTTATACGTTGTATGTTATACGTTATACGCTGTACGTTATACGTTATACGCTATACGTTGTACGTTATATGTTGTACGTTATACGTTATTCGGTATACGGTATACGTTATACGTTGTACGTTATACGTTATACGTTATACGTTATACGTTATACGATATTCGTTATACGTTATATGTTATACGTTATACGTTATACGCTGTACGTTATACGCTGTACGTTATACGTTATACGTTATACGTTGTACGTTATACGCTGTACGTTATACCTTATACGTTATACGCTGTACGTTATACGCTGTACGTTATACGTTATACGTTACACGTTATACGTTATACGTTATACGTTACACGTTGTACGTTGTACGTTGTACGTTATACGTTATACGCTGTACGTTATACGTTATACGTTATACGTTATACGCTGTACGTTATAAGTTATACGTTATACGTTACACGTTGTACGTTGTACGTTATACGCTGTACGTTATACGCTGTACGTTATACGGTATACGTTACACGTTGTACGTTATACGTTATACGTTATACGTTATACGTTATACGTTATACGCTGTACGTTATACGCTGTACGTTATACGTTGTACGTTATACGTTATACGTTATACGTTGTACGTTATACGTTGTATGTTATACGTTATACGCTGTACGTTATACGTTATACGTTGTACGTTATACGTTATACGTTATACGTTATACGCTGTACGTTATACGCTGTACGTTATACGGTATACGTTACACGTTGTACGTTATACGTTATACGTTATACGTTATACGTTATACGTTATACGCTGTACGTTATACGCTGTACGTTATACGTTATACGTTACACGTTATACGTTATACGTTATACGCTGTACGTTATACGCTGTACGTTATACGCTGTACGTTATACGTTATACGTTATACGTTATACGTTACACGTTGTACGTTGTACGTTATACGTTGTACGTTATACGTTATACGCTGTACGTTATACGTTATACGTTATACGTTATACATTATACGTTATACGTTATACGATATACGTTATACGTTATACGTTATACGTTATACGTTATACGTTATACGTTATGCGTTGTACGTTATACGTTATACGTTGTACGTTATACGTTGTATGTTATACGTTATACGCTGTACGTTATACGTTATACGCTATACGTTGTACGTTATATGTTGTACGTTATACGTTATTCGGTATACGGTATACGTTATACGTTGTACGTTATACGTTATACGTTATACGTTATACGTTATACGATATTCGTTATACGTTATATGTTATACGTTATACGTTATACGCTGTACGTTATACGCTGTACGTTATACGTTATACGTTATACGTTGTACGTTATACGCTGTACGTTATACCTTATACGTTATACGCTGTACGTTATACGCTGTACGTTATACGTTATACGTTACACGTTATACGTTATACGTTATACGTTACACGTTGTACGTTGTACGTTGTACGTTATACGTTATACGCTGTACGTTATACGTTATACGTTACACGTTGTACGTTGTACGTTATACGTTGTACGTTATACGTTATACGTTATACGTTATACGTTATACGTTATACGTTATACGTTATAAGTTATACGTTATACGTTATACGTTACACGTTGTACGTTATACGATATACGTTATACGTTATACGTTATACGCTGTACGTTATACGCTGTACGTTATACGTTATACGTTACACGTTATACGTTATACGTTATACGCTGTACGTTATACGCTGTACGTTATACGCCGTACGTTATACGTTATACGTTATCCGCTGTTCGTTATAAGTTATACGTTATACGTTATACGTTACACGTTGTACGTTGTACGTTATACGTTGTACATTATACGTTGTACGTTATACGTTATACGCTGTACGTTATACGTTATACGTTATACGTTATACGCTGTACGTTATAAGTTATACGTTATACGTTACACGTTGTACGTTGTACGTTATACGTTGTACATTATACGTTGTACGTTATACGTTATACGCTGTACGTTATACGTTATACGTTACACGTTGTACGTTGTACGTTATACGTTGTACGTTATACGTTGTACGTTATACGTTGTACGTTATACGTTGTATGTTATACGTTATACGCTGTACGTTATACGTTATACGTTGTACGTTATACGTTATACGTTATACGTTATACGCTGTACGTTATACGCTGTACGTTATACGGTATACGTTACACGTTGTACGTTATACGTTATACGTTATACGTTATACGTTATACGCTGTACGTTATACGCTGTACGTTATACGTTATACGTTACACGTTATACGTTATACGTTATACGCTGTACGTTATACGCTGTACGTTATACGCTGTACGTTATACGTTATACGTTATACGTTATACGTTACACGTTGTACGTTGTACGTTATACGTTGTACGTTATACGTTATACGCTGTACGTTATACGTTATACGTTATACGTTATACATTATACGTTATACGTTATACGATATACGTTATACGTTATACGTTATACGTTATACGTTATACGTTATACGTTATGCGTTGTACGTTATACGTTATACGTTGTACGTTATACGTTGTATGTTATACGTTATACGCTGTACGTTATACGTTATACGCTATACGTTGTACGTTATATGTTGTACGTTATACGTTATTCGGTATACGGTATACGTTATACGTTGTACGTTATACGTTATACGTTATACGTTATACGTTATACGATATTCGTTATACGTTATATGTTATACGTTATACGTTATACGCTGTACGTTATACGCTGTACGTTATACGTTATACGTTATACGTTGTACGTTATACGCTGTACGTTATACCTTATACGTTATACGCTGTACGTTATACGCTGTACGTTATACGTTATACGTTACACGTTATACGTTATACGTTATACGTTACACGTTGTACGTTGTACGTTGTACGTTATACGTTATACGCTGTACGTTATACGTTATACGTTACACGTTGTACGTTGTACGTTATACGTTGTACGTTATACGTTATACGTTATACGTTATACGTTATACGTTATACGTTATACGTTATAAGTTATACGTTATACGTTATACGTTACACGTTGTACGTTATACGTTATACGTTATACGTTATACGTTATACGCTGTACGTTATACGCTGTACGTTATACGCTGTACGTTATACGTTATACGTTATACGCTGTACGTTATACGCTGTACGTTATACGCTGTACGTTATAAGTTATACGTTATACGTTATACGTTACACGTTGTACGTTGTACGTTATACGTTGTACATTATACGTTGTACGTTATACGTTATACGCTGTACGTTATACGTTATACGTTATACGTTACACGTTGTACGTTGTACGTTATACGTTGTACGTTATACGTTGTACGTTACACGTTGTACGTTGTACGTTATACGTTGTACGTTATACGTTATACGTTATACGTTATACGTTATACGTTATACGCTGTACGTTATACGCTGTACGTTATACGTTATACGTTACACGTTATACGTTATACGTTATATGTTATACGTTATACGTTATACGCTGTACGTTATACGCTGTACGTTATACGTTATACGTTATACGTTGTACGTTATACGTTATACGTTATACGTTATACGTTATACGTTATACGTTATACGTTATACGTTATACGTTATACGTTATACGTTATACGTTATACGTTATACGTTATACGTTATACGGTATACGGTATACGTTATACGTTGTACGTTATACGTTATACGTTATACGTTATACGTTATACGATATTCGTTATACGTTATATGTTATACGTTATACGTTATACGCTGTACGTTATACGCTGTACGTTATACGTTGTACATTATACGTTGTACGTTATACGTTATACGCTGTACGTTATACGTTATACGTTATACGTTACACGATATACGTTATACGTTATACGTTATACGTTATACGTTATACGTTATACGTTATACGTTATACGCTGTACGTTATACGTTATACGTTATACGTTATACGTTATACGTTATACGTTATACGTTATACGTTATACGTTATACGTTATACGTTATACGTTACACGTTGTACGTTATACGTTATACGTTATACGTTATACGTTATACGCTGTACGTTATACGCTGTACGTTATACGTTATACGTTACACGTTATACGCTGTACGTTATACGTTATACGTTATACGTTATACGTTATACATTATACGTTATACGTTATACGATATACGTTATACGTTATACGTTATACGTTATACGTTATACGTTATACGTTATACGTTATACGTTATACGTTATACGTTATACGTTATACGTTATACGTTATACGTTATACGCTGTACGTTATACGCTGTACGTTATACGCTGTACGTTATACGCTGTACGTTATACGTTGTACGTTATACGTTATACGTTATCCGCTGTTCGTTATAAGTTATACGTTATACGTTATACGTTACACGTTGTACGTTGTACGTTATACGTTGTACATTATACGTTGTACGTTATACGTTATACGCTGTACGTTATACGTTATACGTTATACGTTATACGCTGTACGTTATAAGTTATACGTTATACGTTACACGTTGTACGTTGTACGTTATACGTTGTACATTATACGTTGTACGTTATACGTTATACGTTATACGTTACACGTTGTACGTTGTACGTTATACGTTGTACATTATACGTTGTACGTTATACGTTATACGCTGTACGTTATACGTTACACGTTGTACGTTGTACGTTATACGTTGCACGTTATACGTTATACGCTGTACGTTATACGCTGTACGTTATACGTTACACGATATACGATATACGTTATACGTTATACGTTATACGTTATACGTTATACGTTATATGTTATACGTTATACGTTATACGCTGTACGTTATACGCTGTACGCTGTACGTTATACGTTATACGTTATACGTTATACGTTATACGTTATACGTTATACGTTATACCTTATACGTTATACGTTATACGTTATACGTTATACGATATACGTTATACGTTATACGTTGTACGTTATATGTTGTACGTTATATGTTATACGTTACACGTTGTACGATGTACGTTATACGTTATACGTTATACGTTATACGTTATACGTTATACGTTATACGTTATACGTTATACGTTATACGTTATACGTTATACGTTATACGTTATACGTTATACGTTATACGTTATACGTTATACGTTATACGTTATACGTTATACGGTATACGGTATACGTTATACGTTGTACGTTATACGTTATACGTTATACGTTATACGTTATACGATATTCGTTATACGTTATATGTTATACGTTATACGTTATACGCTGTACGTTATACGCTGTACGTTATACGTTATACGTTATACGTTGTACGTTATACGCTGTACGTTATACCTTATACGTTATACGCTGTACGTTATACGCTGTACGTTATACGTTATACGTTACACGTTATACGTTATACGTTATACGTTACACGTTGTACGTTGTACGTTATACGTTGTACGTTATACGTTATACGCTGTACGTTATACGCTGTACGTTATACGTTACACGATATACGATATACGTTATACGTTATACGTTATACGTTACACGTTGTACGTTATACGTTATACGTTATACGTTATACGTTATACGCTGTACGTTATACGCTGTACGTTATACGTTATACGTTACACGTTATACGTTATACGTTATACGCTGTACGTTATACGCTGTACGTTATACGCTGTACGTTATACGTTATACGTTATACGTTATACGTTACACGTTGTACGTTGTACGTTATACGTTGTACGTTATACGTTATACGCTGTACGTTATACGTTATACGTTATACGTTATACATTATACGTTATACGTTATACGATATACGTTATACGTTATACGTTATACGTTATACGTTATACGTTATACGTTATACGTTATACGTTATACGTTATACGTTATACGTTATACGTTATACGCTGTACGTTATACGCTGTACGTTATACGCTGTACGTTATACGCTGTACGTTATACGTTGTACGTTATACGTTATACGTTATCCGCTGTTCGTTATAAGTTATACGTTATACGTTATACGTTACACGTTGTACGTTGTACGTTATACGTTATACGTTATACGTTATACGTTATACGCTGTACGTTATACGCTGTACGTTATACGTTATACGTTACACGTTATACGCTGTACGTTATACGTTATACGTTATACGTTATACGTTATACGTTATACGTTATACGTTATACGTTATACGTTATACGTTATACGTTATACGTTATACGTTATACGTTATACGTTATACGTTATACGTTATACGTTATACGTTATACGTTATACGTTATACGTTATACGTTATACGTTATACGTTATACGTTATACGTTATACGTTATACGTTATACGTTATACGTTATACGTTATACGTTATACGTTATACGTTATACGTTATACGTTATACGTTATACGTTATACGTTATACGTTATACGTTATACGTTACACGTTGTACGATGTACGTTATACGTTATACGTTATACGTTATACGTTATACGTTATACGTTATACGTTATACGTTATACGTTATACGTTATACGTTATACGTTATACGTTATACGTTATACGTTATACGTTATACGTTATACGTTATACGTTATACGCTGTACGTTATACGCTGTACGTTATACGTTATACGTTACACGTTATACGCTGTACGTTATACGTTATACGTTATACGTTATACGTTATACGTTATACGTTATACGTTATACGTTATACGTTATACGTTATACGTTATACGTTATACGTTATACGTTATACGTTATACGTTATACGTTATACGTTATACGTTATACGTTATACGTTATACGTTATACGTTATACGTTATACGTTATACGTTATACGTTATACGTTATACGTTATACGTTATACGTTATACGTTATACGTTATACGTTATACGTTATACGTTATACGTTATACGTTATACGTTGTACGTTATATGTTGTACGTTATATGTTATACGTTACACGTTGTACGATGTACGTTATACGTTATACGTTATACGTTATACGTTATACGTTATACGTTATACGTTATACGTTATACGTTATACGTTATACGTTATACGTTATACGTTATACGTTATACGTTATACGTTATACGTTATACGTTATACGTTATACGGTATACGGTATACGTTATACGTTGTACGTTATACGTTATACGTTATACGTTATACGTTATACGATATTCGTTATACGTTATATGTTATACGTTATACGTTATACGCTGTACGTTATACGCTGTACGTTATACGTTATACGTTATACGTTGTACGTTATACGCTGTACGTTATACCTTATACGTTATACGCTGTACGTTATACGCTGTACGTTATACGTTATACGTTACACGTTATACGTTATACGTTATACGTTACACGTTGTACGTTGTACGTTATACGTTGTACGTTATACGTTATACGCTGTACGTTATACGCTGTACGTTATACGTTACACGATATACGATATACGTTATACGTTATACGTTATACGTTACACGTTGTACGTTATACGTTATACGTTATACGTTATACGTTATACGCTGTACGTTATACGCTGTACGTTATACGTTATACGTTACACGTTATACGTTATACGTTATACGCTGTACGTTATACGCTGTACGTTATACGCTGTACGTTATACGTTATACGTTATACGTTATACGTTACACGTTGTACGTTGTACGTTATACGTTGTACGTTATACGTTATACGCTGTACGTTATACGTTATACGTTATACGTTATACATTATACGTTATACGTTATACGATATACGTTATACGTTATACGTTATACGTTATACGTTATACGTTATACGTTATACGTTATACGTTATACGTTATACGTTATACGCTGTACGTTATACGCTGTACGTTATACGCTGTACGTTATACGCTGTACGTTATACGTTGTACGTTATACGTTATACGTTATCCGCTGTTCGTTATAAGTTATACGTTATACGTTATACGTTACACGTTGTACGTTGTACGTTATACGTTATACGTTATACGTTATACGTTATACGCTGTACGTTATACGCTGTACGTTATACGTTATACGTTACACGTTATACGCTGTACGTTATACGTTATACGTTATACGTTATACGTTATACGTTATACGTTATACGTTATACGTTATACGTTATACGTTATACGTTATACGTTATACGTTATACGTTATACGTTATACGTTATACGTTATACGTTATACGTTATACGTTATACGTTATACGTTATACGTTATACGTTATACGTTATACGTTATACGTTATACGTTATACGTTATACGTTATACGTTATACGTTATACGTTATACGTTATACGTTATACGTTATACGTTATACGTTATACGTTATACGTTATACGTTATACGTTATACGTTATACGTTATACGTTATACGTTATACGTTATACGTTATACGTTATACGTTATACGTTATACGTTATACGTTATACGTTATACGTTATACGTTATACGTTATACGTTATACGTTATACGTTATACGTTATACGTTATACGTTATACGTTATACGTTATACGTTATACGTTATACGTTATACGTTATACGTTATACGTTATACGTTATACGTTATACGTTATACGTTATACGTTATACGTTATACGTTATACGTTATACGTTATACGTTATACGTTATACGTTATACGTTATACGTTATACGTTATACGTTATACGTTATACGTTATACGTTATACGTTATACGTTATACGTTATACGTTATACGTTATACGTTATACGTTATACGTTATACGTTATACGTTATACGTTATACGTTATACGTTATACGTTATACGTTATACGTTATACGTTATACGTTATACGTTATACGTTATACGTTATACGTTATACGTTATACGTTATACGTTATACGTTATACGTTATACGTTATACGTTATACGTTATACGTTATACGTTATACGTTATACGTTATACGTTATACGTTATACGTTATACGTTATACGTTATACGTTATACGTTATACGTTATACGTTATACGTTATACGTTATACGTTATACGTTATACGTTATACGTTATACGTTATACGTTATACGTTATACGTTATACGTTATACGTTATACGTTATACGTTATACGTTATACGTTATACTTTATACGTTATACGTTATACGTTATACGTTATACGTTATACGTTATACGTTATACGTTATACGTTATACGTTATACGTTATACGTTATACGTTATACGTTATACGTTATACGTTATACGTTATACGTTATACGTTATACGTTATACGTTATACGTTATACGTTATACGTTATACGTTATACGTTATACGTTATACGTTATACGTTATACGTTATACGTTATACGTTATACGTTATACGTTATACGTTATACGTTATACGTTATACGTTATACGTTATACGTTATACGTTATACGTTATACGTTATACGTTATACGTTATACGTTATACGTTATACGTTATACGTTATACGTTATACGTTATACGTTATACGTTATACGTTATACGTTATACGTTATACGTTATACGTTATACGTTATACGTTATACGTTATACGTTATACGTTATACGTTATACGTTATACGTTATACGTTATACGTTATACGTTATACGTTATACGTTATACGTTATACGTTATACGTTATACGTTATACGTTATACGTTATACGTTATACGTTATACGTTATACGTTATACGTTATACGTTATACGTTATACGTTATACGTTATACGTTATACGTTATACGTTATACGTTATACGTTATACGTTATACGTTATACGTTATACGTTATACGTTATACGTTATACGTTATACGCTGTACGTTATACCTTATATGTTATACGTTGTACGTTATACGCTGTACGTTATACGCTGTACGTTATACGCTGTACGTTATACGTTATACGTTATACGTGACACGTTGTACGTTGTACGTTATACGTTATACGTTATACGTTATACGTTATACGTTATACGTTACACGTTGTACGTTGTACGTTATACGTTATACGTTATACGCTGTACGTTATACGTTATACGTTATACGTTATACGTTATACGTTATACGTTATACGTTATACGTTATACGTTATACGTTATACGTTATACGTTATACGTTATACGTTATACGTTATACGTTATACGTTATACGTTATACGTTATACGTTATACGTTATACGTTATACGTTATACGTTATACGTTATACGTTATACGTTATACGTTATACGTTATACGTTATACGTTATACGTTATACGTTATACGTTATACGTTATACGTTATACGTTATACGTTATACGTTATACGTTATACGTTATACGTTATACGTTATACGTTATACGTTATACGTTATACGTTATACGTTATACGTTATACGTTATACGTTATACGTTATACGTTATACGTTATACGTTATACGTTATACGTTATACGTTATACGTTATACGTTATACGTTATACGTTATACGTTATACGTTATACGCTGTACGTTATACCTTATATGTTATACGCTGTACGTTATACGCTGTACGTTATACGTTATACGTTACACGTTATACGTTATACGTTATACGCTGTACGTTATACGCTGTACGTTATACGCTGTATGTTATACCTTATACGTTATACGTTATACGCTGTACGTTATACGCTGTACGTTATACGTTATACGTTACACGTTATACGTTATACGTTATACGCTGTACGTTATACGCTGTACGTTATACGCTGTACGTTATACGTTACACGATATACGTTATACGTTATACGTTATACGTTATACGTTATACGTTATACGTTATACGTTATACGTTATACGTTATACGCTGTACGTTATACGCTGTACGTTATACGCTGTACGTTATACGCTGTACGTTATACGTTATACGTTATACGTTACACGTTGTACGTTGTACGTTATACGTTGTACATTATACGTTGTACGTTATACGTTGTACGTTATACGTTATACGCTGTACGTTATACGTTATACGTTATACGTTATACGTTATACGTTATACGTTATACGTTATACGTTATACGTTATACGTTATACGTTATACGTTATACGTTATACGTTATACGTTATACGTTATACGTTATACGTTATACGTTATACGTTATACGTTATACGTTATACGTTATACGTTATACGTTATACGTTATACGTTATACGTTATACGTTATACGTTATACGTTATACGTTATACGTTATACGTTATACGTTATACGTTATACGTTATACGTTATACGTTATACCTTATACGTTATACGTTATACGTTATACGCTGTACGTTATACGTTATACGTTACACGTTATACGTTATACGTTATACGTTATACGTTATACGTTATACGTTATACGTTATACGTTATACGTTATACGTTATACGTTATACGTTATACGTTATACGTTATACGTTATACGCTGTACGTTATACGCTGTACGCTATACGCTGTACGTTATACGTTGTACATTATACGTTGTACGTTATACGTTATACGCTGTACGTTATACGTTATACGTTATACGTTATACGTTATACGTTATACTTTATACGTTATACGTTATACGTTATACGTTATACGTTATACGTTATACGTTATACGTTATACGTTATACGTTATACGTTATACGTTATACGTTATACGACATTCGTTATACGTTATATGTTATACGTTATACGTTATACGCTGTACGTTATACGCTGTACGTTATACGTTATACGTTATACGTTGTACGTTATACGCTGTACGTTATACCTTATACGTTATACGCTGTACGTTATACGCTGTACGTTATACGTTATACGTTACACGTTATACGTTATACGTTATACGTTACACGTTGTACGTTGTACGTTATACGTTGTACGTTATACGTTATACGATGTACGTTATACGCTGTACGTTATACGTTACACGATATACGATATACGTTATACGTTATACGTTATACGTTATACGTTACCCGTTGTACGTGGTACGTTATACGTTGTACATTATACGTTGTACGTTATAGGTTATACGCTGTACGTTATACGTTATACGTTACACGTTGTACGTTGTACGTTATACGTTGTACGTTATACGTTATACGTTATACGTTATACGTTATACGTTATACGTTATAAGTTATACGTTATACGTTATACATTACACGTTGTACGTTATACGTTATACGTTATACGTTATACGTTATACGCTGTACGTTATACGCTGTACGTTATACGTTATACGTTACACGTTATACGTTATACGTTATACGCTGTACGTTATACGCTGTACGTTATACGCTGTACGTTATACGTTATACGTTACACGTTATACGTTACACGTTGTACGTTGTACGTTATACGTTGTACGTTATACGTTATACGCTGTACGTTATACGTTATACGTTATACGTTATACGTTATACATTATACGTTATACGTTATACGATATACGTTATACGTTATACGTTATACGTTATACGTTATACGTTATACGTTATACGTTATACGTTATACGTTATACGTTATACGTTATACGTTATACGTTATACGTTATACGTTATACGCTGTACGTTATACGCTGTACGTTATACGCTGTACGTTATACGCTGTACGTTATACGTTATACGTTATACGTTATCCGCTGTACGTTATAAGTTATACGTTATACGTTATACGTTACACGTTGTACGTTATACGTTATACGTTATATGTTATACGTTATACGTTATACGTTATACGTTATACGTTATACGTTATACGTTATACGTTATACGTTATACGTTATACGTTATACGTTATACGTTATACGTTATACGTTATACGTTATACGTTATACGTTATACGTTATACGTTATACGTTATACGTTATACGTTATACGTTATACGTTATACGTTATACGTTATACGTTATACGTTATACGTTATACGTTATACGTTATACGTTATACGTTATACGTTATACGTTATACGTTATACGTTATACGTTATACGTTATACGTTATACGTTATACGTTATACGTTATACGTTATACGTTATACGTTATACGTTATACGTTATACGTTACACGTTATACGTTATACGTTATACGCTGTACGTTATACGTTATACGTTATACGTTATACGTTATACGTTATACGTTATACGTTATACGTTATACGTTATACGTTATACGTTATACGTTATACGTTATACGTTATACGTTATACGTTATACGTTATACGTTATACGTTGTACGTTATACGCTGTACGTTATACGCTGTACGTTATACGCTGTACGTTATACGTTATACGTTATACGTGACACGTTGTACGTTATACGTTATACGTTATACGTTATACGTTATACGTTATACGTTATACGTTATACGTTATACGTTATACGTTATACGTTATACGTTATACGTTATACGTTATACGTTATACGTTATACGTTATACGTTATACGTTATACGTTATACGTTATACGTTATACGTTATACGTTATACGTTATACGTTATACGTTATACGTTATACGTTATACGTTATACGTTATACGTTATACGTTATACGTTATACGTTATACGTTATACGTTATAAGTTATACGTTATACGTTATAAATTACACGTTGTACGTTATACGTTATACGTTATACGTTATACGTTATACGCTGTACGTTATACGCTGTACGTTATACGTTATACGTTACACGTTATACGTTATACGTTATACGCTGTACGTTATACGCTGTACGTTATACGCTGTACGTTATACGTTATACGTTACACGTTATACGTTACACGTTGTACGTTGTACGTTATACGTTGTACGTTATACGTTATACGCTGTACGTTATACGTTATACGTTATACGTTATACGTTATACATTATACGTTATACGTTATACGATATACGTTATACGTTATACGTTATACGTTATACGTTATACGTTATACGTTATACGTTATACGTTATACGTTATACGTTATACGTTATACGTTATACGTTATACGTTATACGTTATACGTTATACGCTGTACGTTATACGCTGTACGTTATACGCTGTACGTTATACGTTATACGTTATACGTTATCCGCTGTACGTTATAAGTTATACGTTATAAGTTATACGTTACACGTTGTACGTTATACGTTATACGTTATATGTTATACGTTATACGTTATACGTTATACGTTATACGTTATACGTTATACGTTATACGTTATACGTTATACGTTATACGTTATACGTTATACGTTATACGTTATACGTTATACGTTATACGTTATACGTTATACGTTATACGTTATACGTTATACGTTATACGTTATACGTTATACGTTATACGTTATACGTTATACGTTATACGTTATACGTTATACGTTATACGTTATACGTTATACGTTATACGTTATACGTTATACGTTATACGTTATACGTTATACGTTATACGTTATACGTTATACGTTATACGTTATACGTTATACGTTATACGTTATACGTTATACGTTATACGTTATACGTTATACGTTATACGTTATACGTTATACGTTATACGTTATACGTTATACGTTATACGTTATACGTTATACGTTACACGTTATACGTTATACGTTATACGCTGTACGTTATACGTTATACGTTATACGTTATACGTTATACGTTATACGTTATACGTTATACGTTATACGTTATACGTTATACGTTATACGTTATACGTTATACGTTATACGTTATACGTTATACGTTATACGTTATACGTTGTACGTTATACGCTGTACGTTATACGCTGTACGTTATACGCTGTACGTTATACGTTATACGTTATACGTGACACGTTGTACGTTGTACGTTATACGTTATACGTTATACGTTATACGTTATACGTTATACGTTATACGTTATACGTTACACGTTGTACGTTGTACGTTATACGTTATACGTTATACGCTGTACGTTATACGTTATACGTTATACGTTATACGTTATACGTTATACGTTATACGTTATACGTTATACGTTATACGTTATACGTTATACGTTATACGTTATACGTTATACGTTATACGTTATACGTTATACGTTATACGTTATACGTTATACGTTATACGTTATACGTTATACGTTATACGTTATACGTTATACGTTATACGTTATACGTTATACGTTATACGTTATACGTTATACGTTATACGTTATACGTTATACGTTATACGTTATACGTTATACGTTATACGTTATACGTTATACGTTATACGTTATACGTTATACGTTATACGTTATACGTTATACGTTATACGTTATACGTTATACGTTATACGTTATACGTTATACGTTATACGTTATACGTTATACGTTATACGTTATACGTTATACGTTATACGTTATACGTTATACGTTATACGTTATACGTTATACGTTATACGTTATACGTTATACCTTATATGTTATACGTTGTACGTTATACGCTGTACGTTATACGCTGTACGTTATACGCTGTACGTTATACGTTATACGTTATACGTGACACGTTGTACGTTGTACGTTATACGTTATACGTTATACGTTATACGTTATACGTTATACGTTACACGTTGTACGTTGTACGTTATACGTTATACGTTATACGCTGTACGTTATACGTTATACGTTATACGTTATACGTTATACGTTATACGTTATACGTTATACGTTATACGTTATACGTTATACGTTATACGTTATACGTTATACGTTATACGTTATACGTTATACGTTATACGTTATACGTTATACGTTATACGTTATACGTTATACGTTATACGTTATACGTTATACGTTATACGTTATACGTTATACGTTATACGTTATACGTTATACGTTATACGTTATACGTTATACGTTATACGTTATACGTTATACGTTATACGTTATACGTTATACGTTATACGTTATACGTTATACGTTATACGTTATACGTTATACGTTATACGTTATACGTTATACGTTATACGTTATACGTTATACGTTATACGTTATACGTTATACGTTATACGTTATACGTTATACGTTATACGCTGTACGTTATACGCTGTACGTTATACGTTATACGTTACACGTTATACGTTATACGTTATACGTTATACGTTATACGTTATACGTTATACGTTATACGTTATACGTTATACGTTATACGTTATACGTTATACGTTATACGTTATACGTTATACGTTATACGTTATACGTTATACGTTATACGTTATACGTTATACGTTATACGTTATACGTTATACGTTGTACGTTATACGTTGTACGTTATACGTTGTATGTTATACGTTATACGCTGTACGTTATACGTTATACGTTATACGTTACACGTTGTACGTTATACGTTATACGTTATACGTTATACGTTATACGTTATACGCTGTACGTTATACGCTGTACGTTATACGTTATACGTTACACGTTATACGTTATACGTTATACGCTGTACGTTATACGCTGTACGTTATACGCTGTACGTTATACGTTATACGTTATACGTTATACGTTACACGTTGTACGTTGTACGTTGTACGTTATACGTTGTACGTTATACGTTGTACGTTATACGTTATACGTTATACGTTGTACGTTATACGTTATACGTTATACGCTGTACGTTATACGTTATACGATATTCTTTATACGTTATATGTTATACGTTATACGTTATACGCTGTACGTTATACGCTGTACGTTATACGTTATACGTTATACGTTGTACGTTATACGCTGTACGTTATACGCTGTACGTTATACGTTATACGTTATACGTTATACGTTATACGTTATACGTTATACGTTATACGTTATACGTTATACGTTATACGTTATACGTTATACGTTATACGTTATACGTTATACGTTATACGTTATACGTTATACGTTATACGTTATACGTTATACGTTATACGTTATACGTTATACGTTATACGTTATACGTTATACGTTATACGTTATACGTTATACGTTATACGTTATACGTTATACGTTATACGTTATACGTTATACGTTATACGTTATACGTTATACGTTATACGTTATACGTTATACGTTATACGTTATACGTTATACGTTATACGTTATACGTTATACGTTATACGTTATACGTTATACGTTATACGTTATACGTTATACGTTATACGTTATACGTTATACGTTATACGTTATACGTTATACGTTATACGTTATACGTTATACGTTATACGTTATACGTTATACGTTATACGTTATACGTTATACGTTATACGTTATACGTTATACGTTATACGTTATACGTTATACGTTATACGTTATACGTTATACGTTATACGTTATACGTTATACGTTATACGTTATACGTTATACGTTATACGTTATACGTTATACGTTATACGTTATACGTTATACGTTATACGTTATACGTTATACGTTATACGTTATACGTTATACGTTATACGTTATACGTTATACGTTATACGTTATACGTTATACGTTATACGTTATACGTTATACGTTATACGTTATACGTTATACGTTATACGTTATACGTTATACGTTATACGTTATACGTTATACGTTATACGTTATACGTTATACGTTATACGTTATACGTTATACGTTATACGTTATACGTTATACGTTATACGTTATACGTTATACGTTATACGTTATACGTTATACGTTATACGTTATACGTTATACGTTATACGTTATACGTTATACGGTATACGGTATACGTTATACGTTGTACGTTATACGTTATACGTTATACGTTATACGTTATACGATATTCGTTATACGTTATATGTTATACGTTATACGTTATACGCTGTACGTTATACGCTGTACGTTATACGCTGTACGTTATACGTTACCCGTTGTACGTGGTACGTTATACGTTGTACATTATACGTTGTACGTTATAGGTTATACGCTGTACGTTATACGTTATACGTTACACGTTGTACGTTGTACGTTATACGTTGTACGTTATACGTTATACGTTATACGTTATACGTTATACGTTATACGTTATACGTTATACGTTATACGTTATACGTTATACGTTATACGTTATACGTTATACGTTATACGTTATACGTTATACGTTATACGTTATACGTTATACGTTATACGTTATACGTTATACGTTATACGTTATACGTTATACGTTATACGTTATACGTTATACGTTATACGTTATACGTTATACGTTATACGTTATACGTTATACGTTATACGTTATACGTTATACGTTATACGTTATACGTTATACGTTATACGTTATACGTTATACGTTATACGTTATACGTTATACGTTATACGTTATACGTTATACGTTATACGTTATACGTTATACGTTATACGTTATACGTTATACGTTATACGTTATACGTTATACGTTATACGTTATACGTTATACGTTATACGTTATACGTTATACGTTATACGTTATACGTTATACGTTATACGTTATACGTTATACGTTATACGTTATACGTTATACGTTATACGTTATACGTTATACGTTATACGTTATACGTTATACGTTATACGTTATACGTTATACGTTATACGTTATACGTTATACGTTATACGTTATACGTTATACGTTATACGTTATACGTTATACGTTATACGTTATACGTTATACGTTATACGTTATACGTTATACGTTATACGTTATACGTTATACGTTATACGTTATACGTTATACGTTATACGTTATACGTTATACGTTATACGTTATACGTTATACGTTATACGTTATACGTTATACGTTATACGTTATACGTTATACGTTATACGTTATACGTTATACGTTATACGTTATACGTTATACGTTATACGTTATACGTTATACGTTATACGTTATACGTTATACGTTATACGTTATACGTTATACGTTATACGTTATACGTTATACGGTATACGGTATACGTTATACGTTGTACGTTATACGTTATACGTTATACGTTATACGTTATACGATATTCGTTATACGTTATATGTTATACGTTATACGTTATACGCTGTACGTTATACGCTGTACGTTATACGCTGTACGTTATACGTTACCCGTTGTACGTGGTACGTTATACGTTGTACATTATACGTTGTACGTTATAGGTTATACGCTGTACGTTATACGTTATACGTTACACGTTGTACGTTGTACGTTATACGTTGTACGTTATACGTTATACGTTATACGTTATACGTTATACGTTATACGTTATACGTTATACGTTATACGTTATACGTTATACGTTATACGTTATACGTTATACGTTATACGTTATACGTTATACGTTATACGTTATACGTTATACGTTATACGTTATACGTTATACGTTATACGTTATACGTTATACGTTATACGTTATACGTTATACGTTATACGTTATACGTTATACGTTATACGTTATACGTTATACGTTATACGTTATACGTTATACGTTATACGTTATACGTTATACGTTATACGTTATACGTTATACGTTATACGTTATACGTTATACGTTATACGTTATACGTTATACGTTATACGTTATACGTTATACGTTATACGTTATACGTTATACGTTATACGTTATACGTTATACGTTATACGTTATACGTTATACGTTATACGTTATACGTTATACGTTATACGTTATACGTTATACGTTATACGTTATACGTTATACGTTATACGTTATACGTTATACGTTATACGTTATACGTTATACGTTATACGTTATACGTTATACGTTATACGTTATACGTTATACGTTATACGTTATACGTTATACGTTATACGTTATACGTTATACGTTATACGTTATACGTTATACGTTATACGTTATACGTTATACGTTATACGTTATACGTTATACGTTATACGTTATACGTTATACGTTATACGTTATACGTTATACGTTATACGTTATACGTTATACGTTATACGTTATACGTTATACGTTATACGTTATACGTTATACGTTATACGTTATACGTTATACGTTATACGTTATACGTTATACGTTATACGTTATACGTTATACGTTATACGTTATACGTTATACGTTATACGTTATACGTTATACGTTATACGTTATACGTTATACGTTATACGTTATACGTTATACGTTATACGTTATACGTTATACGTTATACGTTATACGTTATACGTTATACGTTATACGTTATACGTTATACGTTATACGTTATACGTTATACGTTATACGTTATACGTTATACGTTATACGTTATACGTTATACGTTATACGTTATACGTTATACGTTATACGTTATACGTTATACGTTATACGTTATACGTTATACGTTATACGTTATACGTTATACGTTATACGTTATACGTTATACGTTATACGTTATACGTTATACGTTATACGTTATACGTTATACGTTATACGTTATACGTTATACGTTATACGTTATACGTTATACGTTATACGTTATACGTTATACGTTATACGTTATACGTTATACGTTATACGTTATACGTTATACGTTATACGTTATACGTTATACGTTATACGTTATACGTTATACGTTATACGTTATACGTTATACGTTGTACGTTATACGTTACAAGTTGTACGTTATACGTTGTATCTTATACGTTATACGCTGTACGTTATACGTTATACGTTATACGTTGTACGTTATATGTTGTACGTTATATGTTATACGTTACACGTTGTACGATGTACGTTATACGTTATACGTTATACGTTGTACGTTATACGTTGTATGTTATACGTTATACGCTGTACGTTATACGTTATACGTTATACGTTATGCGTTATACGTTGTACGTTATATGTTGTACGTTATATGTTATACGTTACACGTTGTACAATGTACGTTATACGTTATACGTTATACGTTATACGTTATACGTTATACGTTATACGTTATACGTTATACGTTATACGTTATACGTTATACGTTATACGTTATACGTTATACGTTATACGTTATACGTTATACGTTATACGTTATACGTTATACGTTATACGTTATACGTTATACGTTATACGGTATACGGTATACGTTATACGTTGTACGTTATACGTTATACGTTATACGTTATACGTTATACGATATTCGTTATACGTTATATGTTATACGTTATACGTTATACGCTGTACGTTATACGCTGTACGTTATACGTTATACGTTATACGTTGTACGTTATACGCTGTACGTTATACCTTATACGTTATACGCTGTACGTTATACGCTGTACGTTATACGTTATACGTTACACGTTATACGTTATACGTTATACGTTACACGTTGTACGTTGTACGTTATACGTTGTACGTTATACGTTATACGCTGTACGTTATACGCTGTACGTTATACGTTACACGATATACGATATACGTTATACGTTATACGTTATACGTTATACGTTACCCGTTGTACGTGGTACGTTATACGTTGTACATTATACGTTGTACGTTATAGGTTATACGCTGTACGTTATACGTTATACGTTACACGTTGTACGTTGTACGTTATACGTTGTACGTTATACGTTATACGTTATACGTTATACGTTATACGTTATACGTTATAAGTTATACGTTATACGTTATACATTACACGTTGTACGTTATACGTTATACGTTATACGTTATACGTTATACGCTGTACGTTATACGCTGTACGTTATACGTTATACGTTACACGTTATACGTTATACGTTATACGCTGTACGTTATACGCTGTACGTTATACGCTGTACGTTATACGTTATACGTTACACGTTATACGTTACACGTTGTACGTTGTACGTTATACGTTGTACGTTATACGTTATACGCTGTACGTTATACGTTATACGTTATACGTTATACGTTATACATTATACGTTATACGTTATACGATATACGTTATACGTTATACGTTATACGTTATACGTTATACGTTATACGTTATACGTTATACGTTATACGTTATACGTTATACGTTATACGTTATACGTTATACGTTATACGTTATACGCTGTACGTTATACGCTGTACGTTATACGCTGTACGTTATACGTTGTACGTTATACGTTATACGTTATACGTTATCCGCTGTACGTTATAAGTTATACGTTATACGTTATACGTTACACGTTGTACGTTATACGTTATACGTTATATGTTATACGTTATACGTTATACGTTATACGTTATACGTTATACGTTATACGTTATACGTTATACGTTATACGTTATACGTTATACGTTATACGTTATACGTTATACGTTATACGTTATACGTTATACGTTATACGTTATACGTTATACGTTATACGTTATACGTTATACGTTATACGTTATACGTTATACGTTATACGTTATACGTTATACGTTATACGTTATACGTTATACGTTATACGTTATACGTTATACGTTATACGTTATACGTTATACGTTATACGTTATACGTTATACGTTATACGTTATACGTTATACGTTATACGTTATACGTTATACGTTATACGTTATACGTTATACGTTATACGTTACACGTTATACGTTATACGTTATACGCTGTACGTTATACGTTATACGTTATACGTTATACGTTATACGTTATACGTTATACGTTATACGTTATACGTTATACGTTATACGTTATACGTTATACGTTATACGTTATACGTTATACGTTATACGTTGTACGTTATACGCTGTACGTTATACGCTGTACGTTATACGCTGTACGTTATACGTTATACGTTATACGTGACACGTTGTACGTTGTACGTTATACGTTATACGTTATACGTTATACGTTATACGTTATACGTTATACGTTATACGTTACACGTTGTACGTTGTACGTTATACGTTATACGTTATACGCTGTACGTTATACGTTATACGTTATACGTTATACGTTATACGTTATACGTTATACGTTATACGTTATACGTTATACGTTATACGTTATACGTTATACGTTATACGTTATACGTTATACGTTATACGTTATACGTTATACGTTATACGTTATACGTTATACGTTATACGTTATACGTTATACGTTATACGTTATACGTTATACGTTATACGTTATACGTTATACGTTATACGTTATACGTTATACGTTATACGTTATACGTTATACGTTATACGTTATACGTTATACGTTATACGTTATACGTTATACGTTATACGTTATACGTTATACGTTATACGTTATACGTTATACGTTATACGTTATACGTTATACGTTATACGTTATACGTTATACGTTATACGTTATACGTTATACGTTATACGTTATACGTTATACGTTATACGTTATACGTTATACGTTATACGTTATACGTTATACGCTGTACGTTATACCTTATATGTTATACGTTGTACGTTATACGCTGTACGTTATACGCTGTACGTTATACGCTGTACGTTATACGTTATACGTTATACGTGACACGTTGTACGTTGTACGTTATACGTTATACGTTATACGTTATACGTTATACGTTATACGTTACACGTTGTACGTTGTACGTTATACGTTATACGTTATACGCTGTACGTTATACGTTATACGTTATACGTTATACGTTATACGTTATACGTTATACGTTATACGTTATACGTTATACGTTATACGTTATACGTTATACGTTATACGTTATACGTTATACGTTATACGTTATACGTTATACGTTATACGTTATACGTTATACGTTATACGTTATACGTTATACGTTATACGTTATACGTTATACGTTATACGTTATACGTTATACGTTATACGTTATACGTTATACGTTATACGTTATACGTTATACGTTATACGTTATACGTTATACGTTATACGTTATACGTTATACGTTATACGTTATACGTTATACGTTATACGTTATACGTAATACGTTATACGTTATACGTTATACGTTATACGTTATACGTTATACGTTATACGTTATACGTTATACGTTATACGTTATACGTTATACGTTATACGTTATACGTTATACGTTATACGTTATACGTTATACGTTATACGTTATACGTTATACGTTATACGTTATACGTTATACGTTATACGTTATACGTTATACGTTATACGTTATACGCTGTACGTTATACCTTATATGTTATACGCTGTACGTTATACGCTGTACGTTATACGTTATACGTTACACGTTATACGTTATACGTTATACGCTGTACGTTATACGCTGTACGTTATACGCTGTATGTTATACCTTATACGTTATACGTTATACGCTGTACGTTATACGCTGTACGTTATACGTTATACGTTACACGTTATACGTTATACGTTATACGCTGTACGTTATACGCTGTACGTTATACGCTGTACGTTATACGTTACACGATATACGTTATACGTTATACGTTATACGTTATACGTTATACGTTATACGTTATACGTTATACGTTATACGTTATACGCTGTACGTTATACGCTGTACGTTATACGCTGTACGTTATACGCTGTACGTTATACGTTATACGTTATACGTTACACGTTGTACGTTACACGTTGTACGTTGTACGTTATACGTTGTACATTATACGTTGTACGTTATACGTTGTACGTTATACGTTATACGCTGTACGTTATACGTTATACGTTATACGTTATACGTTATACGTTATACGTTATACGTTATACGTTATACGTTATACGTTATACGTTATACGTTATACGTTATACGTTATACGTTATACGTTATACGTTATACGTTATACGTTATACGTTATACGTTATACGTTATACGTTATACGTTATACGTTATACGTTATACGTTATACGTTATACGTTATACGTTATACGTTATACGTTATACGTTATACGTTATACGTTATACGTTATACGTTATACGTTATACCTTATACGTTATACGTTATACGTTATACGCTGTACGTTATACGTTATACGTTACACGTTATACGTTATACGTTTTACGTTATACCTTATACGTTATAGGTTATACGTTATACGTTATACGTTATACGTTATACGTTATACGCTACACGTTATACGTTATACGTTATACGCTGTACGTTATACGCTGTACGCTATACGCTGTACGTTATACGTTGTACATTATACGTTGTACGTTATACGTTATACGCTGTACGTTATACGTTATACGTTATACGTTATACGTTATACGTTATACTTTATACGTTATACGTTATACGTTATACGTTATACGTTATACGTTATACGTTATACGTTATACGTTATACGTTATACGTTATACGTTATACGTTATACGATATTCGTTATACGTTATATGTTATACGTTATACGTTATACGCTGTACGTTATACGCTGTACGTTATACGTTATACGTTATACGTTGTACGTTATACGCTGTACGTTATACCTTATACGTTATACGCTGTACGTTATACGCTGTACGTTATACGTTATACGTTACACGTTATACGTTATACGTTATACGTTACACGTTGTACGTTGTACGTTATACGTTGTACGTTATACGTTATACGCTGTACGTTATACGCTGTACGTTATACGTTACACGATATACGATATACGTTATACGTTATACGTTATACGTTATACGTTACCCGTTGTACGTGGTACGTTATACGTTGTACATTATACGTTGTACGTTATAGGTTATACGCTGTACGTTATACGTTATACGTTACACGTTGTACGTTGTACGTTATACGTTGTACGTTATACGTTATACGTTATACGTTATACGTTATACGTTATACGTTATACGTTATAAGTTATACGTTATACGTTATACATTACACGTTGTACGTTATACGTTATACGTTATACGTTATACGTTATACGCTGTACGTTATACGCTGTACGTTATACGTTATACGTTACACGTTATACGTTATACGTTATACGCTGTACGTTATACGCTGTACGTTATACGCTGTACGTTATACGTTATACGTTACACGTTATACGTTACACGTTGTACGTTGTACGTTATACGTTGTACGTTATATGTTATACGCTGTACGTTATACGTTATACGTTATACGTTATACGTTATACATTATACGTTATACGTTATACGATATACGTTATACGTTATACGTTATACGTTATACGTTATACGTTATACGTTATACGTTATACGTTATACGTTATACGTTATACGTTATACGTTATACGTTATACGTTATACGTTATACGCTGTACGTTATACGCTGTACGTTATACGCTGTACGTTATACGCTGTACGTTATACGTTATACGTTATACGTTATCCGCTGTACGTTATAAGTTATACGTTATACGTTATACGTTACACGTTGTACGTTATACGTTATACGTTATATGTTATACGTTATACGTTATACGTTATACGTTATACGTTATACGTTATACGTTATACGTTATACGTTATACGTTATACGTTATACGTTATACGTTATACGTTATACGTTATACGTTATACGTTATACGTTATACGTTATACGTTATACGTTATACGTTATACGTTATACGTTATACGTTATACGTTATACGTTATACGTTATACGTTATACGTTATACGTTATACGTTATACGTTATACGTTATACGTTATACGTTATACGTTATACGTTATACGTTATACGTTATACGTTATACGTTATACGTTATACGTTATACGTTATACGTTATACGTTATACGTTATACGTTATACGTTACACGTTATACGTTATACGTTATACGCTGTACGTTATACGTTATACGTTATACGTTATACGTTATACGTTATACGTTATACGTTATACGTTATACGTTATACGTTATACGTTATACGTTATACGTTATACGTTATACGTTATACGTTGTACGTTATACGCTGTACGTTATACGCTGTACGTTATACGCTGTACGTTATACGTTATACGTTATACGTGACACGTTGTACGTTATACGTTATACGTTATACGTTATACGTTATACGTTATACGTTATACGTTATACGTTATACGTTATACGTTATACGTTATACGTTATACGTTATACGTTATACGTTATACGTTATACGTTATACGTTATACGTTATACGTTATACGTTATACGTTATACGTTATACGTTATACGTTATACGTTATACGTTATAAGTTATACGTTATACGTTATACATTACACGTTGTACGTTATACGTTATACGTTATACGTTATACGTTATACGCTGTACGTTATACGCTGTACGTTATACGTTATACGTTACACGTTATACGTTATACGTTATACGCTGTACGTTATACGCTGTACGTTATACGCTGTACGTTATACGTTATACGTTACACGTTATACGTTACACGTTGTACGTTGTACGTTATACGTTGTACGTTATACGTTATACGCTGTACGTTATACGTTATACGTTATACGTTATACGTTATACATTATACGTTATACGTTATACGTTATACGTTATACGTTATACGTTATACGTTATACGTTATACGTTATACGTTATACGTTATACGTTATACGTTATACGTTATACGTTATACGTTATACGTTATACGTTATACGTTATACGCTGTACGTTATACGCTGTACGTTATACGCTGTACGTTATACGCTGTACGTTATACGTTATACGTTATACGTTATCCGCTGTACGTTATAAGTTATACGTTATACGTTATACGTTACACGTTGTACGTTATACGTTATACGTTATATGTTATACGTTATACGTTATACGTTATACGTTATACGTTATACGTTATACGTTATACGTTATACGTTATACGTTATACGTTATACGTTATACGTTATACGTTATACGTTATACGTTATACGTTATACGTTATACGTTATACGTTATACGTTATACGTTATACGTTATACGTTATACGTTATACGTTATACGTTATACGTTATACGTTATACGTTATACGTTATACGTTATACGTTATACGTTATACGTTATACGTTATACGTTATACGTTATACGTTATACGTTATACGTTATACGTTATACGTTATACGTTATACGTTATACGTTATACGTTATACGTTATACGTTATACGTTATACGTTATACGTTATACGTTATACGTTATACGTTATACGTTATACGTTACACGTTATACGTTATACGTTATACGCTGTACGTTATACGTTATACGTTATACGTTATACGTTATACGTTATACGTTATACGTTATACGTTATACGTTATACGTTATACGTTATACGTTATACGTTATACGTTATACGTTATACGTTATACGTTATACGTTGTACGTTATACGCTGTACGTTATACGCTGTACGTTATACGCTGTACGTTATACGTTATACGTTATACGTGACACGTTGTACGTTGTACGTTATACGTTATACGTTATACGTTATACGTTATACGTTATACGTTATACGTTATACGTTACACGTTGTACGTTGTACGTTATACGTTATACGTTATACGCTGTACGTTATACGTTATACGTTATACGTTATACGTTATACGTTATACGTTATACGTTATACGTTATACGTTATACGTTATACGTTATACGTTATACGTTATACGTTATACGTTATACGTTATACGTTATACGTTATACGTTATACGTTGTACGTTATACGCTGTACGTTATACGCTGTACGTTATACGCTGTACGTTATACGTTATACGTTATACGTGACACGTTGTACGTTGTACGTTATACGTTATACGTTATACGTTATACGTTATACGTTATACGTTATACGTTATACGTTACACGTTGTACGTTGTACGTTATACGTTATACGTTATACGCTGTACGTTATACGTTATACGTTATACGTTATACGTTATACGTTATACGTTATACGTTATACGTTATACGTTATACGTTATACGTTATACGTTATACGTTATACGTTATACGTTATACGTTATACGTTATTCGTTATACGTTATACGTTATACGTTATACGTTATACGTTATACGTTATACGTTATACGTTATACGTTATACGTTATACGTTATACGTTATACGTTATACGTTATACGTTATACGTTATACGTTATACGTTATACGTTATACGTTATACGTTATACGTTATACGTTATACGTTATACGTTATACGTTATACGTTATACGTTATACGTTATACGTTATACGTTATACGTTATACGTTATACGTTATACGTTATACGTTATACGTTATACGCTGTACGTTATACCTTATATGTTATACGTTGTACGTTATACGCTGTACGTTATACGCTGTACGTTATACGCTGTACGTTATACGTTATACGTTATACGTGACACGTTGTACGTTGTACGTTATACGTTATACGTTATACGTTATACGTTATACGTTATACGTTACACGTTGTACGTTGTACGTTATACGTTATACGTTATACGCTGTACGTTATACGTTATACGTTATACGTTATACGTTATACGTTATACGTTATACGTTATACGTTATACGTTATACGTTATACGTTATACGTTATACGTTATACGTTATACGTTATACGTTATACGTTATACGTTATACGTTATACGTTATACGTTATACGTTATACGTTATACGTTATACGTTATACGTTATACGTTATACGTTATACGTTATACGTTATACGTTATACGTTATACGTTATACGTTATACGTTATACGTTATACGTTATACGTTATACGTTATACGTTATACGTTATACGTTATACGTTATACGTTATACGTTATACGTTATACGTTATACGTTATACGTTATACGTTATACGTTATACGTTATACGTTATACGTTATACGTTATACGTTATACGTTATACGTTATACGTTATACGCTGTACGTTATACGCTGTACGTTATACGTTATACGTTACACGTTATACGTTATACGTTATACGCTGTACGTTATACGCTGTACGTTATACGCTGTACGTTATACGTTATACGTTACACGTTATACGTTACACGTTGTACGTTGTACGTTATACGTTGTACGTTATACGTTATACGCTGTACGTTATACGTTATACGTTATACGTTATACGTTATACATTATACGTTATACGTTATACGATATACGTTATACGTTATACGTTATACGTTATACGTTATACGTTATACGTTATACGTTATACGTTATACGTTATACGTTATACGTTATACGTTATACGTTATACGTTATACGTTATACGCTGTACGTTATACGCTGTACGTTATACGCTGTACGTTATACGCTGTACGTTATACGTTATACGTTATACGTTATCCGCTGTACGTTATAAGTTATACGTTATACGTTATACGTTACACGTTGTACGTTATACGTTATACGTTATATGTTATACGTTATACGTTATACGTTATACGTTATACGTTATACGTTATACGTTATACGTTATACGTTATACGTTATACGTTATACGTTATACGTTATACGTTATACGTTATACGTTATACGTTATACGTTATACGTTATACGTTATACGTTATACGTTATACGTTATACGTTATACGTTATACGTTATACGTGCCACGTTGTACGTTGTACGTTATACGTTATACGTTATATGTTATACGTTATACGTTATACGTTATACGTTATACGTTATACGTTGTACGTTGTACGTTATACGTTATACGTTATATGTTATACGTTATACGTTATACGTTATACGTTATACGTTATACGTTATACGTTATACGTTATACGTTATACGTTATACGTTATACGTTATACGTTATACGTTATACGTTATACGTTATACGTTATACGTTATACGTTATACGTTATACGTTATACGTTATACGTTATACGTTATACGTTATACGTTATACGTGACACGTTGTACGTTGTACGTTATACGTTATACGTTATACGTTATACGTTATACGTTATACGTTATACGTTATACGTTACACGTTGTACGTTGTACGTTATACGTTATACGTTATACGCTGTACGTTATACGTTATACGTTATACGTTATACGTTATACGTTATACGTTATACGTTATACGTTATACGTTATACGTTATACGTTATACGTTATACGTTATACGTTATACGTTATACGTTATACGTTATACGTTATACGTTATACGTTATACGTTATACGTTATACGTTATACGTTATACGTTATACGTTATACGTTATACGTTATACGTTATACGTTATACGTTATACGTTATACGTTATACGTTATACGTTATACGTTATACGTTATACGTTATACGTTATACGTTATACGTTATACGTTATACGTTATACGTTATACGTTATACGTTATACGTTATACGTTATACGTTATACGTTATACGTTATACGTTATACGTTATACGTTATACGTTATACGTTATACGTTATACGTTATACGTTATACGTTATACGTTATACGTTATACGTTATACGCTGTACGTTATACCTTATATGTTATACGTTGTACGTTATACGCTGTACGTTATACGCTGTACGTTATACGCTGTACGTTATACGTTATACGTTATACGTGACACGTTGTACGTTGTACGTTATACGTTATACGTTATACGTTATACGTTATACGTTATACGTTACACGTTGTACGTTGTACGTTATACGTTATACGTTATACGCTGTACGTTATACGTTATACGTTATACGTTATACGTTATACGTTATACGTTATACGTTATACGTTATACGTTATACGTTATACGTTATACGTTATACGTTATACGTTATACGTTATACGTTATACGTTATACGTTATACGTTATACGTTATACGTTATACGTTATACGTTATACGTTATACGTTATACGTTATACGTTATACGTTATACGTTATACGTTATACGTTATACGTTATACGTTATACGTTATACGTTATACGTTATACGTTATACGTTATACGTTATACGTTATACGTTATACGTTATACGTTATACGTTATACGTTATACGTTATACGTTATACGTAATACGTTATACGTTATACGTTATACGTTATACGTTATACGTTATACGTTATACGTTATACGTTATACGTTATACGTTATACGTTATACGTTATACGTTATACGTTATACGTTATACGTTATACGTTATACGTTATACGTTATACGTTATACGTTATACGTTATACGTTATACGTTATACGCTGTACGTTATACCTTATATGTTATACGCTGTACGTTATACGCTGTACGTTATACGTTATACGTTACACGTTATACGTTATACGTTATACGCTGTACGTTATACGCTGTACGTTATACGCTGTATGTTATACCTTATACGTTATACGTTATACGCTGTACGTTATACGCTGTACGTTATACGTTATACGTTACACGTTATACGTTATACGTTATACGCTGTACGTTATACGCTGTACGTTATACGCTGTACGTTATACGTTACACGATATACGTTGTACGTTATACGTTATACGTAATACGTTATACGCTGTACGTTATAAGTTATACGTTATACGTTATACGCTGTACGTTATACGCTGTACGTTATACGCTGTACGTTATACGCTGTACGTTATACGTTATACGTTATACGTTACACGTTGTACGTTGTACGTTATACGTTGTACATTATACGTTGTACGTTATACGTTGTACGTTATACGTTATACGCTGTACGTTATACGTTATACGTTATACGTTATACGTTATACGTTATACGTTATACGTTATACGTTATACGTTATACGTTATACGTTATACGTTATACGTTATACGTTATACGTTATACGTTATACGTTATACGTTATACGTTATACGTTATACGTTATACGTTATACGTTATACGTTATACGTTATACGTTATACGTTATACGTTATACGTTATACGTTATACGTTATACGTTATACGTTATACGTTATACGTTATACGTTATACGTTATACGTTATACCTTATACGTTATACGTTATACGTTATACGCTGTACGTTATACGTTATACGTTACACGTTATACGTTATACGTTATACGTTATACGTTATACGTTATACGTTATACGTTATACGTTATACGTTATACGTTATACGTTATACGTTACACGTTATACGTTATACGTTATACGCTGTACGTTATACGCTGTACGCTATACGCTGTACGTTATACGTTGTACATTATACGTTGTACGTTATACGTTATACGCTGTACGTTATACGTTATACGTTATACGTTATACGTTATACGTTATACTTTATACGTTATACGTTATACGTTATACGTTATACGTTATACGTTATACGTTATACGTTATACGTTATACGTTATACGTTATACGTTATACGTTATACGATATTCGTTATACGTTATATGTTATACGTTATACGTTATACGCTGTACGTTATACGCTGTACGTTATACGTTATACGTTATACGTTGTACGTTATACGCTGTACGTTATACCTTATACGTTATACGCTGTACGTTATACGCTGTACGTTATACGTTATACGTTACACGTTATACGTTATACGTTATACGTTACACGTTGTACGTTGTACGTTATACGTTGTACGTTATACGTTATACGCTGTACGTTATACGCTGTACGTTATACGTTACACGATATACGATATACGTTATACGTTATACGTTATACGTTATACGTTATACGTTATACGTTATACGTTATACGTTATAAGTTATACGTTATACGTTATACATTACACGTTGTACGTTATACGTTATACGTTATACGTTATACGTTATACGCTGTACGTTATACGCTGTACGTTATACGTTATACGTTACACGTTATACGTTATACGTTATACGCTGTACGTTATACGCTGTACGTTATACGCTGTACGTTATACGTTATACGTTACACGTTATACGTTACACGTTGTACGTTGTACGTTATACGTTGTACGTTATACGTTATACGCTGTACGTTATACGTTATACGTTATACGTTATACGTTATACATTATACGTTATACGTTATACGATATACGTTATACGTTATACGTTATACGTTATACGTTATACGTTATACGTTATACGTTATACGTTATACGTTATACGTTATACGTTATACGTTATACGTTATACGTTATACGTTATACGCTGTACGTTATACGCTGTACGTTATACGCTGTACGTTATACGCTGTACGTTATACGTTATACGTTATACGTTATCCGCTGTACGTTATAAGTTATACGTTATACGTTATACGTTACACGTTGTACGTTATACGTTATACGTTATATGTTATACGTTATACGTTATACGTTATACGTTATACGTTATACGTTATACGTTATACGTTATACGTTATACGTTATACGTTATACGTTATACGTTATACGTTATACGTTATACGTTATACGTTATACGTTATACGTTATACGTTATACGTTATACGTTATACGTTATACGTTATACGTTATACGTTATACGTTATACGTTATACGTTATACGTTATACGTTATACGTTATACGTTATACGTTATACGTTATACGTTATACGTTATACGTTATACGTTATACGTTATACGTTATACGTTATACGTTATACGTTATACGTTATACGTTATACGTTATACGTTATACGTTATACGTTACACGTTATACGTTATACGTTATACGCTGTACGTTATACGTTATACGTTATACGTTATACGTTATACGTTATACGTTATACGTTATACGTTATACGTTATACGTTATACGTTATACGTTATACGTTATACGTTATACGTTATACGTTGTACGTTATACGCTGTACGTTATACGCTGTACGTTATACGCTGTACGTTATACGTTATACGTTATACGTGACACGTTGTACGTTATACGTTATACGTTATACGTTATACGTTATACGTTATACGTTATACGTTATACGTTATACGTTATACGTTATACGTTATACGTTATACGTTATACGTTATACGTTATACGTTATACGTTATACGTTATACGTTATACGTTATACGTTATACGTTATACGTTATACGTTATACGTTATACGTTATACGTTATACGTTATACGTTATACGTTATACGTTATACGTTATACGTTATACGTTATACGTTATACGTTATACGTTATACGTTATAAGTTATACGTTATAAGTTATACATTACACGTTGTACGTTATACGTTATACGTTATACGTTATACGTTATACGCTGTACGTTATACGCTGTACGTTATACGTTATACGTTACACGTTATACGTTATACGTTATACGCTGTACGTTATACGCTGTACGTTATACGCTGTACGTTATACGTTATACGTTACACGTTATACGTTACACGTTGTACGTTGTACGTTATACGTTGTACGTTATACGTTATACGCTGTACGTTATACGTTATACGTTATACGTTATACGTTATACATTATACGTTATACGTTATACGATATACGTTATACGTTATACGTTATACGTTATACGTTATACGTTATACGTTATACGTTATACGTTATACGTTATACGTTATACGTTATACGTTATACGTTATACGTTATACGTTATACGCTGTACGTTATACGCTGTACGTTATACGCTGTACGTTATACGCTGTACGTTATACGTTATACGTTATACGTTATCCGCTGTACGTTATAAGTTATACGTTATACGTTATACGTTACACGTTGTACGTTATACGTTATACGTTATATGTTATACGTTATACGTTATACGTTATACGTTATACGTTATACGTTATACGTTATACGTTATACGTTATACGTTATACGTTATACGTTATACGTTATACGTTATACGTTATACGTTATACGTTATACGTTATACGTTATACGTTATACGTTATACGTTATACGTTATACGTTATACGTTATACGTTATACGTTATACGTTATACGTTATACGTTATACGTTATACGTTATACGTTATACGTTATACGTTATACGTTATACGTTATACGTTATACGTTATACGTTATACGTTATACGTTATACGTTATACGTTATACGTTATACGTTATACGTTATACGTTATACGTTATACGTTATACGTTATACGTTAAACGTTATACGTTATACGTTATACGTTATACGTTATACGTTATACGTTATACGTTACACGTTATACGTTATACGTTATACGCTGTACGTTATACGTTATACGTTATACGTTATACGTTATACGTTATACGTTATACGTTATACGTTATACGTTATACGTTATACGTTATACGTTATACGTTATACGTTATACGTTATACGTTATACGTTATACGTTGTACGTTATACGCTGTACGTTATACGCTGTACGTTATACGCTGTACGTTATACGTTATACGTTATACGTGACACGTTGTACGTTGTACGTTATACGTTATACGTTATACGTTATACGTTATACGTTATACGTTATACGTTATACGTTACACGTTGTACGTTGTACGTTATACGTTATACGTTATACGCTGTACGTTATACGTTATACGTTATACGTTATACGTTATACGTTATACGTTATACGTTATACGTTATACGTTATACGTTATACGTTATACGTTATACGTTATACGTTATACGTTATACGTTATACGTTATACGTTATACGTTATACGTTATACGTTATACGTTATACGTTATACGTTATACGTTATACGTTATACGTTATACGTTATTCGTTATACGTTATACGTTATACGTTATACGTTATACGTTATACGTTATACGTTATACGTTATACGTTATACGTTATACGTTATACGTTATACGTTATACGTTATACGTTATACGTTATACGTTATACGTTATACGTTATACGTTATACGTTATACGTTATACGTTATACGTTATACGTTATACGTTATACGTTATACGTTATACGTTATACGTTATACGTTATACGTTATACGTTATACGTTATACGTTATACGTTATACGTTATACGCTGTACGTTATACTTTATATGTTATACGTTGTACGTTATACGCTGTACGTTATACGCTGTACGTTATACGCTGTACGTTATACGTTATACGTTATACGTGACACGTTGTACGTTGTACGTTATACGTTATACGTTATACGTTATACGTTATACGTTATACGTTACACGTTGTACGTTGTACGTTATACGTTATACGTTATACGCTGTACGTTATACGTTATACGTTATACGTTATACGTTATACGTTATACGTTATACGTTATACGTTATACGTTATACGTTATACGTTATACGTTATACGTTATACGTTATACGTTATACGTTATACGTTATACGTTATACGTTATACGTTATACGTTATACGTTATACGTTATACGTTATACGTTATACGTTATACGTTATACGTTATACGTTATACGTTATACGTTATACGTTATACGTTATACGTTATACGTTATACGTTATACGTTATACGTTATACGTTATACGTTATACGTTATACGTTATACGTTATACGTTATACGTTATACGTTATACGTTATACGTTATACGTTATACGTTATACGTTATACGTTATACGTTATACGTTATACGTTATACGTTATACGTTATACGTTACACGTTATACGTTATACGTTATACGCTGTACGTTATACGCTGTACGTTATACGCTGTACGTTATACGTTATACGTTACACGTTATACGTTACACGTTGTACGTTGTACGTTATACGTTGTACGTTATACGTTATACGCTGTACGTTATACGTTATACGTTATACGTTATACGTTATACATTATACGTTATACGTTATACGATATACGTTATACGTTATACGTTATACGTTATACGTTATACGTTATACGTTATACGTTATACGTTATACGTTATACGTTATACGTTATACGTTATACGTTATACGTTATACGTTATACGCTGTACGTTATACGCTGTACGTTATACGCTGTACGTTATACGCTGTACGTTATACGTTATACGTTATACGTTATCCGCTGTACGTTATAAGTTATACGTTATACGTTATACGTTACACGTTGTACGTTATACGTTATACGTTATATGTTATACGTTATACGTTATACGTTATACGTTATACGTTATACGTTATACGTTATACGTTATACGTTATACGTTATACGTTATACGTTATACGTTATACGTTATACGTTATACGTTATACGTTATACGTTATACGTTATACGTTATACGTTATACGTTATACGTTATACGTTATACGTTATACGTTATACGTTATACGTTATACGTTATACGTTATACGTTATACGTTATACGTTATACGTTATACGTTATACGTTATACGTTATACGTTATACGTTATACGTTATACGTTATACGTTATACGTTATACGTTATACGTTATACGTTATACGTTATACGTTATACGTTATACGTTATACGTTATACGTTATACGTTATACGTTATACGTTATACGTTATACGTTATACGTTACACGTTATACGTTATACGTTATACGCTGTACGTTATACGTTATACGTTATACGTTATACGTTATACGTTATACGTTATACGTTATACGTTATACGTTATACGTTGTACGTTATACGCTGTACGTTATACGCTGTACGTTATACGCTGTACGTTATACGTTATACGTTATACGTGACACGTTGTACGTTGTACGTTATACGTTATACGTTATACGTTATACGTTATACGTTATACGTTATACGTTATACGTTACACGTTGTACGTTGTACGTTATACGTTATACGTTATACGCTGTACGTTATACGTTATACGTTATACGTTATACGTTATACGTTATACGTTATACGTTATACGTTATACGTTATACGTTATACGTTATACGTTATACGTTATACGTTATACGTTATACGTTATACGTTATACGTTATACGTTATACGTTATACGTTATACGTTATACGTTATACGTTATACGTTATACGTTATACGTTATACGTTATACGTTATACGTTATACGTTATACGTTATACGTTATACGTTATACGTTATACGTTATACGTTATACGTTATACGTTATACGTTATACGTTATACGTTATACGTTATACGTTATACGTTATACGTTATACGTTATACGTTATACGTTATACGTTATACGTTATACGTTATACGTTATACGTTATACGTTATACGTTATACGTTATACGTTATACGTTATACGTTATACGTTATACGTTATACGTTATACGTTATACGTTATACGCTGTACGTTATACCTTATATGTTATACGTTGTACGTTATACGCTGTACGTTATACGCTGTACGTTATACGCTGTACGTTATACGTTATACGTTATACGTGACACGTTGTACGTTGTACGTTATACGTTATACGTTATACGTTATACGTTATACGTTATACGTTACACGTTGTACGTTGTACGTTATACGTTATACGTTATACGCTGTACGTTATACGTTATACGTTATACGTTATACGTTATACGTTATACGTTATACGTTATACGTTATACGTTATACGTTATACGTTATACGTTATACGTTATACGTTATACGTTATACGTTATACGTTATACGTTATACGTTATACGTTATACGTTATACGTTATACGTTATACGTTATACGTTATACGTTATACGTTATACGTTATACGTTATACGTTATACGTTATACGTTATACGTTATACGTTATACGTTATACGTTATACGTTATACGTTATACGTTATACGTTATACGTTATACGTTATACGTTATACGTTATACGTTATACGTTATACGTTATACGTTATACGTTATACGTTATACGTTATACGTTATACGTTATACGTTATACGTTATACGTTATACGTTATACGTTATACGTTATACGTTATACGTTATACGTTATACGTTATACGTTATACGCTGTACGTTATACCTTATATGTTATACGCTGTACGTTATACGCTGTACGTTATACGTTATACGTTACACGTTATACGTTATACGTTATACGCTGTACGTTATACGCTGTACGTTATACGCTGTATGTTATACCTTATACGTTATACGTTATACGCTGTACGTTATACGCTGTACGTTATACGTTATACGTTACACGTTATACGTTATACGTTATACGCTGTACGTTATACGCTGTACGTTATACGCTGTACGTTATACGTTACACGATATACGTTATACGTTATACGTTATACGTTATACGTTATACGTTATACGTTATACGTTATACGTTATACGTTATACGCTGTACGTTATACGCTGTACGTTATACGCTGTACGTTATACGCTGTACGTTACAGGTTATACGTTACACGTTGTACGTTGTACGTTATACGTTGTACATTATACGTTGTACGTTATACGTTGTACGTTATACGTTATACGCTGTACGTTATACGTTATACGTTATACGTTATACGTTATACGTTATACGTTATACGTTATACGTTATACGTTATACGTTATACGTTATACGTTATACGTTATACGTTATACGTTATACGTTATACGTTATACGTTATACGTTATACGTTATACGTTATACGTTATACGTTATACGTTATACGTTATACGTTATACGTTATACGTTATACGTTATACGTTATACGTTATACGTTATACGTTATACGTTATACGTTATACGTTATACGTTATACGTTATATGTTATACGTTATACGTTATACGCTGTACGTTATACGCTGTACGTTATACGTTATACGTTATACGTTGTACGCTGTACGTTATACCTTATACGTTATACGCTGTACGTTATACGCTGTACGTTATACGTTATACGTTACACGTTATACGTTATACGTTATACGTTATACGTTATACGTTATACGTTATACGTTATACGTTATACGTTATACGTTATACGTTATACGTTACACGTTATACGTTATACGTTATACGCTGTACGTTATACGCTGTACGCTATACGCTGTACGTTATACGTTGTACATTATACGTTGTACGTTATACGTTATACGCTGTACGTTATACGTTATACGTTATACGTTATACGTTATACGTTATACTTTATACGTTATACGTTATACGTTATACGTTATACGTTATACGTTATACGTTATACGTTATACGTTATACGTTATACGTTATACGTTATACGTTATACGTTATACGTTATACGTTATACGTTATACGGTATCCCTGATACGTTATACGTTATACGTTATACGTTATACGTTATACGTTATACGTTATACGTTATACGTTATACGTTATACGTTATACGTTATACGTTATACGTTATAAGTTATACGTTATACATTATACGTTATACGTTATACGTTATACGTTATACGTTATACGTTATACGTTATACGTTATACGTTATACGTTATACGTTATACGTTATACGTTATACGTTATACGTTATACGTTATACGTTATACGTTATACGTTATACGTTATACGTTATACGTTATACGTTATACGTTGTACGTTATACGCTGTACGTTATACGCTGTACGTTATACGCTGTACGTTATACGTTATACGTTATACGTGACACGTTGTACGTTGTACGTTATACGTTATACGTTATACGTTATACGCTGTACGTTATACCTTATATGTTATACGCTGTACGTTATACGCTGTACGTTATACGTTATACGTTACACGTTATACGTTATACGTTATACGCTGTACGTTATACGCTGTACGTTATACGCTGTACGTTATACGCTGTACGTTATACCTTATACGTTATACGTTATACGCTGTACGTTATACGCTGTACGTTATACGTTATACGTTACACGTTATACGTTATACGTTATACGCTGTACGTTATACGCTGTACGTTATACGCTGTACGTTATACGTTACACGATATACGTTATACGTTATACGTTATACGTTATACGTTATACGTTATACGTTATACGTTATACGTTATACGCTGTACGTTATACGCTGTACGTTATACGCTGTACGTTATACGCTGTACGTTATACGTTATACGTTATGCGTTACACGTTGTACGTTGTACGTTATACGTTGTACATTATACGTTGTACGTTATACGTTGTACGTTATACGTTATACGCTGTACGTTATACGTTATACGTTATACGTTATACGTTATACGTTATACGTTATACGTTATACGTTATACGTTATACGTTATACGTTATACGTTATACGTTATACGTTATACGTTATACGTTATACGTTATACGTTATACGTTATACGTTATACGTTATACGTTATACGTTATACGTTATACGTTATACGTTATACGTTATACGTTATACGTTATACGTTATACGTTATACGTTATACGTTATACGTTATACGTTATACGTTATACGTTATACGTTATACGTTATACGTTATACGTTATACGTTATACGTTATATGTTATACGTTATACGTTATACGCTATACGTTATACGCTGTACGTTATACGTTATACGTTATACGTTGTACGCTGTACGTTATACCTTATACGTTATACGCTGTACGTTATACGCTGTACGTTATACGTTATACGTTACACGTTATACGTTATACGTTATACGTTATACGTTATACGTTATACGTTATACGTTATACGTTATACGTTATACGTTATACGTTATACGTTATACGTTATAAGTTATACGTTATACGTTATACGTTATACGTTATACGTTATACGTTATACGTTATACGTTATACGTTATACGTTATACGTTATACGTTATACGTTATACGTTATACGTTATACGTTATACGTTATACGTTATACGTTATACGTTATACGTTGTACGTTATACGCTGTACGTTATACGCTGTACGTTATACGCTGTACGTTATACGTTATACGTTATACGTGACACGTTGTACGTTGTACGTTATACGTTATACGTTATACGTTATACGTTACACGTTGTACGTTGTACGTTATACGTTATACGTTATATGTTATACGTTACACGTTATACGTTATACGTTATACGTTATACGTTATACGTTATACGTTATACGTTATACGCTGTACGTTATACCTTATATGTTATACGCTGTACGTTATACGCTGTACGTTATACGTTATACGTTACACGTTATACGTTATACGTTATACGTTATACGTTATACGTTATACGTTATACGTTATACGTTATACGTTATACGTTATACGTTATACGTTATACGTTATACGTTATACGTTATACGTTAGACGTTATACGTTATACGTTATACGTTATACGTTCTACGTTATACGTTATACGTTATACGTTATACGTTATACGTTATACGTTATACGTTATACGTTATACGTTATACGTTATACGTTATACGTTATACGTTATACGTTATACGTTATACGTTATACGTTATACGTTATACGTTATACGTTATACGTTATACGTTATACGTTATACGTTATACGTTATACGTTATACGTTATACGTTATACGTTATACGTTATACGTTATACGTTATACGTTATACGTTATACGTTATACGTTATACGTTATACGTTATACGTTATACGTTATACGTTATACGTTATACGTTATACGTTATACGTTATACGTTATACGTTATACGTTACACGTTATACGTTATACGTTATACGCTGTACGTTATACGCTGTACGTTATACGCTGTACGTTATACGTTACACGATATACGTTATACGTTATACGTTATACGTTATACGTTATACGTTATACGTTATACGTTATACGTTATACGTTATACGTTATACGTTATACGTTATACGTTATACGTTATACGTTATACGTTATACGTTATACGTTATACGTTATACGTTATACGTTATACGTTGTACGTTATACGCTGTACGTTATACGCTGTACGTTATACGCTGTACGTTATACGTTATACGTTATACGTTACACGTTGTACGTTGTACGTTATACGTTATACGTTATACGTTATACGTTATACGTTATACGTTATACGTTACACGTTATACGTTATACGTTATACGCTGTACGTTATACGCTGTACGTTATACGCTGTACGTTATACGTTATACGTTATACGTTATACGTTATACGTTATACGTTATACGTTATACGTTATACGCTGTACGTTATACGCTGTACGATATACGCTGTACGTTATACGTTACACGATATACGTTATACGTTATACGTTATACGTTATACGTTATACGTTATACGTTATACGTTATACGTTATACGTTATACGTTATACGTTATACGTTGTACGTTATACGCTGTACGTTATACGCTGTACGTTATACGCTGTACGTTATACGTTATACGTTATACGTTACACGTTGTACGTTGTACGTTATACGTTATACGTTATACGTTATACGTTATACGTTATACGTTATACGTTATACGTTATACGTTATACGTTACACGTTATACGTTATACGTTATACGCTGTACGTTATACGCTGTACGTTATACGCTGTACGTTATACGTTACACGATATACGTTATACATTATACGTTATACGTTATACGTTATACGTTATACGTTATACGCTGTACGTTATACCTTATACGTTATACGCTGTACGTTATACGCTGTACGTTATACGTTATACGTTACACGTTATACGTTATACGTTATACGCTGTACGTTATACGCTGTACGCTATACGCTGTACGTTATACGTTGTACATTATACGTTGTACGTTATACGTTATACGCTGTACGTTATACGTTATACGTTATACGTTATACGTTATACGTTATACTTTATACGTTATACGTTATACGTTATACGTTATACGTTATACGTTATACGTTATACGTTATACGTTATACGTTATACGTTATACGTTATACGTTATACGTTATACGTTATACGTTATACGTTATACGTTATACGTTATACGTTATACGTTATACGTTATACGTTATACGTTATACGTTATACGTTATACGTTATACGTTATACGTTATACGTTATACGTTATACGTTATACGTTATACGTTATACGTTATACGTTATACGTTATACGTTATACGTTATACGTTATACTTTATATGTTATTCGTTATACGTTATACGTTATACGTTATACGTTATACGTTATACGTTATACGTTATACGTTATACGTTATACGTTATACGTTATACGCTGTACGTTATACCTTATACGTTATACGCTGTACGTTATACGCTGTACGTTATACGTTATACGTTACACGTTATACGTTATACGTTATACGCTGTACGTTATACGCTGTACGCTATACGCTGTACGTTATACGTTGTACATTATACGTTATACGTTATACGTTATACGTTGTACGTTATACGCTGTACGTTATACGCTGTACGTTATACGCTGTACGTTATACGTTATACGTTATACGTTACACGTTGTACGTTGTACGTTATACGTTATACGTTATACGTTATACGTTATACGTTATACGTTATACGTTACACGTTATCCGTATACGTTATACGCTGTACGTTATACGCTGTACGTTATACGCTGTACGTTATACGTTACACGATATACGTTATACGTTATACGTTATACGTTATACGTTATACGCTGTACGTTATACCTTATACGTTATACGCTGTACGTTATACGCTGTACGTTATACGTTATAGGTTACACGTTATACGTTATACGTTATACGCTGTACGTTATACGCTGTACGCTATACGCTGTACGTTATACGTTGTACATTATACGTTGTACGTTATACGTTATACGCTGTACGTTATACGTTATACGTTATACGTTATACGTTATACGTTATACTTTATACGTTATACGTTATACGTTATACGTTATACGTTATACGTTATACGTTATACGTTATACGTTGTACGTTATACGCTGTACGTTATACCTTATACGTTATACGCTGTACGTTATACGCTGTACGTTATACGTTATACGTTACACGTTATACGTTATACGTTATACGCTGTACGTTATACGCTGTACGCTATACGCTGTACGTTATACGTTGTACATTATACGTTGTACGTTATACGTTATACGCTGTACGTTATACGTTATACGTTACACGTTATACGTTATACGTTATACGTTACACGTTGTACGTTGTACGTTATACGTTGTACGTTATACGTTATACGCTGTACGTTATACGCTGTACGTTATACGTTACACGATATACGATATACGTTATACGTTATACGTTATACGTTATACGTTACCCGTTGTACGTGGTACGTTATACGTTGTACATTATACGTTGTACGTTATAGGTCATACGCTGTACGTTATACGTTATACGTTACACGTTGTACGTTGTACGTTATACGTTGTACGTTATACGTTATACGTTATACGTTATACGTTATACGTTATAAGTTATACGTTATACGTTATACATTACACGTTGTACGTTATACGTTATACGTTATACGTTATACGTTATACGCTGTACGTTATACGCTGTACGTTATACGTTATACGTTACACGTTATACGTTATACGTTATACGCTGTACGTTATACGCTGTACGTTATACGCTGTACGTTATACGTTATACGTTATACGTTATACGTTACACGTTGTACGTTGTACGTTATACGTTGTACGTTATACGTTATACGCTGTACGTTATACGTTATACGTTATACGTTATACGTTATACATTATACGTTATACGTTATACGATATACGTTATACGTTATACGTTATACGTTATACGTTATACGTTATACGTTATACGTTATACGTTATACGTTATACGTTATACGTTATACGTTATACGTTATACGTTATACGTTATACGTTATACGTTATACGTTATACGTTATACGTTATACGTTATACGTTGTACGTTATACGCTGTACGTTCTACGCTGTACGTTATACGCTGTACGTTATACGTTATACGTTATACGTTACACGTTGTACGTTGTACGTTATACGTTATACGTTACACGATATACGTTATACGTTATACGTTATACGTTATACGTTATACGTTATACGCTGTACGTTATACGCTGTACGTTATACGCTGTACGTTATACGCTGTACGTTATACGTTATACGTTATACGTTACACGTTGTACGTTGTACGTTATACGTTGTACATTATACGTTGTACGTTATACGTTGTACGTTATACGTTATACGCTGTACGTTATACGTTATACGTTATACGTTATACGTTATACGTTATACGTTATACGTTATACGTTATACGCTGTACGTTATACGCTGTACGCTATACGCTGTACGTTATACGTTGTACATTATACGTTGTACGTTATACGTTATACGCTGTACGTTATACGTTATACGTTATACGTTATACGTTATACGTTATACTTTATACGTTATACGTTATACGTTATACGTTATACGTTATACGTTATACGTTATACGTTATACGTTATACGTTATACGTTATACGCTGTACGTTATACGCTGTACGATATACGCTGTACGTTATACGTTACACGATATACGTTATACGTTATACGTTATACGTTATACGTTATACGTTATACGTTATACGTTATACGTTATACGTTATACGTTATACGTTATACGTTATACGTTGTACGTTATACGCTGTACGTTATACGCTGTACGTTATACGCTGTACGTTATACGTTATACGTTATACGTTACACGTTGTACGTTGTACGTTATACGTTATACGTTATACGTTATACGTTATACGTTATACGTTATACGTTATACGTTATACGTTATACGTTACACGTTATACGTTATACGTTATACGCTGTACGTTATACGCTGTACGTTATACGCTGTACGTTATACGTTACACGATATACGTTATACATTATACGTTATACGTTATACGTTATACGTTATACGTTATACGCTGTACGTTATACCTTATACGTTATACGCTGTACGTTATACGCTGTACGTTATACGTTATACGTTACACGTTATACGTTATACGTTATACGCTGTACGTTATACGCTGTACGCTATACGCTGTACGTTATACGTTGTACATTATACGTTGTACGTTATACGTTATACGCTGTACGTTATACGTTATACGTTATACGTTATACGTTATACGTTATACTTTATACGTTATACGTTATACGTTATACGTTATACGTTATACGTTATACGTTATACGTTATACGTTATACGTTATACGTTATACGTTATACGTTATACGTTATACGTTATACGTTATACGTTATACGTTATACGTTATACGTTATACGTTATACGTTATACGTTATACGTTATACGTTATACGTTATACGTTATACGTTATACGTTATACGTTATACGTTATACGTTATACGTTATACGTTATACGTTATACGTTATACGTTATACGTTATACGTTATACTTTATATGTTATTCGTTATACGTTATACGTTATACGTTATACGTTATACGTTATACGTTATACGTTATACGTTATACGTTATACGTTATACGTTATACGCTGTACGTTATACCTTATACGTTATACGCTGTACGTTATACGCTGTACGTTATACGTTATACGTTACACGTTATACGTTATACGTTATACGCTGTACGTTATACGCTGTACGCTATACGCTGTACGTTATACGTTGTACATTATACGTTATACGTTATACGTTATACGTTGTACGTTATACGCTGTACGTTATACGCTGTACGTTATACGCTGTACGTTATACGTTATACGTTATACGTTACACGTTGTACGTTGTACGTTATACGTTATACGTTATACGTTATACGTTATACGTTATACGTTATACGTTACACGTTATCCGTATACGTTATACGCTGTACGTTATACGCTGTACGTTATACGCTGTACGTTATACGTTACACGATATACGTTATACGTTATACGTTATACGTTATACGTTATACGTTATACGCTGTACGTTATACCTTATACGTTATACGCTGTACGTTATACGCTGTACGTTATACGTTATAGGTTACACGTTATACGTTATACGTTATACGCTGTACGTTATACGCTGTACGCTATACGCTGTACGTTATACGTTGTACATTATACGTTGTACGTTATACGTTATACGCTGTACGTTATACGTTATACGTTATACGTTATACGTTATACGTTATACTTTATACGTTATACGTTATACGTTATACGTTATACGTTATACGTTATACGTTATACGTTATACGTTGTACGTTATACGCTGTACGTTATACCTTATACGTTATACGCTGTACGTTATACGCTGTACGTTATACGTTATACGTTACACGTTATACGTTATACGTTATACGCTGTACGTTATACGCTGTACGCTATACGCTGTACGTTATACGTTGTACATTATACGTTGTACGTTATACGTTATACGCTGTACGTTATACGTTATACGTTACACGTTATACGTTATACGTTATACGTTACACGTTGTACGTTGTACGTTATACGTTGTACGTTATACGTTATACGCTGTACGTTATACGCTGTACGTTATACGTTACACGATATACGATATACGTTATACGTTATACGTTATACGTTATACGTTACCCGTTGTACGTGGTACGTTATACGTTGTACATTATACGTTGTACGTTATAGGTCATACGCTGTACGTTATACGTTATACGTTACACGTTGTACGTTGTACGTTATACGTTGTACGTTATACGTTATACGTTATACGTTATACGTTATACGTTATAAGTTATACGTTATACGTTATACATTACACGTTGTACGTTATACGTTATACGTTATACGTTATACGTTATACGCTGTACGTTATACGCTGTACGTTATACGTTATACGTTACACGTTATACGTTATACGTTATACGCTGTACGTTATACGCTGTACGTTATACGCTGTACGTTATACGTTATACGTTATACGTTATACGTTACACGTTGTACGTTGTACGTTATACGTTGTACGTTATACGTTATACGCTGTACGTTATACGTTATACGTTATACGTTATACGTTATACATTATACGTTATACGTTATACGATATACGTTATACGTTATACGTTATACGTTATACGTTATACGTTATACGTTATACGTTATACGTTATACGTTATACGTTATACGTTATACGTTATACGTTATACGTTATACGTTATACGTTATACGTTATACGTTATACGTTATACGTTATACGTTATACGTTATACGTTGTACGTTATACGCTGTACGTTCTACGCTGTACGTTATACGCTGTACGTTATACGTTATACGTTATACGTTACACGTTGTACGTTGTACGTTATACGTTATACGTTACACGATATACGTTATACGTTATACGTTATACGTTATACGTTATACGTTATACGCTGTACGTTATACGCTGTACGTTATACGCTGTACGTTATACGCTGTACGTTATACGTTATACGTTATACGTTACACGTTGTACGTTGTACGTTATACGTTGTACATTATACGTTGTACGTTATACGTTGTACGTTATACGTTATACGCTGTACGTTATACGTTATACGTTATACGTTATACGTTATACGTTATACGTTATACGTTATACGTTATACGTTATACGTTATACGTTATACGTTATACGTTATACGTTATACGTTATACGTTATACGTTATACGTTATACGTTATACGTTATACGTTATACGTTATACGTTATACGTTATACGTTATACGTTATACGTTATACGTTATACGTTATACGTTATACGTTATACGTTATACGTTATACGTTATACGTTATACGTTATACGTTATACGTTATACGTTATACGTTATACGTTATACGTTATACGTTATACGTTATACGTTATACGTTATACGTTATACGTTATACGTTATACGTTATACGTTATACGTTATACGTTATACGTTATACGTTATACGTTATACGTTATACGTTATACGTTATACGTTATACGTTATCTGTTATACGTTATATGTTATACGTTATACGTTATACGCTGTACGTTATACGCTGTACGTTATACGTTATACGTTATACGTTGTACGTTATACGCTGTACGTTATACCTTATACGTTATACGCTGTACGTTATACGCTGTACGTTATACGTTATACGTTACACGTTATACGTTATACGTTATACGCTGTACGTTATACGCTGTACGCTATACGCTGTACGTTATACGTTGTACATTATACGTAGTACGTTATACGTTATACGCTGTACGTTATACGTTATACGTTACACGTTATACGTTATACGTTATACGTTACACGTTGTACGTTGTACGTTATACGTTGTACGTTATACGTTATACGCTGTACGTTATACGCTGTACGTTATACGTTACACGATATACGATATACGTTATACGTTATACGTTATACGTTATACGTTACCCGTTGTACGTGGTACGTTATACGTTGTACATTATACGTTGTACGTTATAGGTCATACGCTGTACGTTATACGTTATACGTTACACGTTGTACGTTGTACGTTATACGTTGTACGTTATACGTTATACGTTATACGTTATACGTTATACGTTATAAGTTATACGTTATACGTTATACATTACACGTTGTACGTTATACGTTATACGTTATACGTTATACGTTATACGCTGTACGTTATACGCTGTACGTTATACGTTATACGTTACACGTTATACGTTATACGTTATACGCTGTACGTTATACGCTGTACGTTATACGCTGTACGTTATACGTTATACGTTATACGTTATACGTTACACGTTGTACGTTGTACGTTATACGTTGTACGTTATACGTTATACGCTGTACGTTATACGTTATACGTTATACGTTATACGTTATACATTATACGTTATACGTTATACGATATACGTTATACGTTATACGTTATACGTTATACGTTATACGTTATACGTTATACGTTATACGTTATACGTTATACGCTGTACGTTATACGCTGTACGTTATACGCTGTACGTTATACGCTGTACGTTATACGTTGTACGTTATACGTTATACGTTATACGTTATCCGCTGTACGTTATAAGTTATACGTTATAGGTTATACGTTACACGTTGTACGTTATACGTTATACGTTATACGTTATACGTTATACGTTATACGTTATACGTTATACGTTATACGTTATACGTTATACGTTATACGTTATACGTTATACGTTATACGTTATACGTTATACGTTATACGTTATACGTTATACGTTATACGTTATACGTTATACGTTATACGTTATACGTTATACGTTATACGTTATACGTTATACGTTATACGTTATACGTTATACGTTATACGTTATACGTTATACGTTATACGTTATACGTTATACGTTATACGTTATACGTTATACGTTATACGTTATACGTTATACGTTATACGTTATACGTTATACGTTATACGTTATACGTTATACGTTATACGTTATACGTTATACGTTATACGTTATACGTTATACGTTATACGTTATACGTTATACGTTATACGTTATACGTTATACGTTATACGTTATACGTTATACGTTATACGTTATACGTTATACGTTATACGTTATACGTTATACGTTATACGTTATACGTTATACGTTACACGTTGTACGTTGTACGTTATACGTTGTACGTTATACGTTATACGCTGTACGTTATACGCTGTACGTTATACGTTACACGATATACGATATACGTTATACGTTATACGTTATACGTTATACGTTACCCGTTGTACGTGGTACGTTATACGTTGTACATTATACGTTGTACGTTATAGGTTATACGCTGTACGTTATACGTTATACGTTACACGTTGTACGTTGTACGTTATACGTTGTACGTTATACGTTATACGTTATACGTTATACGTTATACGTTATACGTTATAAGTTATACGTTATACGTTATACATTACACGTTGTACGTTATACGTTATACGTTATACGTTATACGTTATACGCTGTACGTTATACGCTGTACGTTATACGTTATACGTTACACGTTATACGTTATACGTTATACGCTGTACGTTATACGCTGTACGTTATACGCTGTACGTTATACGTTATACGTTACACGTTATACGTTACACGTTGTACGTTGTACGTTATACGTTGTACGTTATACGTTATACGCTGTACGTTATACGTTATACGTTATACGTTATACGTTATACATTATACGTTATACGTTATACGATATACGTTATACGTTATACGTTATACGTTATACGTTATACGTTATACGTTATACGTTATACGTTATACGTTATACGTTATACGTTATACGTTATACGTTATACGTTATACGTTATACGCTGTACGTTATACGCTGTACGTTATACGCTGTACGTTATACGCTGTACGTTATACGTTATACGTTATACGTTATCCGCTGTACGTTATAAGTTATACGTTATACGTTATACGTTACACGTTGTACGTTATACGTTATACGTTATATGTTATACGTTATACGTTATACGTTATACGTTATACGTTATACGTTATACGTTATACGTTATACGTTATACGTTATACGTTATACGTTATACGTTATACGTTATACGTTATACGTTATACGTTATACGTTATACGTTATACGTTATACGTTATACGTTATACGTTATACGTTATACGTTATACGTTATACGTTATACGTTATACGTTATACGTTATACGTTATACGTTATACGTTATACGTTATACGTTATACGTTATACGTTATACGTTATACGTTATACGTTATACGTTATACGTTATACGTTATACGTTATACGTTATACGTTATACGTTATACGTTATACGTTATACGTTATACGTTATACGTTATACGTTATACGTTATACGTTATACGTTATACGTTACACGTTATACGTTATACGTTATACGCTGTACGTTATACGTTATACGTTATACGTTATACGTTATACGTTATACGTTATACGTTATACGTTATACGTTATACGTTATACGTTATACGTTATACGTTATACGTTATACGTTATACGTTATACGTTGTACGTTATACGCTGTACGTTATACGCTGTACGTTATACGCTGTACGTTATACGTTATACGTTATACGTGACACGTTGTACGTTATACGTTATACGTTATACGTTATACGTTATACGTTATACGTTATACGTTATACGTTATACGTTATACGTTATACGTTATACGTTATACGTTATACGTTATACGTTATACGTTATACGTTATACGTTATACGTTATACGTTATACGTTATACGTTATACGTTATACGTTATACGTTATACGTTATACGTTATACGTTATACGTTATACGTTATACGTTATACGTTATACGTTATACGTTATACGTTATACGTTATACGTTATACGTTATACGTTATACGTTATACGTTATAGGTTATAAGTTATACGTTATACGTTATACATTACACGTTGTACGTTATACGTTATACGTTATACGTTATACGTTATACGCTGTACGTTATACGCTGTACGTTATACGTTATACGTTACACGTTATACGTTATACGTTATACGCTGTACGTTATACGCTGTACGTTATACGCTGTACGTTATACGTTATACGTTACACGTTATACGTTACACGTTGTACGTTGTACGTTATACGTTGTACGTTATACGTTATACGCTGTACGTTATACGTTATACGTTATACGTTATACGTTATACATTATACGTTATACGTTATACGATATACGTTATACGTTATACGTTATACGTTATACGTTATACGTTATACGTTATACGTTATACGTTATACGTTATACGTAATACGTTATACGCTGTACGTTATAAGTTATACGTTATACGTTATACGCTGTACGTTATACGCTGTACGTTATACGCTGTACGTTATACGCTCTACGTTATACGTTATACGTTATACGTTATCCGCTGTACGTTATAAGTTATACGTTATACGTTATACGTTACACGTTGTACGTTATACGTTATACGTTATATGTTATACGTTATACGTTATACGTTATACGTTATACGTTATACGTTATACGTTATACGTTATACGTTATACGTTATACGTTATACGTTATACGTTATACGTTATACGTTATACGTTATACGTTATACGTTATACGTTATACGTTATACGTTATACGTTATACGTTATACGTTATACGTTATACGTTATACGTTATACGTTATACGTTATACGTTATACGTTATACGTTATACGTTATACGTTATACGTTATACGTTATACGTTATACGTTATACGTTATACGTTATACGTTATACGTTATACGTTATACGTTATACGTTATACGTTATACGTTATACGTTATACGTTACACGTTATACGTTATACGTTATACGCTGTACGTTATACGTTATACGTTATACGTTATACGTTATACGTTATACGTTATACGTTATACGTTATACGTTATACGTTATACGTTATACGTTATACGTTATACGTTATACGTTATACGTTATACGTTATACGTTGTACGTTATACGCTGTACGTTATACGCTGTACGTTATACGCTGTACGTTATACGTTATACGTTATACGTTACACGTTGTACGTTGTACGTTATACGTTATACGTTATACGTTATACGTTATACGTTATACGTGATACGTTATACGTTACACGTTGTACGTTGTACGTTATACGTTATACGTTATACGCTGTACGTTATACGTTATACGTTATACGTTATACGTTATACGTTATACGTTATACGTTATACGTTATACGTTATACGTTATACGTTATACGTTATACGTTATACGTTATACGTTATACGTTATACGTTATACGTTATACGTTATACGTTATACGTTATACGTTATACGTTATACGTTATACGTTATACGTTATACGTTATACGTTATACGTTATACGTTATACGTTATACGTTATACGTTATACGTTATACGTTATACGTTATACGTTATACGTTATACGTTATACGTTATACGTTATACGTTATACGTTATACGTTATACGTTATACGTTATACGTTATACGTTATACGTTATACGTTATACGTTATACGTTATACGTTATACGTTATACGTTATACGTTATACGTTATACGTTATACGTTATACGTTATACGTTATACGTTATACGTTATACGTTATACGTTATACGTTATACGTTATACGTTATACGTTATACGTTATACGTTATACGTTATACGTTATACGTTATACGTTATACGTTATACGTTATACGTTATACGTTATACGCTGTACGTTATACCTTATATGTTATACGTTGTACGTTATACGCTGTACGTTATACGCTGTACGTTATACGCTGTACGTTATACGTTATACGTTATACGTTACACGTTGTACGTTGTACGTTATACGTTACACGTTATACGTTATACGTTATACGTTATACGTTACACGTTGTACGTTGTACGTTATACGTTATACGTTATACGTTATACGTTATACGTTATACGTTATACGTTATACGTTATACGTTATACGTTATACGTTATACGTTATACGTTATACGTTATACGTTATACGTTATACGTTATACGTTATACGTTATACGTTATACGTTATACGTTATACGTTATACGTTATACGTTATACGTTATACGTTATACGTTATACGTTATACGTTATACGTTATACGTTATACGTTATACGTTATACGTTATACGTTATACGTTATACGTTATACGTTATACGTTATACGTTATACGTTATACGTTATACGTTATACGTTATACGTTATACGTTATACGTTATACGTTATACGTTATACGTTATACGTTATACGTTATACGTTATACGTTATACGTTATACGTTATACGTTATACGTTATACGTTATACGTTATACGTTATACGTTATACGTTATACGTTATACGTTATACGCTGTACGTTATACCTTATATGTTATACGCTGTACGTTATACGCTGTACGTTATACGTTATACGTTACACGTTATACGTTATACGTTATACGCTGTACGTTATACGCTGTACGTTATACGCTGTATGTTATACCTTATACGTTATACGTTATACGCTGTACGTTATACGCTGTACGTTATACGTTATACGTTACACGTTATACGTTATACGTTATACGCTGTACGTTATACGCTGTACGTTATACGCTGTACGTTATACGTTACACGATATACGTTATACGTTATACGTTATACGTTATACGTTATACGTTATACGTTATACGTTATACGTTATACGTTATACGCTGTACGTTATACGCTGTACGTTATACGCTGTACGTTATACGCTGTACGTTATACGTTATACGTTATACGTTACACGTTGTACGTTGTACGTTATACGTTGTACATTGTACGTTGTACGTTATACGTTGTACGTTATACGTTATACGCTGTACGTTATACGTTATACGTTATACGTTATACGTTATACGTTATACGTTATACGTTATACGTTATACGTTATACGTTATACGTTATACGTTATACGTTATACGTTATACGTTATACGTTATACGTTATACGTTATACGTTATACGTTATGCGTTATACGTTATACGTTATACGTTATACGTTATACGTTATACGTTATACGTTATACGTTATACGTTATACGTTATACGTTATACGTTATACGTTATACGTTATACGTTATACGTTATACGTTATACGTTATATGTTATACGTTATACGTTATACGCTGTACGTTATACGCTGTACGTTATACGTTATACGTTATACGTTGTACGCTGTACGTTATACCTTATACGTTATACGCTGTACGTTATACGCTGTACGTTATACGTTATACGTTACACGTTATACGTTATACGTTATACGTTATACGTTATACGTTATACGTTATACGTTATACGTTATACGTTATACGTTATACGTTATACGTTACACGTTATACGTTATACGTTATACGCTGTACGTTATACGCTGTACGCTATACGCTGTACGTTATACGTTGTACATTATACGTTGTACGTTATACGTTATACGCTGTACGTTATACGTTATACGTTATACGTTATACGTTATACGTTATACTTTATACGTTATACGTTATACGTTATACGTTATACGTTATACGTTATACGTTATACGTTATACGTTATACGTTATACGTTATACGTTATACGTTATACGTTATACGTTATACGTTATACGTTATACGGTATACCTTATACGTTATACGTTATACGTTATACGTTATACGTTATACGTTATACGTTATACGTTATACGTTATACGTTATACGTTATACGTTATACGTTATACGTTATACGTTATACGTTATACGTTATACGTTATACGTTATACGTTATACGTTATACGTTATACGTTATACGTTATACGTTATACGTTATACGTTATACGTTATAAGTTATACGTTATACGTTATACATTACACGTTGTACGTTATACGTTATACGTTATACGTTATACGTTATACGCTGTACGTTATACGCTGTACGTTATACGTTATACGTTACACGTTATACGTTATACGTTATACGCTGTACGTTATACGCTGTACGTTATACGCTGTACGTTATACGTTATACGTTATACGTTATACGTTACACGTTGTACGTTGTACGTTATACGTTGTACGTTATACGTTATACGCTGTACGTTATACGTTATACGTTATACGTTATACGTTATACATTATACGTTATACGTTATACGATATACGTTATACGTTATACGTTATACGTTATACGTTATACGTTATACGTTATACGTTATACGTTATACGTTATACGCTGTACGTTATACGCTGTACGTTATACGCTGTACGTTATACGCTGTACGTTATACGTTGTACGTTATACGTTATACGTTATACGTTATCCGCTGTACGTTATAAGTTATACGTTATAGGTTATACGTTACACGTTGTACGTTATACGTTATACGTTATACGTTATACGTTATACGTTATACGTTATACGTTATACGTTATACGTTATACGTTATACGTTATACGTTATACGTTATACGTTATACGTTATACGTTATACGTTATACGTTATACGTTATACGTTATACGTTATACGTTATACGTTATACGTTATACGTTATACGTTATACGTTATACGTTATACGTTATACGTTATACGTTATACGTTATACGTTATACGTTATACGTTATACGTTATACGTTATACGTTATACGTTATACGTTATACGTTATACGTTATACGTTATACGTTATACGTTATACGTTATACGTTATACGTTATACGTTATACGTTATACGTTATACGTTATACGTTATACGTTATACGTTATACGTTATACGTTATACGTTATACGTTATACGTTATACGTTATACGTTATACGTTATACGTTATACGTTATACGTTATACGTTATACGTTATACGTTATACGTTATACGTTATACGTTATACGTTATACGTTATACGTTATACGTTATACGTTATACGTTACACGTTGTACGTTGTACGTTATACGTTGTACGTTATACGTTATACGCTGTACGTTATACGCTGTACGTTATACGTTACACGATATACGATATACGTTATACGTTATACGTTATACGTTATACGTTACCCGTTGTACGTGGTACGTTATACGTTGTACATTATACGTTGTACGTTATAGGTTATACGCTGTACGTTATACGTTATACGTTACACGTTGTACGTTGTACGTTATACGTTGTACGTTATACGTTATACGTTATACGTTATACGTTATACGTTATACGTTATAAGTTATACGTTATACGTTATACGTTACACGTTGTACGTTATACGTTATACGTTATACGTTATACGTTATACGCTGTACGTTATACGCTGTACGTTATACGTTATACGTTACACGTTATACGTTACACGTTATACGTTATACGTTATACGCTGTACGTTATACGCTGTACGTTATACGCTGTACGTTATACGTTATACGTTACACGTTATACGTTACACGTTGTACGTTGTACGTTATACGTTGTACGTTATACGTTATACGCTGTACGTTATACGTTATACGTTATACGTTATACGTTATACATTATACGTTATACGTTATACGATATACGTTATACGTTATACGTTATACGTTATACGTTATACGTTATACGTTATACGTTATACGTTATACGTTATACGTTATACGCTGTACGTTATAAGTTATACGTTATACGTTATACGCTGTACGTTATACGCTGTACGTTATACGCTGTACGTTATACGCTCTACGTTATACGTTATACGTTATACGTTATCCGCTGTACGTTATAAGTTATACGTTATACGTTATACGTTACACGTTGTACGTTATACGTTATACGTTATATGTTATACGTTATACGTTATACGTTATACGTTATACGTTATACGTTATACGTTATACGTTATACGTTATACGTTATACGTTATACGTTATACGTTATACGTTATACGTTATACGTTATACGTTATACGTTATACGTTATACGTTATACGTTATACGTTATACGTTATACGTTATACGTTATACGTTATACGTTATACGTTATACGTTATACGTTATACGTTATACGTTATACGTTATACGTTATACGTTATACGTTATACGTTATACGTTATACGTTATACGTTATACGTTATACGTTATACGTTATACGTTATACGTTATACGTTATACGTTATACGTTATACGTTATACGTTATACGTTATACGTTATACGTTATACGTTATACGTTATACGTTATACGTTACACGTTATACGTTATACGTTATACGCTGTACGTTATACGTTATACGTTATACGTTACACGTTGTATACGTTATACGTTATACGTTATACGTTATACGTTATACGTTATACGTTATACGTTATACGTTATACGTTATACGTTATACGTTATACGTTGTACGTTATACGCTGTACGTTATACGCTGTACGTTATACGCTGTACGTTATACGTTATACGTTATACGTGACACGTTGTACGTTATACGTTATACGTTATACGTTATACGTTATACGTTATACGTTATACGTTATACGTTATACGTTATACGTTATACGTTATACGTTATACGTTATACGTTATACGTTATACGTTATACGTTATACGTTATACGTTATACGTTATACGTTATACGTTATACGTTATACGTTATACGTTATACGTTATACGTTATACGTTATACGTTATACGTTATACGTTATACGTTATACGTTATACGTTATACGTTATACGTTATACGTTATACGTTATACGTTATACGTTATACGTTATACGTTATAAGTTATACGTTATACGTTATACATTACACGTTGTACGTTATACGTTATACGTTATACGTTATACGTTATACGCTGTACGTTATACGCTGTACGTTATACGTTATACGTTACACGTTATACGTTATACGTTATACGCTGTACGTTATACGCTGTACGTTATACGCTGTACGTTATACGTTATACGTTACACGTTATACGTTACACGTTGTACGTTGTACGTTATACGTTGTACGTTATACGTTATACGCTGTACGTTATACGTTATACGTTATACGTTATACGTTATACATTATACGTTATACGTTATACGATATACGTTATACGTTATACGTTATACGTTATACGTTATACGTTATACGTTATACGTTATACGTTATACGTTATACGTTATACGTTATACGTTATACGTTATACGTTATACGTTATACGTTATACGCTGTACGTTATACGCTGTACGTTATACGCTGTACGTTATACGCTGTACGTTATACGTTATACGTTATACGTTATCCGCTGTACGTTATAAGTTATACGTTATACGTTATACGTTACACGTTGTACGTTATACGTTATACGTTATATGTTATACGTTATACGTTATACGTTATACGTTATACGTTATACGTTATACGTTATACGTTATACGTTATACGTTATACGTTATACGTTATACGTTATACGTTATACGTTATACGTTATACGTTATACGTTATACGTTATACGTTATACGTTATACGTTATACGTTATACGTTATACGTTATACGTTATACGTTATACGTTATACGTTATACGTTATACGTTATACGTTATACGTTATACGTTATACGTTATACGTTATACGTTATACGTTATACGTTATACGTTATACGTTATACGTTATACGTTATACGTTATACGTTATACGTTATACGTTATACGTTATACGTTACACGTTATACGTTATACGTTATACGCTGTACGTTATACGTTATACGTTATACGTTATACGTTATACGTTATACGTTATACGTTATACGTTATACGTTATACGTTATACGTTATACGTTATACGTTATACGTTATACGTTATACGTTGTACGTTATACGCTGTACGTTATACGCTGTACGTTATACGCTGTACGTTATACGTTATACGTTATACGTTATACGTTATACGTGACACGTTGTACGTTGTACGTTATACGTTATACGTTATACGTTATACGTTATACGTTATACGTTACACGTTATACGTTACACGTTGTACGTTGTACGTTATACGTTATACGTTATACGTTGTACGTTATACGTTATACGTTATACGTTATACGTTATACGTTATACGTTATACGTTATACGTTATACGTTATACGTTATACGTTATACGTTATACGTTATACGTTATACGTTATACGTTATACGTTATACGTTATACGTTATACGTTATACGTTATACGTTATACGTTATACGTTATACGTTATACGTTATACGTTATACGTTATACGTTATACGTTATACGTTATACGTTATACGTTATACGTTATACGTTATACGTTATACGTTATACGTTATACGTTATACGTTATACGTTATACGTTATACGTTATACGTTATACGTTATACGTTATACGTTATACGTTATACGTTATACGTTATACGTTATACGTTATACGTTATACGTTATACGTTATACGTTATACGTTATACGTTATACGTTATACGTTATACGTTATACGTTATACGTTATACGTTATACGTTATACGTTATACGTTATACGTTATACGTTATACGTTATACGTTATACGTTATACGTTATACGTTATACGTTATACGCTGTACGTTATACCTTATATGTTATACGTTGTACGTTATACGCTGTACGTTATACGCTGTACGTTATACGCTGTACGTTATACGTTATACGTTATACGTGACACGTTGTACGTTGTACGTTATACGTTATACGTTATACGTTATACGTTATACGTTATACGTTACACGTTGTACGTTGTACGTTATACGTTATACGTTATACGCTGTACGTTATACGTTATACGTTATACGTTATACGTTATACGTTATACGTTATACGTTATACGTTATACGTTATACGTTATACGTTATACGTTATACGTTATACGTTATACGTTATACGTTATACGTTATACGTTATACGTTATACGTTATACGTTATACGTTATACGTTATACGTTATACGTTATACGTTATACGTTATACGTTATACGTTATACGTTATACGTTATACGTTATACGTTATACGTTATACGTTATACGTTATACGTTATACGTTATACGTTATACGTTATACGTTATACGTTATACGTTATACGTTATACGTTATACGTTATACGTTATACGTTATACGTTATACGTTATACGTTATACGTTATACGTTATACGTTATACGTTATACGTTATACGTTATACGTTATACGTTATACGTTATACGTTATACGTTATACGTTATACGTTATACGTTATACGCTGTACGTTATACCTTATATGTTATACGCTGTACGTTATACGCTGTACGTTATACGTTATACGTTACACGTTATACGTTATACGTTATACGCTGTACGTTATACGCTGTACGTTATACGCTGTATGTTATACCTTATACGTTATACGTTATACGCTGTACGTTATACGCTGTACGTTATACGTTATACGTTACACGTTATACGTTATACGTTATACGCTGTACGTTATACGCTGTACGTTATACGCTGTACGTTATACGTTACACGATATACGTTATACGTTATACGTTATACGTTATACGTTATACGTTATACGTTATACGTTATACGTTATACGTTATACGCTGTACGTTATACGCTGTACGTTATACGCTGTACGTTATACGCTGTACGTTATACGTTATACGTTATACGTTACACGTTGTACGTTGTACGTTATACGTTGTACGTTATACGTTGTACGTTATACGTTGTACGTTATACGTTATACGCTGTACGTTATACGTTATACGTTATACGTTATACGTTATACGTTATACGTTATACGTTATACGTTATACGTTATACGTTATACGTTATACGTTATACGTTATACGTTATACGTTATACGTTATACGTTATACGTTATACGTTATACGTTATACGTTATACGTTATACGTTATACGTTATACGTTATACGTTATACGTTATACGTTATACGTTATACGTTATACGTTATACGTTATACGTTATACGTTATACGTTATACGTTATACGTTATATGTTATACGTTATACGTTATACGCTGTACGTTATACGCTGTACGTTATACGTTATACGTTATACGTTGTACGCTGTACGTTATACCTTATACGTTATACGCTGTACGTTATACGCTGTACGTTATACGTTATACGTTACACGTTATACGTTATACGTTATACGTTATACGTTATACGTTATACGTTATACGTTATACGTTATACGTTATACGTTATACGTTATACGTTACACGTTATACGTTATACGTTATACGCTGTACGTTATACGCTGTACGCTATACGCTGTACGTTATACGTTGTACATTATACGTTGTACGTTATACGTTATACGTTGTACGTTATACGTTATACGTTATACGTTATACGTTATACGTTATACTTTATACGTTATACGTTATACGTTATACGTTATACGTTATACGTTATACGTTATACGTTATACGTTATACGTTATACGTTATACGTTATACGTTATACGTTATACGTTATACGTTATACGTTATACGGTATACCTTATACGTTATACGTTATACGTTATACGTTATACGTTATACGTTATACGTTATACGTTATACGTTATACGTTATACGTTATACGTTATACGTTATACGTTATACGTTATAAGTTATACGTTATACATTATACGTTATACGTTATACGTTATACGTTATACGTTATACATTATACGTTATACGTTATACGTTATACGTTATACGTTATACGTTATACGTTATACGTTATACGTTATACGTTATACGTTATACGTTATACGTTATACGTTATACGTTATACGTTGTACGTTATACGCTGTACGTTATACGCTGTACGTTATACGCTGTACGTTATACGTTATACGTTATACGTGACACGTTGTACGTTGTACGTTATACGTTATACGTTATACGTTATACGCTGTACGTTATACCTTATATGTTATACGCTGTACGTTATACGCTGTACGTTATACGTTATACGTTACACGTTATACGTTATACGTTATACGCTGTACGTTATACGCTGTACGTTATACGCTGTACGTTATACGCTGTATGTTATACCTTATACGTTATACGTTATACGCTGTACGTTATACGCTGTACGTTATACGTTATACGTTACACGTTATACGTTATACGTTATACGCTGTACGTTATACGCTGTACGTTATACGCTGTACGTTATACGTTAAACGATATACGTTATACGTTATACGTTATACGTTATACGTTATACGTTATACGTTATACGTTATACGTTATACGCTGTACGTTATACGCTGTACGTTATACGCTGTACGTTATACGCTGTACGTTATACGTTATACGTTATACGTTACACGTTGTACGTTGTACGTTATACGTTGTACATTATACGTTGTACGTTATACGTTGTACGTTATACGTTATACGCTGTACGTTATACGTTATACGTTATACGTTATACGTTATACGTTATACGTTATACGTTATACGTTATACGTTATACGTTATACGTTATACGTTATACGTTATACGTTATACGTTATACGTTATACGTTATACGTTATACGTTATACGTTATACGTTATACGTTATACGTTATACGTTATACGTTATACGTTATACGTTATACGTTATACGTTATACGTTATACGTTATACGTTATACGTTATACGTTATACGTTATACGTTATACGTTATACGTTATACGTTATACGTTATACGTTATACGTTATACGTTATACGTTATACGTTATACGTTATACGTTATACGTTATATGTTATACGTTATACGTTATACGCTGTACGTTATACGCTGTACGTTATACGTTATACGTTATACGTTGTACGCTGTACGTTATACCTTATACGTTATACGCTGTACGTTATACGCTGTACGTTATACGTTATACGTTACACGTTATACGTTATACGTTATACGTTATACGTTATACGTTATACGTTATACGTTATACGTTATACGTTATACGTTATACGTTATACGTTATACGTTATAAGTTATACGTTATACGTTATACGTTATACGTTATACGTTATACGTTATACGTTATACGTTATACGTTATACGTTATACGTTATACGTTATACGTTATACGTTATACGTTATACGTTATACGTTATACGTTATACGTTATACGTTATACGTTATACGTTATACGTTATACGTTGTACGTTATACGCTGTACGTTATACGCTGTACGTTATACGCTGTACGTTATACGTTATACGTTATACGTTACACGTTGTACGTTGTACGTTATACGTTATACGTTATACGTTATACGTTATACGTTATACGTTACACGTTGTACGTTGTACGTTATAAGTTATACGTTATACGTTATACGTTATACGTTATACGTTATACGTTATACGTTATACGTTATACGTTATACGTTATACGTTATACGCTGTACGTTATACCTTATATGTTATACGCTGTACGTTATACGCTGTACGTTATACGTTATACGTTACACGTTATACGTTATACGTTATACGTTATACGTTATACGTTATACGTTATACGTTATACGTTATACGTTATACGTTATACGTTATACGTTATACGTTATACGTTATACGTTATACGTTATACGTTAGACGTTATACGTTATACGTTATACGTTATACGTTCTACGTTATACGTTATACGTTATACGTTATACGTTATACGTTATACGTTATACGTTATACGTTATACGTTATACGTTATACGTTATACGTTATACGTTATACGTTATACGTTATACGTTATACGTTATGCGTTATGCGTTATGCGTTATGCGTTATGCGTTATGCGTTATGCGTTATGCGTTATGCGTTATGCTTTATGCGTTATACGTTACACGTTATACGTTATACGTTATACGCTGTACGTTATACGCTGTACGTTATACGCTGTACGTTATACGTTACACGATATACGTTATACGTTATACGTTATACGTTATACGTTATACGTTATACGTTATACGTTATACGTTATACGTTATACGTTATACGTTATACGTTATACGTTATACGTTATACGTTATACGTTATACGTTATACGTTATACGTTATACGTTATACGTTATACGTTATACGTTATACGTTATACGTTGTACGTTATACGCTGTACGTTATACGCTGTACGTTATACGCTGTACGTTATACGTTATACGTTATACGTTACACGTTGTACGTTGTACGTTATACGTTATACGTTATACGTTATACGTTATACGTTATACGATATACGTTACACGTTATACGTTATACGTTATACGCTGTACGTTATACGCTGTACGTTATACGCTGTACGTTATACGTTATACGTTATACGTTATACGTTATACGTTATACGTTATACGCTGTACGTTATACGCTGTACGATATACGCTGTACGTTATACGTTATACGATATACGTTATACGTTATACGTTATACGATATACGTTATACGTTATACGTTATACGTTATACGTTATACGTTATACGTTATACGTTATACGTTATACGTTGTACGTTATACGCTGTACGTTATACGCTGTACGTTATACGCTGTACGTTATACGTTATACGTTATACGTTACACGTTGTACGTTGTACGTTATACGTTATACGTTATACGTTATACGTTATACGTTATACGTTATACGTTATACGTTATACGTTACACGTTATACGTTATACGTTATACGCTGTACGTTATACGCTGTACGTTATACGCTGTACGTTATACGTTACACGATATACGTTATACGTTATACGTTATACGTTATACGTTATACGTTATACGTTATACGCTGTACGTTATACCTTATACGTTATACGCTGTACGTTATACGCTGTACGTTATACGTTATACGTTACACGTTATACGTTATACGTTATACGCTGTACGTTATACGCTGTACGCTATACGCTGTACGTTATACGTTGTACGTTATACGTTATACGTTATACGTTATACGCTGTACGTTATACGTTATACGTTATACGTTATACGTTATACGTTATACTTTATACGTTATACGTTATACGTTATACGTTATACGTTATACGTTATACGTTATACGTTATACGTTATACGTTATACGTTATACGTTATACGTTATACGTTATGCGTTATACGTTATACGTTATACGTTATACGTTATACGTTATACGTTATACGTTATACGTTATACGTTATACGTTATACGTTATACGTTATACGTTATACGTTATACGTTATACGTTATACGTTATACGTTATACGTTATACGTTATACGTTATACGTTATACTTTATATGTTATTCGTTATACGTTATACGTTATACGTTATACGTTATACGTTATACGTTATACGTTATACGTTATACGTTATACGTTATACGTTATACGCTGTACGTTATACCTTATACGTTATACGCTGTACGTTATACGCTGTACGTTATACGTTATACGTTACACGTTATACGTTATACGTTATACGCTGTACGTTATACGCTGTACGCTATACGCTGTACGTTATACGTTGTACATTATACGTTATACGTTATACGTTATACGTTGTACGTTATACGCTGTACGTTATACGCTGTACGTTATACGCTGTACGTTATACGTTATACGTTATACGTTACACGTTGTACGTTGTACGTTATACGTTATACGTTATACGTTATACGTTATACGTTATACGTTATACGTTACACGTTATCCGTATACGTTATACGCTGTACGTTATACGCTGTACGTTATACGCTGTACGTTATACGTTACACGATATACGTTATACGTTATACGTTATACGTTATACGTTATACGTTATACGCTGTACGTTATACCTTATACGTTATACGCTGTACGTTATACGCTGTACGTTATACGTTATAGGTTACACGTTATACGTTATACGTTATACGCTGTACGTTATACGCTGTACGCTATACGCTGTACGTTATACGTTGTACATTATACGTTGTACGTTATACGTTATACGCTGTACGTTATACGTTATACGTTATACGTTATACGTTATACGTTATACGTTATACGTTATACGTTATACGTTATACGTTATACGTTATACGTTATACGTTATACGTTATACGTTGTACGTTATACGCTGTACGTTATACCTTATACGTTATACGCTGTACGTTATACGCTGTACGTTATACGTTATACGTTACACGTTATACGTTATACGTTATACGCTGTACGTTATACGCTGTACGCTATACGCTGTACGTTATACGTTGTACATTATACGTTGTACGTTATACGTTATACGCTGTACGTTATACGTTATACGTTACACGTTATACGTTATACGTTATACGTTACACGTTGTACGTTGTACGTTATACGTTGTACGTTATACGTTATACGCTGTACGTTATACGCTGTACGTTATACGTTACACGATATACGATATACGTTATACGTTATACGTTATACGTTATACGTTACCCGTTGTACGTGGTACGTTATACGTTGTACATTATACGTTGTACGTTATAGGTCATACGCTGTACGTTATACGTTATACGTTACACGTTGTACGTTGTACGTTATACGTTGTACGTTATACGTTATACGTTATACGTTATACGTTATACGTTATAAGTTATACGTTATACGTTATACATTACACGTTGTACGTTATACGTTATACGTTATACGTTATACGTTATACGCTGTACGTTATACGCTGTACGTTATACGTTATACGTTACACGTTATACGTTATACGTTATACGCTGTACGTTATACGCTGTACGTTATACGCTGTACGTTATACGTTATACGTTATACGTTATACGTTACACGTTGTACGTTGTACGTTATACGTTGTACGTTATACGTTATACGCTGTACGTTATACGTTATACGTTATACGTTATACGTTATACATTATACGTTATACGTTATACGATATACGTTATACGTTATACGTTATACGTTATACGTTATACGTTATACGTTATACGTTATACGTTATACGTTATACGTTATACGTTATACGTTATACGTTATACGTTATACGTTATACGTTATACGTTATACGTTATACGTTATACGTTGTACGTTATACGCTGTACGTTCTACGCTGTACGTTATACGCTGTACGTTATACGTTATACGTTATACGTTACACGTTGTACGTTGTACGTTATACGTTATACGTTACACGATATACGTTATACGTTATACGTTATACGTTATACGTTATACGTTATACGCTGTACGTTATACGCTGTACGTTATACGCTGTACGTTATACGCTGTACGTTATACGTTATACGTTATACGTTACACGTTGTACGTTGTACGTTATACGTTGTACATTATACGTTGTACGTTATACGTTGTATGTTATACGTTATACGCTGTACGTTATACGTTATACGTTATACGTTATACGTTATACGTTATACGTTATACGTTATACGTTATACGTTATACGTTATACGTTATACGTTATACGTTATACGTTATACGTTATACGATATACGTTATACGTTATACGTTATACGTTATACGTTATACGTTATACGTTATACGTTATACGTTATACGTTATACGTTATACGTTATACGTTATACGTTATACGTTATACGTTATACGTTATACGTTATACGTTATACGTTATACGTTATACGTTATACGTTATACGTTATACGTTATACGTTATACGTTATACGTTATACGTTATACGTTATACGTTATACGTTATACGTTATACGTTATACGTTATACGTTATACGTTATACGTTATACGTTATACGTTATACGTTATACGTTATACGTTATACGTTATACGTTATACGTTATCTGTTATACGTTATATGTTATACGTTATACGTTATACGCTGTACGTTATACGCTGTACGTTATACGTTATACGTTATACGTTGTACGTTATACGCTGTACGTTATACCTTATACGTTATACGCTGTACGTTATACGCTGTACGTTATACGTTATACGTTACACGTTATACGTTATACGTTATACGCTGTACGTTATACGCTGTACGCTATACGCTGTACGTTATACGTTGTACATTATACGTTGTACGTTATACGTTATACGCTGTACGTTATACGTTATACGTTACACGTTATACGTTATACGTTATACGTTACACGTTGTACGTTGTACGTTATACGTTGTACGTTATACGTTATACGCTGTACGTTATACGCTGTACGTTATACGTTACACGATATACGATATACGTTATACGTTATACGTTATACGTTATACGTTACCCGTTGTACGTGGTACGTTATACGTTGTACATTATACGTTGTACGTTATAGGTCATACGCTGTACGTTATACGTTATACGTTACACGTTGTACGTTGTACGTTATACGTTGTACGTTATACGTTATACGTTATACGTTATACGTTATACGTTATAAGTTATACGTTATACGTTATACATTACACGTTGTACGTTATACGTTATACGTTATACGTTATACGTTATACGCTGTACGTTATACGCTGTACGTTATACGTTATACGTTACACGTTATACGTTATACGTTATACGCTGTACGTTATACGCTGTACGTTATACGCTGTACGTTATACGTTATACGTTATACGTTATACGTTACACGTTGTACGTTGTACGTTATACGTTGTACGTTATACGTTATACGCTGTACGTTATACGTTATACGTTATACGTTATACGTTATACATTATACGTTATACGTTATACGATATACGTTATACGTTATACGTTATACGTTATACGTTATACGTTATACGTTATACGTTATACGTTATACGTTATACGCTGTACGTTATACGCTGTACGTTATACGCTGTACGTTATACGCTGTACGTTATACGTTGTACGTTATACGTTATACGTTATACGTTATCCGCTGTACGTTATAAGTTATACGTTATAGGTTATACGTTACACGTTGTACGTTATACGTTATACGTTATACGTTATACGTTATACGTTATACGTTATACGTTATACGTTATACGTTATACGTTATACGTTATACGTTATACGTTATACGTTATACGTTATACGTTATACGTTATACGTTATACGTTATACGTTATACGTTATACGTTATACGTTATACGTTATACGTTATACGTTATACGTTATACGTTATACGTTATACGTTATACGTTATACGTTATACGTTATACGTTATACGTTATACGTTATACGTTATACGTTATACGTTATACGTTATACGTTATACGTTATACGTTATACGTTATACGTTATACGTTATACGTTATACGTTATACGTTATACGTTATACGTTATACGTTATACGTTATACGTTATACGTTATACGTTATACGTTATACGTTATACGTTATACGTTATACGTTATACGTTATACGTTATACGTTATACGTTATACGTTATACGTTATACGTTATACGTTATACGTTATACGTTATACGTTATACGTTATACGTTATACGTTATACGTTATACGTTATACGTTATACGTTATACGTTATACGTTATACGTTATACGTTATACGTTATACGTTATACGTTATACGTTATACGTTATACGTTATACGTTATACGTTATACGTTATACGTTATACGTTATACGTTATACGTTATACGTTATACGTTATACGTTATACGTTATACGTTATACGTTATACGTTATACGTTATACGTTATACGTTATACGTTATACGTTATACGTTATACGTTATACGTTATACGTTATACGTTATACGTTATACGTTATACGTTATACGTTATACGTTATACGTTATACGTTATACGTTATACGTTATACGTTATACGTTATACGTTATACGTGATACGTGATACGTTATACGTTATACGTTATACGTTATACGTTATACGTTATACGTTATACGTTATACGTTATTCGTTATACGTTATACGTTATACGTTATACGTTATACGTTATACGTTATACGTTATACGTTATACGTTATACGTTATACGTTATACGTTATACGTTATACGTTATACGTTATACGTTATACGTTATACGTTATACGTTATACGTTATACGTTATACGTTATACGTTATACGTTATACGTTATACGTTATACGTTATACGTTATACGTTATACGTTATACGTTATACGTTATACGTTATACGTTATACGTTATTCGTTATACGTTATACGCTGTACGTTATACGCTGTACGTTATACGCTGTACGTTATACGTTACACGATATACGTTATACGTTATACGTTGTACGTTATACGCTGTACGTTATACGCTGTACGTTATACGTTATACGCTGTACGTTATACGCTGTACGTTATACGTTATATGTTACACGTTATACGTTATACGTTATACGCTATACGTTATACGCTGTACGTTATACGCTGTACGTTATACGCTGTACGTTATACGTTATACGTTATACGTTACACGTTGTACGTTGTACGTTATACGTTGTACGTTATACGTTATACGCTGTACGTTATACGTTATACGTTATACGTTATACGTTATACATTATACGTTATACGTTATACGATATACGTTATACGTTATACGTTATACGTTATACGTTGTACGTTATACGCTGTACGTTATACGCTGTACGTTATACGCTGTACGTTATACGTTACACGATATACGTTATACGTTATACGTTATACGTTATACGTTACACGTTATACGTTATACGCTGTACGTTATACGCTATACGTGATACGCTGTACGTTATACGCTGTACGTTATACGTTATACGTTATACGTTACACGTTGTACGTTGTACGTTATACGTTGTAGATTATACGTTGTACGTTATACGTTGTACGTTATACGTTATACGCTGTACGTTATACGTTATACGTTATACGTTATACGTTATACGTTATACGTTATACGTTATACGTTATACGTTATACGTTATACGTTATACGTTATACGTTATACGTTATACGTTATACGTTATACGTTATACGTTATACGTTATACGTTATACGTTATACGTTATACGTTATACGTTATACGTTATACGTTATACGTTATACGTTATACGTTATACGTTATACGTTATACGTTATACGTTATACGTTATACGTTATACGTTATACGTTATACGTTATACGTTATACGTTATACGTTATACGTTATACGTTATACGTTATACGTTATACGTTATACGTTATACGTTATACGTTATACGTTATACGTTATACGTTATACGTTATACGTTATACGTTATACGTTATACGTTATACGTTATACGTTATACGTTATACGTTATACGTTATACGTTATACGTTATACGTTATACGTTATACGTTATACGTTATACGTTATACGTTATACGTTATACGTTATACGTTATACGTTATACGTTATACGTTATACGTTATACGTTATACGTTATACGTTATACGTTATACGTTATACGTTATACGTTATACGTTATACGTTATACGTTATACGTTATACGTTATACGTTATACGTTATACGTTATACGTTATACGTTATACGTTATACGTTATACGTTATACGTTATACGTTATACGTTATACGTTATACGTTATACGTTATACGTTATACGTTATACGTTATACGTTATACGTTATACGTTATACGTTATACGTTATACGTTATACGTTATACGTTATACGTTATACGTTATACGTTATACGTTATACGTTATACGTTATACGTTATACGTTATACGTTATACGTTATACGTTATACGTTATACGTTATACGTTATACGTTATACGTTATACGTTATACGTTATACGTTATACGTTATACGTTATACGTTATACGTTATACGTTATACGTTATACGTTATACGTTATACGTTATACGTTATACGTTATACGTTATACGTTATACGTTATACGTTATACGTTATACGTTATACGTTATACGTTATACGTTATACGTTATACGTTATACGTTATACGTTATACGTTATACGTTATACGTTATACGTTATACGTTATACGTTATACGTTATACGTTATACGTTATACGTTATACGTTATACGTTATACGTTATACGTTATACGTTATACGTTATACGTTATACGTTATACGTTATACGTTATACGTTATACGTTATACGTTATACGTTATACGTTATACGTTATACGCTGTACGTTATACGCTGTACGTTATACGTTATACGTTACACGTTATACGTTATACGTTATACGCTGTACGTTATACGCTGTACGTTATACGCTGTACGTTATACGTTATACGTTACACGTTATACGTTACACGTTGTACGTTGTACGTTATACGTTGTACGTTATACGTTATACGCTGTACGTTATACGTTATACGTTATACGTTATACGTTATACATTATACGTTATACGTTATACGATATACGTTATACGTTATACGTTATACGTTATACGTTATACGTTATACGTTATACGTTATACGTTATACGTTATACGTTATACGTTATACGTTATACGTTATACGTTATACGTTATACGCTGTACGTTATACGCTGTACGTTATACGCTGTACGTTATACGCTGTACGTTATACGTTATACGTTATACGTTATCCGCTGTACGTTATAAGTTATACGTTATACGTTATACGTTACACGTTGTACGTTATACGTTATACGTTATATGTTATACGTTATACGTTATACGTTATACGTTATACGTTATACGTTATACGTTATACGTTATACGTTATACGTTATACGTTATACGTTATACGTTATACGTTATACGTTATACGTTATACGTTATACGTTATACGTTATACGTTATACGTTATACGTTATACGTTATACGTTATACGTTATACGTTATACGTTATACGTGACACGTTGTACGTTGTACGTTATACGTTATACGTTATACGTTATACGTTATACGTTATACGTTATACGTTATACGTTACACGTTGTACGTTGTACGTTATACGTTATACGTTATATGTTATACGTTATACGTTATACGTTATACGTTATACGTTATACGTTATACGTTATACGTTATACGTTATACGTTATACGTTATACGTTATACGTTATACGTTATACGTTATACGTTATACGTTATACGTTATACGTTATACGTTATACGTTATACGTTATACGTTATACGTTATACGTTATACGTTATACGTGACACGTTGTACGTTGTACGTTATACGTTATACGTTATACGTTATACGTTATACGTTATACGTTATACGTTATACGTTACACGTTGTACGTTGTACGTTATACGTTATACGTTATACGCTGTACGTTATACGTTATACGTTATACGTTATACGTTATACGTTATACGTTATACGTTATACGTTATACGTTATACGTTATACGTTATACGTTATACGTTATACGTTATACGTTATACGTTATACGTTATACGTTATACGTTATACGTTATACGTTATACGTTATACGTTATACGTTATACGTTATACGTTATACGTTATACGTTATACGTTATACGTTATACGTTATACGTTATACGTTATACGTTATACGTTATACGTTATACGTTATACGTTATACGTTATACGTTATACGTTATACGTTATACGTTATACGTTATACGTTATACGTTATACGTTATACGTTATACGTTATACGTTATACGTTATACGTTATACGTTATACGTTATACGTTATACGTTATACGTTATACGTTATACGTTATACGTTATACGTTATACGTTATACGTTATACGCTGTACGTTATACCTTATATGTTATACGTTGTACGTTATACGCTGTACGTTATACGCTGTACGTTATACGCTGTACGTTATACGTTATACGTTATACGTGACACGTTGTACGTTGTACGTTATACGTTATACGTTATACGTTATACGTTATACGTTATACGTTACACGTTGTACGTTGTACGTTATACGTTATACGTTATACGCTGTACGTTATACGTTATACGTTATACGTTATACGTTATACGTTATACGTTATACGTTATACGTTATACGTTATACGTTATACGTTATACGTTATACGTTATACGTTATACGTTATACGTTATACGTTATACGTTATACGTTATACGTTATACGTTATACGTTATACGTTATACGTTATACGTTATACGTTATACGTTATACGTTATACGTTATACGTTATACGTTATACGTTATACGTTATACGTTATACGTTATACGTTATACGTTATACGTTATACGTTATACGTTATACGTTATACGTTATACGTTATACGTTATACGTTATACGTTATACGTTATACGTAATACGTTATACGTTATACGTTATACGTTATACGTTATACGTTATACGTTATACGTTATACGTTATACGTTATACGTTATACGTTATACGTTATACGTTATACGTTATACGTTATACGTTATACGTTATACGTTATACGTTATACGTTATACGTTATACGTTATACGTTATACGTTATACGCCGTACGTTATACCTTATATGTTATACGCTGTACGTTATACGCTGTACGTTATACGTTATACGTTACACGTTATACGTTATACGTTATACGCTGTACGTTATACGCTGTACGTTATACGCTGTATGTTATACCTTATACGTTATACGTTATACGCTGTACGTTATACGCTGTACGTTATACGTTATACGTTACACGTTATACGTTATACGTTATACGCTGTACGTTATACGCTGTACGTTATACGCTGTACGTTATACGTTACACGATATACGTTATACGTTATACGTTATACGTTATACGTTATACGTTATACGTTATACGTTATACGTTATACGTTATACGCTGTACGTTATACGCTGTACGTTATACGCTGTACGTTATACGCTGTACGTTATACGTTATACGTTATACGTTACACGTTGTACGTTGTACGTTATACGTTGTACATTATACGTTGTACGTTATACGTTGTACGTTATACGTTATACGCTGTACGTTATACGTTATACGTTATACGTTATACGTTATACGTTATACGTTATACGTTATACGTTATACGTTATACGTTATACGTTATACGTTATACGTTATACGTTATACGTTATACGTTATACGTTATACGTTATACGTTATACGTTATACGTTATACGTTATACGTTATACGTTATACGTTATACGTTATACGTTATACGTTATACGTTATACGTTATACGTTATACGTTATACGTTATACGTTATACGTTATACGTTATACGTTATACGTTATACGTTATACGTTATACGTTATACGTTATACGCTGTACGTTATACGTTATACGTTACACGTTATACGTTATACGTTATACGTTATACGTTATACGTTATACGTTATACGTTATACGTTATACGTTATACGTTATACGTTATACGATACACGTTATACGTTATACGTTATACGCTGTACGTTATACGCTGTACGCTATACGCTGTACGTTATACGTTGTACATTATACGTTGTACGTTATACGTTATACGCTGTACGTTATACGTTATACGTTATACGTTATACGTTATACGTTATACTTTATACGTTATACGTTATACGTTATACGTTATACGTTATACGTTATACGTTATACGTTATACGTTATACGTTATACGTTATACGTTATACGTTATACGATATTCGTTATACGTTATATGTTATACGTTATACGTTATACGCTGTACGTTATACGCTGTACGTTATACGTTATACGTTATACGTTGTACGTTATACGCTGTACGTTATACCTTATACGTTATACGCTGTACGTTATACGCTGTACGTTATACGTTATACGTTACACGTTATACGTTATACGTTATACGTTACACGTTGTACGTTGTACGTTATACGTTGTACGTTATACGTTATACGCTGTACGTTATACGCTGTACGTTATACGTTACACGATATACGATATACGTTATACGTTATACGTTATACGTTATACGTTATACGTTATACGTTATACGTTATACGTTATAAGTTATACGTTATACGTTATACATTACACGTTGTACGTTATACGTTATACGTTATACGTTATACGTTATACGCTGTACGTTATACGCTGTACGTTATACGTTATACGTTACACGTTATACGTTATACGTTATACGCTGTACGTTATACGCTGTACGTTATACGCTGTACGTTATACGTTATACGTTACACGTTATACGTTACACGTTGTACGTTGTACGTTATACGTTGTACGTTATACGTTATACGCTGTACGTTATACGTTATACGTTATACGTTATACGTTATACATTATACGTTATACGTTATACGATATACGTTATACGTTATACGTTATACGTTATACGTTATACGTTATACGTTATACGTTATACGTTATACGTTATACGTTATACGTTATACGTTATACGTTATACGTTATACGTTATACGCTGTACGTTATACGCTGTACGTTATACGCTGTACGTTATACGCTGTACGTTATACGTTATACGTTATACGTTATCCGCTGTACGTTATAAGTTATACGTTATACGTTATACGTTACACGTTGTACGTTATACGTTATACGTTATATGTTATACGTTATACGTTATACGTTATACGTTATACGTTATACGTTATACGTTATACGTTATACGTTATACGTTATACGTTATACGTTATACGTTATACGTTATACGTTATACGTTATACGTTATACGTTATACGTTATACGTTATACGTTATACGTTATACGTTATACGTTATACGTTATACGTTATACGTTATACGTTATACGTTATACGTTATACGTTATACGTTATACGTTATACGTTATACGTTATACGTTATACGTTATACGTTATACGTTATACGTTATACGTTATACGTTATACGTTATACGTTATACGTTATACGTTATACGTTATACGTTATACGTTATACGTTACACGTTATACGTTATACGTTATACGCTGTACGTTATACGTTATACGTTATACGTTATACGTTATACGTTATACGTTATACGTTATACGTTATACGTTATACGTTATACGTTATACGTTATACGTTATACGTTATACGTTATACGTTGTACGTTATACGCTGTACGTTATACGCTGTACGTTATACGCTGTACGTTATACGTTATACGTTATACGTTACACGTTGTACGTTATACGTTATACGTTATACGTTATACGTTATACGTTATACGTTATACGTTATACGTTATACGTTATACGTTATACGTTATACGTTATACGTTATACGTTATACGTTATACGTTATACGTTATACGTTATACGTTATACGTTATACGTTATACGTTATACGTTATACGTTATACGTTATACGTTATACGTTATACGTTATACGTTATACGTTATACGTTATACGTTATACGTTATACGTTATACGTTATACGTTATACGTTATACGTTATAAGTTATACGTTATACGTTATACAGTACACGTTGTACGTTATACGTTATACGTTATACGTTATACGTTATACGCTGTACGTTATACGCTGTACGTTATACGTTATACGTTACACGTTATACGTTATACGTTATACGCTGTACGTTATACGCTGTACGTTATACGCTGTACGTTATACGTTATACGTTACACGTTATACGTTACACGTTGTACGTTGTACGTTATACGTTGTACGTTATACGTTATACGCTGTACGTTATACGTTATACGTTATACGTTATACGTTATACATTATACGTTATACGTTATACGATATACGTTATACGTTATACGTTATACGTTATACGTTATACGTTATACGTTATACGTTATACGTTATACGTTATACGTTATACGTTATACGTTATACGTTATACGTTATACGTTATACGCTGTACGTTATACGCTGTACGTTATACGCTGTACGTTATACGCTGTACGTTATACGTTATACGTTATACGTTATCCGCTGTACGTTATAAGTTATACGTTATACGTTATACGTTACACGTTGTACGTTATACGTTATACGTTATATGTTATACGTTATACGTTATACGTTATACGTTATACGTTATACGTTATACGTTATACGTTATACGTTATACGTTATACGTTATACGTTATACGTTATACGTTATACGTTATACGTTATACGTTATACGTTATACGTTATACGTTATACGTTATACGTTATACGTTATACGTTATACGTTATACGTTATACGTTATACGTTATACGTTATACGTTATACGTTATACGTTATACGTTATACGTTATACGTTATACGTTATACGTTATACGTTATACGTTATACGTTATACGTTATACGTTATACGTTATACGTTATACGTTATACGTTATACGTTATACGTTATACGTTATACGTTATACGTTATACGTTATACGTTATACGTTATACGTTATACGTTATACGTTATACGTTATACGTTACACGTTATACGTTATACGTTATACGCTGTACGTTATACGTTATACGTTATACGTTATACGTTATACGTTATACGTTATACGTTATACGTTATACGTTATACGTTATACGTTATACGTTATACGTTATACGTTATACGTTATACGTTATACGTTATACGCTGTACGTTATACGCTGTACGTTATACGCTGTACGTTATACGTTATACGTTATACGTGACACGTTGTACGTTGTACGTTATACGTTATACGTTATACGTTATACGTTATACGTTATACGTTATACGTTATACGTTACACGTTGTACGTTGTACGTTATACGTTATACGTTATACGCTGTACGTTATACGTTATACGTTATACGTTATACGTTATACGTTATACGTTATACGTTATACGTTATACGTTATACGTTATACGTTATACGTTATACGTTATACGTTATACGTTATACGTTATACGTTATACGTTATACGTTATACGTTATACGTTATACGTTATACGTTATACGTTATACGTTATACGTTATACGTTATACGTTATTCGTTATACGTTATACGTTATACGTTATACGTTATACGTTATACGTTATACGTTATACGTTATACGTTATACGTTATACGTTATACGTTATACGTTATACGTTATACGTTATACGTTATACGTTATACGTTATACGTTATACGTTATACGTTATACGTTATACGTTATACGTTATACGTTATACGTTATACGTTATACGTTATACGTTATACGTTATACGTTATACGTTATACGTTATACGTTATACGTTATACGTTATACGTTATACGCTGTACGTTATACCTTATATGTTATACGTTGTACGTTATACGCTGTACGTTATACGCTGTACGTTATACGCTGTACGTTATACGTTATACGTTATACGTGACACGTTGTACGTTGTACGTTATACGTTATACGTTATACGTTATACGTTATACGTTATACGTTACACGTTGTACGTTGTACGTTATACGTTATACGTTATACGCTGTACGTTATACGTTATACGTTATACGTTATACGTTATACGTTATACGTTATACGTTATACGTTATACGTTATACGTTATACGTTATACGTTATACGTTATACGTTATACGTTATACGTTATACGTTATACGTTATACGTTATACGTTATACGTTATACGTTATACGTTATACGTTATACGTTATACGTTATACGTTATACGTTATACGTTATACGTTATACGTTATACGTTATACGTTATACGTTATACGTTATACGTTATACGTTATACGTTATACGTTATACGTTATACGTTATACGTTATACGTTATACGTTATACGTTATACGTTATACGTTATACGTTATACGTTATACGTTATACGTTATACGTTATACGTTATACGTTATACGTTATACGTTATACGTTATACGTTATACGCTGTACGTTATACGCTGTACGTTATACGTTATACGTTACACGTTATACGTTATACGTTATACGCTGTACGTTATACGCTGTACGTTATACGCTGTACGTTATACGTTATACGTTACACGTTATACGTTACACGTTGTACGTTGTACGTTATACGTTGTACGTTATACGTTATACGCTGTACGTTATACGTTATACGTTATACGTTATACGTTATACATTATACGTTATACGTTATACGATATACGTTATACGTTATACGTTATACGTTATACGTTATACGTTATACGTTATACGTTATACGTTATACGTTATACGTTATACGTTATACGTTATACGTTATACGTTATACGATATACGCTGTACGTTATACGCTGTACGTTATACGCTGTACGTTATACGCTGTACGTTATACGTTATACGTTATACGTTATCCGCTGTACGTTATAAGTTATACGTTATACGTTATACGTTACACGTTGTACGTTATACGTTATACGTTATATGTTATACGTTATACGTTATACGTTATACGTTATACGTTATACGTTATACGTTATACGTTATACGTTATACGTTATACGTTATACGTTATACGTTATACGTTATACGTTATACGTTATACGTTATACGTTATACGTTATACGTTATACGTTATACGTTATACGTTATACGTTATACGTTATACGTTATACGTTATACGTTATACGTTATACGTTATACGTTATACGTTATACGTTATACGTTATACGTTATACGTTATACGTTATACGTTATACTTTATACGTTATACGTTATACGTTATACGTTATACGTTATACGTTATACGTTATACGTTATACGTTATACGTTATACGTTATACGTTATACGTTATACGTTATACGTTATACGTTACACGTTATACGTTATACGTTATACGCTGTACGTTATACGTTATACGTTATACGTTATACGTTATACGTTATACGTTATACGTTATACGTTATACGTTATACGTTGTACGTTATACGCTGTACGTTATACGCTGTACGTTATACGCTGTACGTTATACGTTATACGTTATACGTTACACGTTGTACGTTGTACGTTATACGTTATACGTTATACGTTATACGTTATACGTTATACGTTATACGTTATACGTTACACGTTGTACGTTGTACGTTATACGTTATACGTTATACGCTGTACGTTATACGTTATACGTTATACGTTATACGTTATACGTTATACGTTATACGTTATACGTTATACGTTATACGTTATACGTTATACGTTATACGTTATACGTTATACGTTATACGTTATACGTTATACGTTATACGTTATACGTTATACGTTATACGTTATACGTTATACGTTATACGTTATACGTTATACGTTATACGTTATACGTTATACGTTATACGTTATACGTTATACGTTATACGTTATACGTTATACGTTATACGTTATACGTTATACGTTATACGTTATACGTTATACGTTATACGTTATACGTTATACGTTATACGTTATACGTTATACGTTATACGTTATACGTTATACGTTATACGTTATACGTTATACGTTATACGTTATACGTTATACGTTATACGTTATACGTTATACGTTATACGTTATACGTTATACGTTATACGTTATACGTTATACGCTGTACGTTATACCTTATATGTTATACGTTGTACGTTATACGCTGTACGTTATACGCTGTACGTTATACGCTGTACGTTATACGTTATACGTTATACGTGACACGTTGTACGTTGTACGTTATACGTTATACGTTATACGTTATACGTTATACGTTATACGTTACACGTTGTACGTTGTACGTTATACGTTATACGTTATACGCTGTACGTTATACGTTATACGTTATACGTTATACGTTATACGTTATACGTTATACGTTATACGTTATACGTTATACGTTATACGTTATACGTTATACGTTATACGTTATACGTTATACGTTATACGTTATACGTTATACGTTATACGTTATACGTTATACGTTATACGTTATACGTTATACGTTATACGTTATACGTTATACGTTATACGTTATACGTTATACGTTATACGTTATACGTTATACGTTATACGTTATACGTTATACGTTATACGTTATACGTTATACGTTATACGTTATACGTTATACGTTATACGTTATACGTTATACGTTATACGTTATACGTTATACGTTATACGTTATACGTTATACGTTATACGTTATACGTTATACGTTATACGTTATACGTTATACGTTATACGTTATACGTTATACGTTATACGTTATACGTTATACGTTATACGCTGTACGTTATACCTTATACGTTATACGCTGTACGTTATACGCTGTACGTTATACGTTATACGTTACACGTTATACGTTATACGTTATACGCTGTACGTTATACGCTGTACGTTATACGCTGTATGTTATACCTTATACGTTATACGTTATACGCTGTACGTTATACGCTGTACGTTATACGTTATACGTTACACGTTATACGTTATACGTTATACGCTGTACGTTATACGCTGTACGTTATACGCTGTACGTTATACGTTACACGATATACGTTATACGTTATACGTTATACGTTATACGTTATACGCTGTACGTTATAAGTTATACGTTATACGTTATACGCTGTACGTTATACGCTGTACGTTATACGCTGTACGTTATACGCTGTACGTTATACGTTATACGTTATACGTTACACGTTGTACGTTGTACGTTATACGTTGTACATTATACGTTGTACGTTATACGTTGTACGTTATACGTTATACGCTGTACGTTATACGTTATACGTTATACGTTATACGTTATACGTTATACGTTATACGTTATACGTTATACGTTATACGTTATACGTTATACGTTATACGTTATACGTTATACGTTATACGTTATACGTTATACGTTATACGTTATACGTTATACGTTATACGTTATACGTTATACGTTATACGTTATACGTTATACGTTATACGTTATACGTTATACGTTATACGTTATACGTTATACGTTATACGTTATACGTTATACGTTATACGTTATACGTTATATGTTATACGTTATACGTTATACGCTGTACGTTATACGCTGTACGTTATACGTTATACGTTATACGTTGTACGCTGTACGTTATACCTTATACGTTATACGCTGTACGTTATACGCTGTACGTTATACGTTATACGTTACACGTTATACGTTATACGTTATACGTTATACGTTATACGTTATACGTTATACGTTATACGTTATACGTTATACGTTATACGTTATACGTTACACGTTATACGTTATACGTTATACGCTGTACGTTATACGCTGTACGCTATACGCTGTACGTTATACGTTGTACATTATACGTTGTACGTTATACGTTATACGCTGTACGTTATACGTTATACGTTATACGTTATACGTTATACGTTATACTTTATACGTTATACGTTATACGTTATACGTTATACGTTATACGTTATACGTTATACGTTATACGTTATACGTTATACGTTATACGTTATACGTTATACGTTATACGTTATACGTTATACGTTATACGGTATACCTTATACGTTATACGTTATACGTTATACGTTATACGTTATACGTTATACGTTATACGTTATACGTTATACGTTATACGTTATACGTTATACGTTATACGTTATAAGTTATACGTTATACATTATACGTTATACGTTATACGTTATACGTTATACGTTATACGTTATACGTTATACGTTATACGTTATACGTTATACGTTATACGTTATACGTTATACGTTATACGTTATACGTTATACGTTATACGTTATACGTTATACGTTATACGTTATACGTTATACGTTATACGTTGTACGTTATACGCTGTACGTTATACGCTGTACGTTATACGCTGTACGTTATACGTTATACGTTATACGTGACACGTTGTACGTTGTACGTTATACGTTATACGTTATACGTTATACGCTGTACGTTATACCTTATATGTTATACGCTGTACGTTATACGCTGTACGTTATACGTTATACGTTACACGTTATACGTTATACGTTATACGCTGTACGTTATACGCTGTACGTTATACGCTGTACGTTATACGCTGTACGTTATACCTTATACGTTATACGTTATACGCTGTACGTTATACGCTGTACGTTATACGTTATACGTTACACGTTATACGTTATACGTTATACGCTGTACGTTATACGCTGTACGTTATACGCTGTACGTTATACGTTACACGATATACGTTATACGTTATACGTTATACGTTATACGTTATACGTTATACGTTATACGTTATACGTTATACGCTGTACGTTATACGCTGTACGTTATACGCTGTACGTTATACGCTGTACGTTATACGTTATACGTTATACGTTACACGTTGTACGTTGTACGTTATACGTTGTAGATTATACGTTGTACGTTATACGTTGTACGTTATACGTTATACGCTGTACGTTATACGTTATACGTTATACGTTATACGTTATACGTTATACGTTATACGTTATACGTTATACGTTATACGTTATACGTTATACGTTATACGTTATACGTTATACGTTATACGTTATACGTTATACGTTATACGTTATACGTTATACGTTATACGTTATACGTTATACGTTATACGTTATACGTTATACGTTATACGTTATACGTTATACGTTATACGTTATACGTTATACGTTATACGTTATACGTTATACGTTATACGTTATACGTTATACGTTATACGTTATACGTTATACGTTATACGTTATATGTTATACGTTATACGTTATACGCTGTACGTTATACGCTGTACGTTATACGTTATACGTTATACGTTGTACGCTGTACGTTATACCTTATACGTTATACGCTGTACGTTATACGCTGTACGTTATACGTTATACGTTACACGTTATACGTTATACGTTATACGTTATACGTTATACGTTATACGTTATACGTTATACGTTATACGTTATACGTTATACGTTATACGTTATACGTTATAAGTTATACGTTATACGTTATACGTTATACGTTATACGTTATACGTTATACGTTATACGTTATACGTTATACGTTATACGTTATACGTTATACGTTATACGTTATACGTTATACGTTATACGTTATACGTTATACGTTATACGTTATACGTTGTACGTTATACGCTGTACGTTATACGCTGTACGTTATACGCTGTACGTTATACGTTATACGTTATACGTGACACGTTGTACGTTGTACGTTATACGTTATACGTTATACGTTATACGTTATACGTTATACGTTACACGTTGTACGTTGTACGTTATAAGTTATACGTTATACGTTATACGTTATACGTTATACGTTATACGTTATACGTTATACGTTATACGTTATACGTTATACGTTATACGCTGTACGTTATACCTTATATGTTATACGCTGTACGTTATACGCTGTACGTTATACGTTATACGTTATACGTTATACGTTATACGTTATACGTTATACGTTATACGTTATACGTTATACGTTATACGTTATACGTTATACGTTATACGTTATACGTTATACGTTATACGTTATACGTTATACGTTAGACGTTATACGTTATACGTTATACGTTATACGTTCTACGTTATACGTTATACGTTATACGTTATACGTTATACGTTATACGTTATACGTTATACGTTATACGTTATACGTTATACGTTATACGTTATACGTTATACGTTATACGTTATACGTTATACGTTATACGTTATACGTTATACGTTATACGTTATACGTTATACGTTATACGTTATACGTTATACGTTATACGTTATACGTTATACGTTATACGTTATACGTTATACGTTATACGTTATACGTTATACGTTATACGTTATACGTTATACGTTATACGTTATACGTTATACGTTATACGTTATACGTTATACGTTATACGTTATACGTTATACGTTATACGTTACACGTTATACGTTATACGTTATACGCTGTACGTTATACGCTGTACGTTATACGCTGTACGTTACACGTTACACGATATACGTTATACGTTATACGTTATACGTTATACGTTATACGTTATACGTTATACGTTATACGTTATACGTTATACGTTATACGTTATACGTTATACGTTATACGTTATACGTTATACGTTATACGTTATACGTTATACGTTATACGTTATACGTTATACGTTGTACGTTATACGCTGTACGTTATACGCTGTACGTTATACGCTGTACGTTATACGTTATACGTTATACGTTACACGTTGTACGTTGTACGTTATACGTTATACGTTATACGTTATACGTTATACGTTATACGTTATACGTTACACGTTATACGTTATACGTTATACGCTGTACGTTATACGCTGTACGTTATACGCTGTACGTTATACGTTATACGTTATACGTTATACGTTATACGTTATACGTTATACGTTATACGTTATACGCTGTACGTTATACGCTGTACGATATACGCTGTACGTTATACGTTATACGTTATACGTTATACGTTATACGTTATACGTTATACGTTATACGTTATACGTTATACGTTATACGTTATACGTTATACGTTATACGTTATACGTTGTACGTTATACGCTGTACGTTATACGCTGTACGTTATACGCTGTACGTTATACGTTATACGTTATACGTTACACGTTGTACGTTGTACGTTATACGTTATACGTTATACGTTATACGTTATACGTTATACGTTATACGTTATACGTTATACGTTATACGTTACACGTTATACGTTATACGTTATACGCTGTACGTTATACGCTGTACGTTATACGCTGTACGTTATACGTTACACGATATACGTTATACATTATACGTTATACGTTATACGTTATACGTTATACGTTATACGCTGTACGTTATACCTTATACGTTATACGCTGTACGTTATACGCTGTACGTTATACGTTATACGTTACACGTTATACGTTATACGTTATACGCTGTACGTTATACGCTGTACGCTATACGCTGTACGTTATACGTTGTACATTATACGTTGTACGTTATACGTTATACGCTGTACGTTATACGTTATACGTTATACGTTATACGTTATACGTTATACTTTATACGTTATACGTTATACGTTATACGTTATACGTTATACGTTATACGTTATACGTTATACGTTATACGTTATACGTTATACGTTATACGTTATACGTTATACGTTATACGTTATACGTTATACGTTATACGTTATACGTTATACGTTATACGTTATACGTTATACGTTATACGTTATACGTTATACGTTATACGTTATACGTTATACGTTATACGTTATACGTTATACGTTATACGTTATACGTTATACGTTATACGTTATACGTTATACGTTATACGTTATACTTTATATGTTATTCGTTATACGTTATACGTTATACGTTATACGTTATACGTTATACGTTATACGTTATACGTTATACGTTATACGTTATACGTTATACGCTGTACGTTATACCTTATACGTTATACGCTGTACGTTATACGCTGTACGTTATACGTTATACGTTACACGTTATACGTTATACGTTATACGCTGTACGTTATACGCTGTACGCTATACGCTGTACGTTATACGTTGTACATTATACGTTATACGTTATACGTTATACGTTGTACGTTATACGCTGTACGTTATACGCTGTACGTTATACGCTGTACGTTATACGTTATACGTTATACGTTACACGTTGTACGTTGTACGTTATACGTTATACGTTATACGTTATACGTTATACGTTATACGTTATACGTTACACGTTATCCGTATACGTTATACGCTGTACGTTATACGCTGTACGTTATACGCTGTACGTTATACGTTACACGATATACGTTATACGTTATACGTTATACGTTATACGTTATACGCTGTACGTTATACCTTATACGTTATACGCTGTACGTTATACGCTGTACGTTATACGTTATAGGTTACACGTTATACGTTATACGTTATACGCTGTACGTTATACGCTGTACGCTATACGCTGTACGTTATACGTTGTACATTATACGTTGTACGTTATACGTTATACGCTGTACGTTATACGTTATACGTTATACGTTATACGTTATACGTTATACTTTATACGTTATACGTTATACGTTATACGTTATACGTTATACGTTATACGTTATACGTTATACGTTGTACGTTATACGCTGTACGTTATACCTTATACGTTATACGCTGTACGTTATACGCTGTACGTTATACGTTATACGTTACACGTTATACGTTATACGTTATACGCTGTACGTTATACGCTGTACGCTATACGCTGTACGTTATACGTTGTACATTATACGTTGTACGTTATACGTTATACGCTGTACGTTATACGTTATACGTTACACGTTATACGTTATACGTTATACGTTACACGTTGTACGTTGTACGTTATACGTTGTACGTTATACGTTATACGCTGTACGTTATACGCTGTACGTTATACGTTACACGATATACGATATACGTTATACGTTATACGTTATACGTTATACGTTACCCGTTGTACGTGGTACGTTATACGTTGTACATTATACGTTGTACGTTATAGGTCATACGCTGTACGTTATACGTTATACGTTACACGTTGTACGTTGTACGTTATACGTTGTACGTTATACGTTATACGTTATACGTTATACGTTATACGTTATAAGTTATACGTTATACGTTATACATTACACGTTGTACGTTATACGTTATACGTTATACGTTATACGTTATACGCTGTACGTTATACGCTGTACGTTATACGTTATACGTTACACGTTATACGTTATACGTTATACGCTGTACGTTATACGCTGTACGTTATACGCTGTACGTTATACGTTATACGTTATACGTTATACGTTACACGTTGTACGTTGTACGTTATACGTTGTACGTTATACGTTATACGCTGTACGTTATACGTTATACGTTATACGTTATACGTTATACATTATACGTTATACGTTATACGATATACGTTATACGTTATACGTTATACGTTATACGTTATACGTTATACGTTATACGTTATACGTTATACGTTATACGTTATACGTTATACGTTATACGTTATACGTTATACGTTATACGTTATACGTTATACGTTATACGTTATACGTTATACGTTATACGTTGTACGTTATACGCTGTACGTTCTACGCTGTACGTTATACGCTGTACGTTATACGTTATACGTTATACGTTACACGTTGTACGTTGTACGTTATACGTTATACGTTACACGATATACGTTATACGTTATACGTTATACGTTATACGTTATACGTTATACGCTGTACGTTATACGCTGTACGTTATACGCTGTACGTTATACGCTGTACGTTATACGTTATACGTTATACGTTACACGTTGTACGTTGTACGTTATACGTTGTACATTATACGTTGTACGTTATACGTTGTACGTTATACGTTATACGCTGTACGTTATACGTTATACGTTATACGTTATACGTTATACGTTATACGTTATACGTTATACGTTATACGCTGTACGTTATACGCTGTACGCTATACGCTGTACGTTATACGTTGTACATTATACGTTGTACGTTATACGTTATACGCTGTACGTTATACGTTATACGTTATACGTTATACGTTATACGTTATACTTTATACGTTATACGTTATACGTTATACGTTATACGTTATACGTTATACGTTATACGTTATACGTTATACGTTATACGTTATACGCTGTACGTTATACGCTGTACGATATACGCTGTACGTTATACGTTACACGATATACGTTATACGTTATACGTTATACGTTATACGTTATACGTTATACGTTATACGTTATACGTTATACGTTATACGTTATACGTTATACGTTATACGTTGTACGTTATACGCTGTACGTTATACGCTGTACGTTATACGCTGTACGTTGTACGTTATACGTTATACGTTACACGTTGTACGTTGTACGTTATACGTTATACGTTATACGTTATACGTTATACGTTATACGTTATACGTTATACGTTATACGTTATACGTTACACGTTATACGTTATACGTTATACGCTGTACGTTATACGCTGTACGTTATACGCTGTACGTTATACGTTACACGATATACGTTATACATTATACGTTATACGTTATACGTTATACGTTATACGTTATACGCTGTACGTTATACCTTATACGTTATACGCTGTACGTTATACGCTGTACGTTATACGTTATACGTTACACGTTATACGTTATACGTTATACGCTGTACGTTATACGCTGTACGCTATACGCTGTACGTTATACGTTGTACATTATACGTTGTACGTTATACGTTATACGTTGTACGTTATACGTTATACGTTATACGTTATACGTTATACGTTATACTTTATACGTTATACGTTATACGTTATACGTTATACGTTATACGTTATACGTTATACGTTATACGTTATACGTTATACGTTATACGTTATACGTTATACGTTATACGTTATACGTTATACGTTATACGTTATACGTTATACGTTATACGTTATACGTTATACGTTATACGTTATACGTTATACGTTATACGTTATACGTTATACGTTATACGTTATACGTTATACGTTATACGTTATACGTTATACGTTATACGTTATACGTTATACGTTATACGTTATACTTTATATGTTATTCGTTATACGTTATACGTTATACGTTATACGTTATACGTTATACGTTATACGTTATACGTTATACGTTATACGTTATACGTTATACGCTGTACGTTATACCTTATACGTTATACGCTGTACGTTATACGCTGTACGTTATACGTTATACGTTACACGTTATACGTTATACGTTATACGCTGTACGTTATACGCTGTACGCTATACGCTGTACGTTATACGTTGTACATTATACGTTATACGTTATACGTTATACGTTGTACGTTATACGCTGTACGTTATACGCTGTACGTTATACGCTGTACGTTATACGTTATACGTTATACGTTACACGTTGTACGTTGTACGTTATACGTTATACGTTATACGTTATACGTTATACGTTATACGTTATACGTTACACGTTATCCGTATACGTTATACGCTGTACGTTATACGCTGTACGTTATACGCTGTACGTTATACGTTACACGATATACGTTATACGTTATACGTTATACGTTATACGTTATACGTTATACGCTGTACGTTATACCTTATACGTTATACGCTGTACGTTATACGCTGTACGTTATACGTTATAGGTTACACGTTATACGTTATACGTTATACGCTGTACGTTATACGCTGTACGCTATACGCTGTACGTTATACGTTGTACATTATACGTTGTACGTTATACGTTATACGCTGTACGTTATACGTTATACGTTATACGTTATACGTTATACGTTATACTTTATACGTTATACGTTATACGTTATACGTTATACGTTATACGTTATACGTTATACGTTATACGTTGTACGTTATACGCTGTACGTTATACCTTATACGTTATACGCTGTACGTTATACGCTGTACGTTATACGTTATACGTTACACGTTATACGTTATACGTTATACGCTGTACGTTATACGCTGTACGCTATACGCTGTACGTTATACGTTGTACATTATACGTTGTACGTTATACGTTATACGCTGTACGTTATACGTTATACGTTACACGTTATACGTTATACGTTATACGTTACACGTTGTACGTTGTACGTTATACGTTGTACGTTATACGTTATACGCTGTACGTTATACGCTGTACGTTATACGTTACACGATATACGATATACGTTATACGTTATACGTTATACGTTATACGTTACCCGTTGTACGTGGTACGTTATACGTTGTACATTATACGTTGTACGTTATAGGTCATACGCTGTACGTTATACGTTATACGTTACACGTTGTACGTTGTACGTTATACGTTGTACGTTATACGTTATACGTTATACGTTATACGTTATACGTTATAAGTTATACGTTATACGTTATACATTACACGTTGTACGTTATACGTTATACGTTATACGTTATACGTTATACGCTGTACGTTATACGCTGTACGTTATACGTTATACGTTACACGTTATACGTTATACGTTATACGCTGTACGTTATACGCTGTACGTTATACGCTGTACGTTATACGTTATACGTTATACGTTATACGTTACACGTTGTACGTTGTACGTTATACGTTGTACGTTATACGTTATACGCTGTACGTTATACGTTATACGTTATACGTTATACGTTATACATTATACGTTATACGTTATACGATATACGTTATACGTTATACGTTATACGTTATACGTTATACGTTATACGTTATACGTTATACGTTATACGTTATACGTTATACGTTATACGTTATACGTTATACGTTATACGTTATACGTTATACGTTATACGTTATACGTTATACGTTATACGTTATACGTTATACGTTGTACGTTATACGCTGTACGTTCTACGCTGTACGTTATACGCTGTACGTTATACGTTATACGTTATACGTTACACGTTGTACGTTGTACGTTATACGTTATACGTTACACGATATACGTTATACGTTATACGTTATACGTTATACGTTATACGTTATACGCTGTACGTTATACGCTGTACGTTATACGCTGTACGTTATACGCTGTACGTTATACGTTATACGTTATACGTTACACGTTGTACGTTGTACGTTATACGTTGTACATTATACGTTGTACGTTATACGTTGTACGTTATACGTTATACGCTGTACGTTATACGTTATACGTTATACGTTATACGTTATACGTTATACGTTATACGTTATACGTTATACGTTATACGTTATACGTTATACGTTATACGTTATACGTTATACGTTATACGTTATACGTTATACGTTATACGTTATACGTTATACGTTATACGTTATACGTTATACGTTATACGTTATACGTTATACGTTATACGTTATACGTTATACGTTATACGTTATACGTTATACGTTATACGTTATACGTTATACGTTATACGTTATACGTTATACGTTATACGTTATACGTTATACGTTATACGTTATACGTTATACGTTATACGTTATACGTTATACGTTATACGTTATACGTTATACGTTATACGTTATACGTTATACGTTATACGTTATACGTTATACGTTATACGTTATACGTTATACGTTATACGTTATCTGTTATACGTTATATGTTATACGTTATACGTTATACGCTGTACGTTATACGCTGTACGTTATACGTTATACGTTATACGTTGTACGTTATACGCTGTACGTTATACCTTATACGTTATACGCTGTACGTTATACGCTGTACGTTATACGTTATACGTTACACGTTATACGTTATACGTTATACGCTGTACGTTATACGCTGTACGCTATACGCTGTACGTTATACGTTGTACATTATACGTAGTACGTTATACGTTATACGCTGTACGTTATACGTTATACGTTACACGTTATACGTTATACGTTATACGTTACACGTTGTACGTTGTACGTTATACGTTGTACGTTATACGTTATACGCTGTACGTTATACGCTGTACGTTATACGTTACACGATATACGATATACGTTATACGTTATACGTTATACGTTATACGTTACCCGTTGTACGTGGTACGTTATACGTTGTACATTATACGTTGTACGTTATAGGTCATACGCTGTACGTTATACGTTATACGTTACACGTTGTACGTTGTACGTTATACGTTGTACGTTATACGTTATACGTTATACGTTATACGTTATACGTTATAAGTTATACGTTATACGTTATACATTACACGTTGTACGTTATACGTTATACGTTATACGTTATACGTTATACGCTGTACGTTATACGCTGTACGTTATACGTTATACGTTACACGTTATACGTTATACGTTATACGCTGTACGTTATACGCTGTACGTTATACGCTGTACGTTATACGTTATACGTTATACGTTATACGTTACACGTTGTACGTTGTACGTTATACGTTGTACGTTATACGTTATACGCTGTACGTTATACGTTATACGTTATACGTTATACGTTATACATTATACGTTATACGTTATACGATATACGTTATACGTTATACGTTATACGTTATACGTTATACGTTATACGTTATACGTTATACGTTATACGTTATACGCTGTACGTTATACGCTGTACGTTATACGCTGTACGTTATACGCTGTACGTTATACGTTGTACGTTATACGTTATACGTTATACGTTATCCGCTGTACGTTATAAGTTATACGTTATAGGTTATACGTTACACGTTGTACGTTATACGTTATACGTTATACGTTATACGTTATACGTTATACGTTATACGTTATACGTTATACGTTATACGTTATACGTTATACGTTATACGTTATACGTTATACGTTATACGTTATACGTTATACGTTATACGTTATACGTTATACGTTATACGTTATACGTTATACGTTATACGTTATACGTTATACGTTATACGTTATACGTTATACGTTATACGTTATACGTTATACGTTATACGTTATACGTTATACGTTATACGTTATACGTTATACGTTATACGTTATACGTTATACGTTATACGTTATACGTTATACGTTATACGTTATACGTTATACGTTATACGTTATACGTTATACGTTATACGTTATACGTTATACGTTATACGTTATACGTTATACGTTATACGTTATACGTTATACGTTATACGTTATACGTTATACGTTATACGTTATACGTTATACGTTATACGTTATACGTTATACGTTATACGTTATACGTTATACGTTATACGTTATACGTTACACGTTGTACGTTGTACGTTATACGTTGTACGTTATACGTTATACGCTGTACGTTATACGCTGTACGTTATACGTTACACGATATACGATATACGTTATACGTTATACGTTATACGTTATACGTTACCCGTTGTACGTGGTACGTTATACGTTGTACATTATACGTTGTACGTTATAGGTTATACGCTGTACGTTATACGTTATACGTTACACGTTGTACGTTGTACGTTATACGTTGTACGTTATACGTTATACGTTATACGTTATACGTTATACGTTATACGTTATAAGTTATACGTTATACGTTATACATTACACGTTGTACGTTATACGTTATACGTTATACGTTATACGTTATACGCTGTACGTTATACGCTGTACGTTATACGTTATACGTTACACGTTATACGTTATACGTTATACGCTGTACGTTATACGCTGTACGTTATACGCTGTACGTTATACGTTATACGTTACACGTTATACGTTACACGTTGTACGTTGTACGTTATACGTTGTACGTTATACGTTATACGCTGTACGTTATACGTTATACGTTATACGTTATACGTTATACATTATACGTTATACGTTATACGATATACGTTATACGTTATACGTTATACGTTATACGTTATACGTTATACGTTATACGTTATACGTTATACGTTATACGTTATACGTTATACGTTATACGTTATACGTTATACGTTATACGCTGTACGTTATACGCTGTACGTTATACGCTGTACGTTATACGCTGTACGTTATACGTTATACGTTATACGTTATCCGCTGTACGTTATAAGTTATACGTTATACGTTATACGTTACACGTTGTACGTTATACGTTATACGTTATATGTTATACGTTATACGTTATACGTTATACGTTATACGTTATACGTTATACGTTATACGTTATACGTTATACGTTATACGTTATACGTTATACGTTATACGTTATACGTTATACGTTATACGTTATACGTTATACGTTATACGTTATACGTTATACGTTATACGTTATACGTTATACGTTATACGTTATACGTTATACGTTATACGTTATACGTTATACGTTATACGTTATACGTTATACGTTATACGTTATACGTTATACGTTATACGTTATACGTTATACGTTATACGTTATACGTTATACGTTATACGTTATACGTTATACGTTATACGTTATACGTTATACGTTATACGTTATACGTTATACGTTATACGTTATACGTTATACGTTATACGTTATACGTTACACGTTATACGTTATACGTTATACGCTGTACGTTATACGTTATACGTTATACGTTATACGTTATACGTTATACGTTATACGTTATACGTTATACGTTATACGTTATACGTTATACGTTATACGTTATACGTTATACGTTATACGTTATACGTTGTACGTTATACGCTGTACGTTATACGCTGTACGTTATACGCTGTACGTTATACGTTATACGTTATACGTGACACGTTGTACGTTATACGTTATACGTTATACGTTATACGTTATACGTTATACGTTATACGTTATACGTTATACGTTATACGTTATACGTTATACGTTATACGTTATACGTTATACGTTATACGTTATACGTTATACGTTATACGTTATACGTTATACGTTATACGTTATACGTTATACGTTATACGTTATACGTTATACGTTATACGTTATACGTTATACGTTATACGTTATACGTTATACGTTATACGTTATACGTTATACGTTATACGTTATACGTTATACGTTATACGTTATACGTTATACGTTATAAGTTATACGTTATACGTTATACATTACACGTTGTACGTTATACGTTATACGTTATACGTTATACGTTATACGCTGTACGTTATACGCTGTACGTTATACGTTATACGTTACACGTTATACGTTATACGTTATACGCTGTACGTTATACGCTGTACGTTATACGCTGTACGTTATACGTTATACGTTACACGTTATACGTTACACGTTGTACGTTGTACGTTATACGTTGTACGTTATACGTTATACGCTGTACGTTATACGTTATACGTTATACGTTATACGTTATACATTATACGTTATACGTTATACGATATACGTTATACGTTATACGTTATACGTTATACGTTATACGTTATACGTTATACGTTATACGTTATACGTTATACGTTATACGTTATACGTTATACGTTATACGTTATACGTTATACGTTATACGCTGTACGTTATACGCTGTACGTTATACGCTGTACGTTATACGCTGTACGTTATACGTTATACGTTATACGTTATCCGCTGTACGTTATAAGTTATACGTTATACGTTATACGTTACACGTTGTACGTTATACGTTATACGTTATATGTTATACGTTATACGTTATACGTTATACGTTATACGTTATACGTTATACGTTATACGTTATACGTTATACGTTATACGTTATACGTGATACGTTATACGTTATACGTTATACGTTATACGTTATACGTTATACGTTATACGTTATACGTTATACGTTATACGTTATACGTTATACGTTATACGTTATACGTTATACGTTATACGTTATACGTTATACGTTATACGTTATACGTTATACGTTATACGTTATACGTTATACGTTATACGTTATACGTTATACGTTATACGTTATACGTTATACGTTATACGTTATACGTTATACGTTATACGTTATACGTTATACGTTACACGTTATACGTTATACGTTATACGCTGTACGTTATACGTTATACGTTATACGTTATACGTTATACGTTATACGTTATACGTTATACGTTATACGTTATACGTTATACGTTATACGTTATACGTTATACGTTATACGTTATACGTTATACGTTATACGTTGTACGTTATACGCTGTACGTTATACGCTGTACGTTATACGCTGTACGTTATACGTTATACGTTATACGTGACACGTTGTACGTTGTACGTTATACGTTATACGTTATACGTTATACGTTATACGTTATACGTTATACGTTATACGTTACACGTTGTACGTTGTACGTTATACGTTATACGTTATACGCTGTACGTTATACGTTATACGTTATACGTTATACGTTATACGTTATACGTTATACGTTATACGTTATACGTTATACGTTATACGTTATACGTTATACGTTATACGTTATACGTTATACGTTATACGTTATACGTTATACGTTATACGTTATACGTTATACGTTATACGTTATACGTTATACGTTATACGTTATACGTTATACGTTATACGTTATACGTTATACGTTATACGTTATACGTTATACGTTATACGTTATACGTTATACGTTATACGTTATACGTTATACGTTATACGTTATACGTTATACGTTATACGTTATACGTTATACGTTATACGTTATACGTTATACGTTATACGTTATACGTTATACGTTATACGTTATACGTTATACGTTATACGTTATACGTTATACGTTATACGTTATACGTTATACGTTATACGTTATACGTTATACGTTATACGTTATACGTTATACGTTATACGTTATACGTTATACGTTATACGTTATACGTTATACGTTATACGTTATACGTTATACGTTATACGTTATACGTTATACGTTATACGCTGTACGTTATACCTTATATGTTATACGTTGTACGTTATACGCTGTACGTTATACGCTGTACGTTATACGCTGTACGTTATACGTTATACGTTATACGTGACACGTTGTACGTTGTACGTTATACGTTATACGTTATACGTTATACGTTATACGTTATACGTTACACGTTGTACGTTGTACGTTATACGTTATACGTTATACGCTGTACGTTATACGTTATACGTTATACGTTATACGTTATACGTTATACGTTATACGTTATACGTTATACGTTATACGTTATACGTTATACGTTATACGTTATACGTTATACGTTATACGTTATACGTTATACGTTATACGTTATACGTT